>CM038143.1:122100021-122668307 GCA_021437245.1 Aegilops speltoides | reverse complement strand
CGATTCATGACCCGCGGCTTCGCGGCCTTTGTAGCCTTCCGGCCTTGAGCCATGGCGGAGGCAGGGGAGGCGAAGCGGCAGCGGACGACGGCGGCGGGCGCTGTTTCCTTCTCAATTCAGAGAGCGAAGAGCGGCGGAGCTTTCGGAGGAAGGAACTGCAAGTGGCGGAAGTGGGGGAACGGCCCCGTCTTCTCTACTTATAAACGGGGGATGCGAACGTTACGCATTTCCTGGAATTAAGTATTGACTGATGGATTCATGTACCTAGGGTAGGGTCATAGGCCTGACCTAAACGTCCTACCCAGGGGTACTCTTAGAAGAGATCATCTTCCAGTCGACCAAAGAGGAACCCACTCGACTGACTGGAAGGACTCGACCATGGAAGACACGCTCGACCATGAAGACACACTCGACCACCAGAAGGTCAGAAGGCACTCTGCAGCGCAACAGCTTGCTATTGAATAGACTTAATGATAGTTAAGGCACTTTATGAGGCGTTACCAGTAACCCCCCGGGCTTAATGTACTTTAACCTCTCCATTATGTGGGCTGGTGGGGTCTGGCAAGACTCTATATAAGCTATCCCCTCCACGGATAAAGGGGTTCGCACTCTTGTAATACCTACACTCATAATCCACTCGACCGCCTCAGGCTCCGAGACGTAGGGCTTTTACTTCTTCCGAGAAGGGCTCGAACTCGTACATCGCTTGTGTTCACAACTTCTCCATAGCTAGGACCTTGCCTCTCCTTACCTACCCCCACTCTTTGTCGGACTTAGAACCACGACGGTTGGCGCCCACCATGGGGCAGGTGTTTTAGCGATTTGTGGAGGAGTTGCGGTACTTCAGTACCTTCATCATGATGACTCTTGGAGTTTTGGTTGAGGCGCGAGATCCGTCTCGGTGCTCTCACCTTTGTCGCCGACGACTCCGATGGCTCCGGAGGCTCCACTTGACATCGGCGCTCCCGTCCGCGGGCGGCGCACTTCGCGCATGTGTTCGCGGCGTTACGCTTTGCGGCAACCGTCGACCCTTATCGGTCGACTCCTCTATCGATCGCCTACCCGGTCTCCCACCAGCGTAAGCGCCTGGTCGTCGAGACTCAGCCGGTGGGTGAAGCACGCTGTGGCTCGCCAGACAGCCACCGCCCAGTCGCGCCATTGAGCCCGACGAGTCCCTCGGCTACTGCTCGATCTGTCGACTGGCTCCGTGAGAGCTGCATCCGAGTGTGATAGCAGTGATCCAGCGGCGGAGATCCTCATGGTCGACGGCCTCGCGAGTCCTCCCGGCCGCCCATGGCGGTGGAGCCGCGGGGAGGTGACCCGTGCAAAACACGAAGAGTACCAGCCCGAGACACTCGACTCTCTGCAGAGAGAAGAGCTTCCCGCAGAACATGGATGCCTGCATACTCCCATCGCCGGAGAAACCCCGAGGCTTGCGCCTTGGAGGAAGCACGCCAATAGCGTGGCTGAACGCGCCGCTTGAGAATCTTCAGCGAGCACTTTCGGCCGACTTGGCAACGAATCCCGAAGCCGGTCGACATCGACTCTTCCCACCGACTCAGGTATACCGCGACGCCAATTCAGAATTTAGCGGTACAACTCAGATAGCGAGTCCATCCAGCCCCCGGTCGGAAGCTGGGAGAGGCTTGCAGCAGATCGTAGATTTACTCCGAGCAGCGGAGACCAGAACTCAGCCGTGTCGCGATCGCGCAACAGATTCTGGTCGATCCGTCGCTGCGAATCTTCGCCCGATCGGCTCACAGCCCCAGATCGCCTCCGCGGCGAGAAGGGCGCGACAACCGGCGAGAGCAGTATGGAGACCGGGATGACAGGCGTCGAGTGCCCCTTTCCCCTCCGAGGGAAGGGTCATACGCTCCTCGGCGGCAAGATGACGACGCCGATCAAGACGGGCGAAGAGTTCCGGTCGACCCTGTGGAACCAGGCTTTGACGCGCGATCCATTATCGTGCAAGGCTTGGTCAACCGAACAGAGCCCATCGAGGCGGACCGAGAGGATGCACCCACCAGCAATGAGTGCATGTCTCTCGTCGGAGTGTTTTAGCAGGCTATCGAGCCGCATAATCCCCCAATTTCAGATTGGCAACAGAGTCAACAAGTTCATCGGGGAATCCAAGCACGAAACTTGGCTTGAAGATTACCGAGTGGCTGTTCATATTGGTGGTGGGAATGATGAGGTGGCCATGAAGCATTTGCCCTCATGTTGGAAGGTTCTGCCAGAGCATGGCTGAATCAGTTACCTCCTAGCAGTATATATACTTGGGAAGATTTGTCCCGAGTGTTTGTCAGGACTTTTGAAGGGACTTGCAAGAGACCGGCTGGTTTGACAGAGCTGCAAGTTTGTGTGCAGAAGACCAATGAAACTCTCCGAGAGTACATTCAGAGGTGGATTACCTTGCACCATACTGTGGAAAATGTGTCCGACCATCAGGCAGTTTGCGCCTTCAAAGATGGCGTCAAAAACAGAGAATTGAGTTTGAAGTTTGGTCGAACCGGCGACATGACCCTGAGTCGAATGATGGAGATTGCTACCAAGTACGCCAATGGCGAGGAAGAGGACCGACTCCGAAGCGGCAAATACAAGCCAAGTCAGTCGGAGAAGGGAAATTCCAGTCGGAAGCAGAAGCGGAAAGCCGAGCCAGCAGCTCCTGGAGAGGCCCTGGCCGTGACTCAGGGGAAGTTCAAGGGGAAGCCGAAAGGATCTTGGAATCCTAAGAAAGTGAAAGATAAAGAAGGCAATGACGTGATGGATATGCCATGCCATATACACATGAAGAAAGATGAGGAGGGCAACATCATTTACCCAAAGCACACCACTGCCAAATGTCGACTCTCGATCCAGAAGCCAGGGAAAACAGTCTAAGGACAAGGAGAAGGAGCAGAGACAAGGCCGAGACAAAGAGGACGGTGAGGAAGAATATCCGCATGTCAACTCCACTGATGATCTTCGCGGATGTGGAAAGCAAGAGTCGATGAAAGTCATTAACCGTGAGGTGAACATGGTTTCCCAAGTGAAAGCCAAGTTATGTGAAGTGGTCCCAAACACCCATCACATTCGACCAATCGATCACCGACTCATATTGCCACCCCGGGCAGCAAGCGTTGGTGGTCGATCCAATTGTCGAAGGCACTCGACTAACGAAAGTCTTGATGGACGGTGGTAGTGGGCTGAATTTGTTATATGCGGATACTTTGAAAGGATGGGCATTCGATGTCCCGATCGAGCGCCAAAGAATATGAGTTTCCACGGAGTCATACGAGGGAAGAAGGCCAACTCACTTGGCCAAATAGCCCTGGACGTGGTTTTTGGTGATTCCAAGCACTTTCGCAAGGAAAAGTTGACCTTTGAGATTGTGGATTTTCAGAGTGCATACCACGCCATTTTGGGGAGGCCAGCCTACGCACGATTCATGGCTCGACCATGCTACGTGTACCTCAAACTGAAAATGCCAGGCCCAAAGGGGTGATCACCGCCACCGCGATCGGAAGAAGGCGAAGAGTGCTTTCGAAGGGTTCAAGATTGCCGACTCCCAAGTGACAGCGGTCGAATTCGACGAATACAAGCAAAACGCAGATCCGAGTGATTTGTTACGATCCAAGAAGCCAGCCACAGTAGTCGCATTTCGCCGTCGGTGAGACGGGCCGATTCATATTCACCCGACCGATCCCAATGCAGCCCCGACCCACATCTCCACGACACTCGACCGAAATAGGAAGAAGCGCTCATCCAGTTCCTCCGTGAGAAGCGGGACATTTCGCATGGAAGCCAGGTGACATGCGGGTGTTCAGGGGATGGCTGAGCATCGCCTCGAGTCGACAAGTCAGCAAAACCGGTCAAAGAGCATCTTGGCGGTCCGCCGTCGTAAGAAGAAAGGCTATTGGTGAAGAAGTGGCTCGATTGTTGGCAGCGAGGATTCATCCGAGAGATATATCACCCGAGTGGCTTGCTAATGTCGTCATGGTTCCCAAGAAGGACAACTCGCTCCGCATGTGCATTGATTTTAAGCACATCAATCGGGCCTGCCGAAGGATCATTTCCTCTCCCCGCATAGATCAAATTGTTGACTCGACCGCGGGATGAGAGATTGTCTTTTTAGATGCATATTCGGGTATCATCGATCCGTCAGTATGGGCCCGATGAAATAAAAACAGCTTTCATCACTCCATTCGGTGCTTCGCTATATCACCATGCCATTCGCCTCAAGAATGCCGGAGCCACATTTATGCGAATGATTGAAGTGTCTTCACCAAATCGATCGAGAATGTGGAAGCGTATATGGATGATATCGTCGTTAAGTCACGAAAAGGTTCCGACCTGCTTGCTGACCTCGCCGAAACATTTGCCAACCTCGGAAGGTGCGATATCAAGCTCAATCCACAAAGTGCACGTTCGAGTTCTGGTGGAAAATTACTCGGTTTTCTCGTTTCCGAACGAGGGATCGACGCTAACCCTGAAAAAATCGGCACTATTCTCCGAATGAAACGCCCTGTGCGAGTGCACGACATCCAGAAGCTTACTGGATGCTTGGCCGCTTTAAGTCGATTCATCTCACGACTCGGTGAAAAGGCATTGCCACTTTACCGATCGATGAAGAAGGCGACAAGTTCGAGTGGACTCGTAAGTGATGCAGCGCTTGCCAAGCTAAAAGCTCGCTCTCCACCCAGCCGGTGCTTGCTGCTCCAATCAGCAAAGAGCCTCTGTTGCTTTATATTGCAGCCACCGGACAAGTTGTCGATCTTTGCTTACTATCGAGCGGGAAGAGGAAGGAAAGGCCTTCAAAGTTCAGCGCCGGTGTATTATTTATCCAAGTCTTGACTCCATCCAAGCAGCGATACCGCATTATCGAAGCTTGTGTATGGCATATACATGACCACAAAGAAGGTTGCTCACTATTTCTCCGATCATTCTATCACATGCGTCGCCGACGCTCCTTTATCGAGAGATCCCGCACTGTGAGATGCAATGGCGGTCGAGTGGCTAAATGGGCGATTGAACTTCTTCCCTTGATATCAAATTCGAGGCAAAGAAAGCCATTAAGTCCCAGGCTATAGCGGATTTCCTAGCCGAATGGATTGAACAACAAAGAGCCGACTGAAGTTCACTCAAGCATTGGACCATGTTCTTTGATGGCTCCAAGCTGCTGAATGGTTCAGTCTTTGGGGTTGTTCTGTTTCCCCAGGAGGAGATAAGCTTAGGTATGTGCTCCGATTCACTTTGATTCCTCCAACAATGAGGCAGAGTACGAGGCCCTCTTATATGGATTACGCATGGCCATCTCACTCGGCGTCCGTCGCTTCGATGGTCTATGGCGACTCAGATCTAGTGGTCAATCAAGTGATGAAGGAGTGGGGACGTGAGAAGCCCAGCTATGATTTGGATCTTTGCAATGCCGTGAGGAAGCCGGAAAAGAAGTTCGAGGGGTTGGAACTCCATCACATCCCCGGTGAAGAATCAAGCAGCAGATGATCTGGCGAAGATAGGCTCCAAAAGAGAAGCCATTCGAGTGGTGTGTTTTGGAGCATATACGACTCCGTCGCTAAAGAAGATCCTTCACAGAGGAAGCTCCACAGCCCAAGAGTGCCATGACCGGCGAGGTTGAGGTCCCGAAAGGGTCGACTTGGTCATGGAAGTTTTAGTGGTCACCCCGATTGGACAATTCCATACATCGCATATATTCTCGAGAAAGGAACTCCCAGAGGATGAGGAAGAGGCTCGGCAGATCGTCCGTCGATCCAAAGCCTTTACCGTTATCAAAGGGCAGTAGTAGAGAAAGCCGACGGAGTCGGACAAAATGCATAACGCCGGAAGAAGGTCGAGTCATACTCAATGACATCCACTGGGACCTGTGGTCACCATGCGCCCTCTCGGACCATTGTTGCCAAAGCATACCGAGCCGGATTTTATCGCCAAGGGCAAATGAGATGGCGAAAGAAATAGTGGACAAGTGCGAAGGATGCGGTTCTACTCCAATATGTCACACAAGCTGCGTCAGCCACGAAGACCATTCCACTCGTCGGCCTTTCGCAGATATGGGGTTAGACATGGTCGGTCCCTTGCGAACAGGTCGAAGCGGTTTCACGCATGTCTTGGTAGCGATCGACAAGTTCACCAAGTGGATTGAAGCTAAACCAATCAAAAGTCTTGACGCTTGATCGCTGTTTCCTTCATCGAGAGCCGACGTTCAGATATGGGTCCCGCACAGCATTATCACGGATAATGGGTGAATTTTGACTCGGAAGAATTCAAGGATTTCGCACCGCCCAAGGCACACGAAGTCGACTACGCTTGATCGCTCATCCACGGTCGAATGGACAGCGAGAACGAGCCAACGGATTAATCCTCAAGGGTGCGAAGCCCCGATCGATGCGAGATCTCAAGCATGCGGTGGAGCTTGGGTTGATGAACTTCCTCAAGACTTTGGTGTTTGCGGACCACGCCTAATCGGTCGACCGGAAGAACTCCATTCTTCTTGGTCTATGGAGCTGAAGCCGTCCTACCGAGTGATCTCCTTCACAATGCTCCCCGAATTGAACTTTACAATGAAGCAGAAGCTGAGCAAGCGTGTCAAGATGCAGTCGACCTCCTAGAAGAGGAAAGGAGATGGCTCTAATCCGTCGACCATCTACCAAAGCAAGACTTGCGTGCGTTTTACGCCGTAAATGTGAGAGGTCGAGCCTTCCAGGAAGGGGATCTGGTCCTTCGAGTGGATCAGCAGAAACAACATAAGCTCGCTCCCTCCTGGGAAGGGCCCTTCATCGTCACAAAGGTTCTCCACAACGGGGCATATCGTCTCTACAACGTCGAACACAAAATCGATGAGCCCCGAGCTTGGAATGCGGATCTGCTCCGCCCGTTTTACACTTAAAGTTTTTCACTCGGAAAAGTTGTAATAAAATATCAGTAGTTCATGGCTTGAAATAATAGTGTCATAATTCCTTCATAATTTTGTCACTTTTTATTTTTGTCCAGTAAAATTTTCCCCCAGTGGGTGGCTTAGTCGCGAATCCGTTTCGCCTAAGTTTGTACAAATCCTACCGAGTGGTAAGCAGACTTCCACTCGGAGGCTTAGCTGCGAATCCGCTTCGCCTAAGTTATAAAAATCCTACCGAGTGGCAAGCCGGACTTCCACTCGGGGCTTAGCTGCAGCCCGTGCTCGCCTAAGTTATTAAAATCCCACCGAGTGGTAAGCCAGACTTCCACTCGGAGGCTTAGCTGCAGTCCAGTACTCGCCTAAGTTATTAAAAATCCTACCGAGTGGTAAGCCAGACTTCCACTCGGAGGCTTAGCTGCAGTCCAGTACTCGCCTAAGTTATTAAAAATCCTACCGAGTGGTAAGCCAGACTTCCACTCGGAGGCTTAGCTGCAGTCCAAGTACTCGCCTAAGTACAATGTACGCTCGCAAGGAGGACGAGGCGCAGGTCGACTGCGACCCTCTCCTCCGAGCTACACCACAAGTAACGTGTGCGTTCGCAAGGAAGACGAGGTGCAGGTCGACTGCGACCCTCTCCTCCGAGCTTCGCCACAAATACAAAAATCCTACCGAGTGAAGAGCAAACCTCTCACTCGGGGGCTTAGCTGCAGCTCAGTGCTCGCCTAAGGTATAAGAAATCCTACCGAGTGAAGAGCAAACCTCTCACTCGGGGGCTTAGTGGCAGCCTAGTGCTCGCCTAAGGTATAAGAAATCCTACCGAGTGAAGAGCAAACCTCTCACTCGGGGGGCTTAGCTGCAGCCCAGTGCTCGCCTAAGGTATAAGAAATCCTACCGAGTGAAGAGCAAACCTCTCACTGGGGCTTAGCTGCAGCCAGTGCTCGCCTAAGGTATAAGAAATCCCACCGAGTGAAGAGCAAACCTCTCACTCGGGGCTTAGCTGCAGCCAGTGCTCGCCTAAGGTATAAGAAATCCTACCGAGTGAAGAGCAAACCTCTCACTGGGGCTTAGCTGCAGCCAGTGCTCGCCTAAGGTATAAGAAATCCTACCGAGTGAAGAGCAAACGTCTCACTCGGGGGCTTAGCTGCAGCCCAGTGCTCGCCTAAGGTATAAGAAATCCTACCGAGTGAAGAGCAAACCTCTCACTCGGGGACTTAGCTGCAGCCCAGTGCTCGCCTAAGGAATAAGTCGACTGCAGTGGGCACCTTGCTGTTAACCTGCAAAAGGCAATTCAAGCCAAAAGCAATCATATCCAAACATCCAATCCAAATTTAGGTCGATACCTAAAAGAACCGAGAGTGCTCAGGCACAAAGCCTGTTAAGGTTTTATCGGTTACAATTCCACTCGGCATACCGAGGCAAATTTAAAGTGTTAGACTCAAGGAAAGTTTTTTACCCCTCCTGTGGAGGGCTGGAAGGAGCCACAAACTCGTCGAGGTCAATCCCATCTGCAATCCGTGTAGCAGCAGCGATGAAAGTCTCCATGAAGAACCTGAAGTCGTGTTTCTTGGTGTTGGCCACTCGGAGAGCCGCCAGCTTATCTTCTCGGGCATCCTTGCAATGGACTCGCGCCAGACACAGGGCGACATCTGCGCCACACCGAGCCGAAGACTTCTTCCACTCTTGCACTCGGTCAGGGACGGCGTTCAGTCGAGCCATCAATGACTCGAGGTCATTTTGGAGTGTCGCCCCGGGCCAGAGCGTCGAGTCGATGCGAGACGTAGCAACCTTCAGCCTCGCGAGGTAATCCACGACAGCGGCAACACGGGACTCCAGTCGGAAGACGTTCATAGCAACTTCATCGTTCACCGGAGAATTGACAGGGTCAAGGTTCGTCTCCGGTGGCTGGTTTCTTCTTCAAAGTTGCGGAGAACTCGCAAAGACAAAACCCGAATCAAGAAAATAGTCGAATGGGAACATAACAGTTGGAAGAATTGGTCGAGTGAAGAAGACTACCTTGAGCATAAGGAACAATTTTTAGCAAGACCACCCAAGAAGCCTTCCAGGTCATTCTTCTTCCCGGTCAACTAGTTGATCCTCTCGATTAGAGTAGTCTTGTCGACTTTCAATCGATCAACATCCTTGGTGGCAATGGCGAGCAGCCTTCAGATTGGTGTTGTCTGCTCGAGCTTGGTGATCGAGGCTAGCTTTTAAATCGGCAAGTTTGATCTTCTCGCACAGCTCAAGCTCCTTCTTCCTCTGGGCCTCCTTCACCTTGCCTGTAAATTACAGCAAAGTCAGGTTTGAAGCAAATGAGGGGAGAAAGGAGTCGTCGAAGTCTCACCAAACATACCTTTGGTCTCCTCCTTTGCCTTCGTCAGATTCTCTTGCACTAGCTTCAAGTCCAACTTGAGCTAAATATGCTTCGCCCGATTCAAGATAGCGCTACCGAAGATCACAGGATTTCTACGAAGAAACAATCGACAAAATGTCAAAGATAATTCACTTCCGAGTGAATAGAGAAAATGACACGTTTGAAGACTACAAATCGAATGCAAGCATTCGACCGTAGTCTCGGGATTACACCTGGGTGCACTCAGCGTGCCCCCACCGGGTCTTATTCACGAGTCGACCACTCATCGACCAAAAAAAAGAGAGAGTCGACGATCGACCAAAACATCTTCAGACTGTAATCAATCGCCGTGATCGACCACGCCTCGGGACTACACCCAGTGGGTGCACTCAGCGTGCCCCCACTGGTTTCAGAAACCCATTCGTTTCATTCGAGTGATGATCAATATTTACTTATAAAGCCTAAGACCGACTGCCAGCAGTCGACCTTAGCCTTGGGGACTACACCCAGCGGGTGCACTCAGCGTGCCCCCGCTAATACGGAGTTTTTACCAACACACCTAGTGGGTGACTGCTACGAATTCCAGAAAGAAAAGTTTTGATAGCATACCCTAACAGAAGCAGCGGTGGTCGATCGACTGAACATTGCTTCGAAGGGCGGAGCTGGCGTCGTAAGCTGCTTGGCTCGCATCCCGAACGATCTTCACCTGCTCCATCATGATCCCTGCTTGACGGATCGCCTCCTTGGCAGCACTAGCTTGGTCCTCCGGGACGTGGTGCGTGGCAAAGAGCGAAGGCTGCCCAGCACTCGACGAAGTAGGTCGAGCACTCGTCAACGGCACCGTGAAGGACACGGTATGTCGAGTGCTGACCTCCCCTTCCGTCACAACAGTTTCGGGCGCCGTCACATCTTGGGCTGCCTTGCCAGTAGATGCCTTTCTGCTCCTCCTAGACCTCAATGGTTCCTCATCCTCTTCATCGTCGTCGGGAAGGGTGATAATGTCATTGGTCGGAGCTTTAGAAAAGAGTCAAAGTCAGAAACTATGAGTCAGTCGACTAAGAACAGAATTAAAGATGCGGTACCGGGATTTGAAGTCGCCGCATCCTCCATCTCATGGTCCTCGGCCTTGCCTGAGGTTTCGGAAGTCACAGCACTGAAGTTTCAAAGGATCAGTTGACCGATTCAAGTATCAACCAGAGACAGAATTTGTACAGAGCAAGAAGACTTAAGTGATTGGTTTACCCTGATATGGTGGGGATGGACACTTTCATTTTTGGCAAAGGTTTGGTTGGCCGCGACGGAGCTACCTTTGGCGCTTGGCGCTTTTCGATCGGCACGGAGAAGCGGTCCGAGGCGTTTGGTCGATTGCGAGGCGATCGCGACTCTTTACCGCGTTCGATCGAAGGGTCGTGCACAAGTTTTGACCGCCTTCTGGCGCGGTGGTGCAACCTCCTCCTCTTCCTCCTCCTCTTCATCCTCGTCATCATCATCGTCGTCGCGTCATCCTCAGAGACGTCTGAATCCCACTCTTCTGGCTCTGCTTGGCTTCCTTCCCCTCCTCGCCGGAGTCTCGGCGCCATTGGGCATTGAGTATAGCTCGATAAGGGCTGGAAACATCAACGCAGAGCTCAATCGACCAAATCACGAAACACATTAAGCGGATATACAATGGAAAGCGGAGAAAATGTACCTTATGCGGAATCTTTGTGCGTGGTCAAGTGGGGAAATCCTCCGGGATCCGCGAGGGTTGTCCTTGTTCCCAGTGATCGCGGCCATCCATCTTTCCACTATGGCGTCGTCGACTGCCTCCAGGTTGACGCGAGTCTCTTCTTCAGTGCCGCAGTACAGCCACATGCAGTGGCTCCGGAACTGAAGGGGCTGGATTCGCCTCCGAAGAAAAACCTCCAAGAGATCCATGCCAGTCACACCGTCCCGAACCAGCTGTACCACGCGATCCATCAACATCTTCACATCAGCTCTCTCCTCTGGAACCACCTTCAGGGAGGAGGGTCTGTTCACTCGACTCATGGTGAATGGAGGAAGACCACTCGACTGTCCCGGCGTCGACTCATTCTGGCAGTAGAACCAGGTCGACTGCCAGCCTCTGACCGACTCGGGAAAAGACATAGCTGGGAAGGTGCTCTTATTCCTCAATTGGATTCCTAGGCCCCCGCACATCTGAACTACTTGGGTCTTCTCGTCACCAGGACTTGCCTTCTTCATAGTCTGAGAGCGACATGTGAAGATATACTTGAACAAACCCAGTCTGATCGACAGCCGGAAGTTTTAGCACATAGACACAAATGCAGCAAGATCTGTGATGGAGTTTGGAGTAAAATGGTGGAGCTGGGCTCAAGAAATTCAGAAAACCCGAAGAAAACACTCGGCAGCGAAAATCCTCGGTCGACATGGGTGGCAGGAGCACACACTCACCCTCTTCCGGTGAGGCTGCCACTCTTGGCTGTGAAGCCTCGCGGCGCCGTGGGGATCAGCCCGTCGTTGGCCATATCGAGGAGATCCGTCTCACGATGGTCGATGGATCAATCTCCTGGACCAAGCCCTTGGCAGCGGGATCTCGACGAAGAACCGCTGCGGTGGTGGATCTCCTTCGCCTTCTCGGCCGACGCCTTCTCCGCCGCCGACACCTTCTTTTCAAGGCGGCACCGCCGTCTTCTCTTTGCCCTTGGCCGCCGGCGGAATGCGCAAGAGATGAAGTAGCAGGAGCGGCAGCAGTTGCAGAGGGAGGAGACGAAGAGAGCAGAGGAGGAAGAGCGGGGTACTGTGCAGAAACCCTCGCGAGTCGCATTTATAGCATCCCTTCCGAGTGGATGACAGGTGGACCCGAACAATCCAATCATATCCCGAAACAGTTGCACTGCGCGATATGTGGCGGAAAAAGCGGCGCGGAGATCGAGGCGTCCCTGTTATGTCCCATCCGGCGCCATGGTCTGTTTCGCCAGCGCGCTTCCCCAAATTTCAGATATCGCGAGATCCACGAGAGACAGATCGGTCTGTCAAGTGCGAGATTTCCTGCGATCCGTCGCTCGGGAATAGCGAAGTAAAAAAGGTCACTCGACTAGAGAACAAGAATGGATCGAGTCGACTGAAGAAAAGTTGCTTGTTATCAACAGAGAAGATCTTGATCCAAGACAACACATAGCCAGTATGCAAAAGACAATCGGAAACAACGTCAACTCCTCCTTCACTCAAGCCTCAATCCATTCGGGGGCTAATGATGGATTCATGTACCTAGGGTAGGGTCATAGGCCTGACCTAAACATCCTACCCAGGGGTACTCTTAGAAGAGATCATCTTCCAGTAGACCAAAGAGGAACCCACTCGACTGATTGGAAGGACTCGACCATGGAAGACACACTCGACCATGAAGACACACTCGACCACCAGAAGGTCAGAAGGCACTCTGCAGTGCAACAGCTTGCTATTGAATAGACTTAATGATAGTTAAGGCACTTTATGAGGGGCGTTACCAGTAACCCCCCGGGCTTAATGTACTTTAACCTCTCCATTATGTGGGCTGGCTGGGGTCCTGGCGCACTCTATATAAGCCATCCCCCTCCACAGATAAAGGGGTTCGCACTCTTGTAATACCTACACTCATAATCCACTCGACCGCCTCAGGGCTCCGAGACGTAGGGCTTTTACTTCTTCCGAGAAGGGCCTGAACTCGTACATCGCTTGTGTTCACAACTTCTCCATAGCTAGGACCTTGCCTCTCCTTACCTACCCCCCACTCTTCGGCCCTGCTAGCGATATACGCCAGCTCATCGGCAGTGGTGGCGCGGGTGAGGAGTTTCTGCTCGTCGGAATTGACAAGTCATCGAAGAATTGCTGCACGACCTCGGCAGCAGGCTCTATCCAGTTTGCACTTATCCCATGCGAGTCGCACTCTGGCATCATTGCGCAGATACGGTCGCGCTGGTAATTGTTGCACAAGGGGACGACGCCCTGCGCCAACTGGAACCACTCTGGATGATTGGGGTCATGCTTGAACATATCCCTCAGCATTGCGCCAAGCTCCATGACCGTGAAGTTGAAGTTGAGGCCTGGGCGCAGCCTCATGAAGTCTGCCGGGCCGCTGAACTGCCAGGCGGGCCTGCCCCTCGCCTGCAGAGGGGCAATACAGCGACGAAGGAAATCCGCGCCAACCGCCCCTGTTGTAAGTCTGGCATGCCTGAGCCGGAGGATTCGGGTGGTAGCAATCGTCAACTTGGCGTCATCCGACGACAGGGCACTCCAGTCGTTGCCACGCACCACCCGAGTCTTGCGCAGCTTAGTGAACGACGGTGGATTGGCATCACAGATCCAGCACCACTCCGCCCTCCACTCATCCCACTTGCTGCGGAGTTCGCCCGACAAGTACACCTCCTTCATGCCCATCCGGGAGGTCCAGCGATTCCACCAGCCGGTGGCTCCCTTCTCGGCCGAGGAGAGAAATAATGGCGTAAAAAAGAGCCACATTGGGGAGGATACCAACGAAGTTCTCGCGGTGAAAAGCGAAACCGCCATCGTTAGAGCGGCGTTGGGGGTGAAATCAAGCAGATGAAACCCGAGGTGTTCATGATGTCGCAAAAGAAATCGGAAAAAGGTGGGCAGAGCCCGCAATAGAAGAACAGTGGAAGAAGTAGTACCCTTTGGGGCACTTCTTGATTTGGAAACCTCCGCGAGCAGCTGCCGGCAGGTGCGCCGTGTTTCCGTCGACCAGAAGAGGTAGAACTCCGCCCGCAGTGCCTCCGGAGTGAGCTCGGGAGAGCACCTGCTTTGCGGCGCCTCGAGCTCAGCGCCTCGGCCGATTTGACGCCTTAGCTTCGCGGCCTTCGTAGCCTTCCCGGCCTTGAGCCATGGCGGAGGCAGCGGGGGGAGGCGAAAGCGACGGCGACGACGGGCGGCGGAGCGCTGTTTCCTTCTCAATTCAGGAGACGAAGGGGAACGGCGGAGCTTTCGGAGGAAGGAACTGCAAGTGGCGGAAGTGGGGGAACGGCCCCGTCTTCTCTACTTATAAACGGGGGATGCGAACGTTACGCATTTCCTGGAATTAAGTATTGACCACGTTCTCTCCACGACGCCGCAATCGACGCTGCGTGCTGCGAGAGGGCGCGGTGGACACGGAGTCCGATTTTGAGTGGACCCGAGCCACGCGTGCCGCAGATTGCTTCGGGCCTGGCCCAACAACGCTTCGACACCGTGTATGGCCCGATCCGGGGGCTCCTGTCGGTGTACTAAAGTAGGGGTACCTTAGTACCCCGAACTTGTGCACGGGCAGTCGCAGCACCCCGCGGCAAGGCTTGCCGGGCGCCCGCCAAGACCCTCCATCAAATACCTACCACTGCCATTCAAGAACAAAGTACCAACTGAGAAGACAAAGGCCCCGGCAAGAGGAGCTTGCCGGGAAGGCTAGCCAAGGCGCTCCCAGAAGACTTGCCGCGACGCCCCGCGCGTCCCGGCGGCCGGCAAGCTTGCCGGCATAACAAGAGAAGGGCCGCGGCAAGGCACTCGCCGCGGCAAGGCTGCCATCCAAACTCCAGCGCACCCAGCGACGTGTCACCCCAAGGACATCACAGGGGCACGTGGCGAGGCGCCGCACAGCCATGCGGAGCAAGGTGGCAAGCAGAGCTGACAGAGACGCCATCGTGGCAACCGGTGGCTCACCTAATGGTCGTTTCTTCGCACTGTTGGGACGACCGGACGGGCATTAAATGCCCTTGTCCCCTGCCGTCAGAGTTAGGTAGAGGACACTGTTGGTCACTGTTGTACCAACCTACGTTTTTACCTTTTTACCCCCTCTTCCTACGCTGCCACCTGTGGGTGCCCCCTTCAGACTATAAAAGGGAGGCCCATGCGCACGTAGAAGGGGTTCGGTCCATTCGACGCCCATAACACCACCATATGCTCGTGCTCTCGAGCAAGATCAAATACACGCACAAAGGCAGCAGTAGGGGTTTTATCTCTCCGGAGAGCCCCGAAGCTGGGTAAAAATCGCCCGTCTCCCCCGCGCTGTCGACCTCGATCTGCTCTGCGCACGTCCTCCGCCCCCCTTGCCGGACTAGAAGGGGCCCCCGTGCCCCATAGGTGCTCGTGGCCACACAGAGACCGCCCCGACATAGGGGTACCTTAGTACCCCGAACTTGGGCACGGGCAGTCGCAGCGTCCCGCAGCAAGGCTTGCCGGGCGCCCGCCAAGATCCTCCGTCATCCCTATTTACTGCGATTCAAGAACAAAGTGTTAACTGAGAAGACGAGGCCCCGGCAAGAGGAGCTTGCCGGGAAGGACAAAGACCCCGGCAAGAGGAGCTTGCCGGGAAGGCCAACCAAGACACTTCAGAAAACTTGCCGCAACGCCCCGCGCGTCCCGGCAAGGCCCGGTGAGCGGCAAGCTTGCTGGTACGACGAGACAACGGCCGCGGCAAGGCGCTTGCCGCGGCAAGGCTGCCACTCTGCACCCAAGCTCCAGCGCATCCAACGACGTGTCACCCCAGGACTATCCCGGGAGCACGTGGCGAGGCGCTGTGCAGCCATGCGGTGCGAGGTGGCAAGTGAAGCTGACAAGGAGGCCATCGTGGCGATCGGTGGCGCTCCTAACGGTCGCTTCCTTGCACTGTTGGGGTGACCGGACGGGCATTAAATGCCCTTGTCCCCTGCCGTCAGAGTTAGGTAGGGGGCACTGTTGGTAGTAGTTGTACCAACCTGCGTTTTTACTCTTTTACCCCCTTTTCTATGCTGCCACCTGTTGGTGACCCCCTTTAACCTATAAAAGGGAGGCCCATGCGCACGTAGAAGGGGTTCGGCTGGTTCCGCAGTTGGTTCGGTTCATCCGACGCATCCAACACCACAGCACGCTCACGCTCTCGAGCAAGGACATAATACAAACACAAAGGAGCAGTAGGAGTTTTATCTCTCCGGAGAGCTCCAAAGCTGGGTAAAATCCCCCGCGTGCTCCCGCCTCGATCTGCTCTACGTGCGCCCTCCGCTCCCTTGCCGGACCAGAAGGGGCCCCCTGCCCCATAGATGCTCGTGCTCCCACAAAGTCCCACGACATCTGGACAGCCGGCGCGCAGCACAACAACGGTCGGAAATTTGACTCTCAAATTCCTCAGGGCTATCATGTTCCTCACTGTGTAGGCAATTCAGATTTGGCGAATTCCTAACTCCTCGATCGAGCAAAGTCCTCGATGACTGTAAGAACTGCATCTCATCCATCAAGAAATTGACTGAACTGTATGAGATTTCAATGGCTTCACTCGAAGGGATTGGTAGGTGTAGGATTTTGAGTTGAGCATCACATGGAAATTTTTCCTTAGTATTTCCTTGACCCCTTTAACAAAGACGCTGTTTCCTATGACTCAAGAAAGAGAAAATGAAACTACGAAAACAAAAGTCTTCATGCTTCATATTCCTCGAATGAATACCAAGTCTTCAAGGTCACACCAATTTCTTCACTTTCAAAGTCTTCAGAAAGTCTTCAGAATATCAAAGTCTTCAGTCGAAGAACTTCATTTTTAGGGGTCGACTTTCTCTGTAAATATCAAACTCCTCATAGACTTATAGACCTGTGTACACTCACAAACGCATCAGTCACTTAACCTATATGTCTTCAATACACCAAAATCACCAAGGGGCACTAGATGCACTTACAACGACACTACTGAAGCCAATGACATTGTCATGACTGAAGCTAATGTGGTTCCTATAGTGAATATGGTGTCTGAAGCCAATGATGCACCTGTAGCCAATGTGCAGTCTGAAGCCCAATGCCACTGCTCATGTACCGCCTCCAAGGCCTCACACCATTGAGCAAGCATTTTATCACGGCGAGCTTGTCCCTGTTCGATGGCCTATTCTGGTTCCTCCGCCTGCTCCCGGACCTCAATTTGATTATCATGTGGAGCACAGGCCTCAGGTCTAGAAGCCAAAACCGAGGCTGCCAAGGTTTCCAGGTACTGCGTCTTCACCAGGATCGTTCAATGTGAAACGCTTCACTGAACACAACACCTTCTTTGATAGTGCCAAGAACCCATATTCAAGGCCAATAATTTCATCTGATCGGTTCTGGAGCTATCAGCAACGCAGTTATTATTCTTGTGTCTTATATAATCAAGGGCGCATTTTTCCTCATATGCGTGTAGACTGCGAAGCCATTGCTGGACTGCCCTGCTTAGAAGAAGCCCTAGACTACTTCAGAGATGCTGGCCTTCTGCAGTTTGTGACTGACAAAGAAAATTGGATTGAAGAGCTTCTGTTACAATTCTATGCTACTCTTCACATTCGCGGCTACAACAGGGATATGAAAACTTGGGTCCTTGAATGGATGACAGGCAATGTACACCATGAAGCCAAAGCTCTTGATATCATTGAGCTTACTGCCCTGCCCACTCTAGGTGAACTTTATGGACCTGGTTGTCAGCTTCACCGCAATGCTTTAGAGAGCATATTCTAGAAGCCTGAGCCCAATATGAGCCAAATGTTGAGCATGATGAAGCCACTGCCACAAGATGCTGAATATCCAAAGGAATTCTTTATTGAAGACCTAGAATATCTACCCCGCACCATCTATCATATTATAAGGAGAACTCTATGGCCCATCAAAGGACATTCTTCTATAACAAAGCTTGAAGGATCAATGAAGACATTGGTTTTCTATATTCTCAATGGCATCGGCTTCAATGCTCAGGATTTCTTCATCAGACAACTTGCTGCATCTGGCTCTGATATATTTGGTCTGAAGTTTTACGCTCCATGGGTAATGCGCCTTATCAAGCTTCACTCTGCTATCAACTATCAGCCCTCTACGTGCAACCATCTCATATTCCTGCCAGAGGTTGATATGTCTGTCGAAGCCATATACCCAGAGCCTACCAAGGAGCCAATTTAACTTCACAATGTCGATCATCAAAGTTTCACTCAACTTATTGAAGGAGTTCATGCTACAACTCATGTTTATCCTTTGGCTGGAAATACCCGTGCACCTCACCGTGCCCATACTGAAGCCACTGAAAGCACTATTGTTCAAAGGCCTCGGAAGAGATCTGGTGTACTTAATGACCGAGAGCTTCTCGTGGCCTTGCATCAGAAACAAGATAAGCATCATGACTGGCTCAAGCGTCAGATGCAGAGTCTCTTGGTGGATGTTAATCGCATTCGCAATCTAGCCACCAAGAATGCATTTTTCACTCATGAAACCTGTTGGCGGTCGTGGAAGAGTCTGACATTACTCAGTTCTGAAGATGATCTTCAGCAAGATGGCTTCACAGAGAGATTCAAATTTGATTCCACTCGTCCTAGGAACACTGTCTTGCGTCGGACTCCTTCACTCGAAGACTCTGAGTACTCCTCCTCAGTGGCAACTGTCAATGCCAGAGTCATCGATGATGAAGATGATGCTACTTCACCAACTACCACTTCGGTGAGTATCGACTCTACACCAGGCCCCTCTGCACCACCAAACACTAGCAACGACCCTGCTCCTCCATCTGCTCCTTCTGGGAACAAGTAGATGCTCTATGTCTTCAAACCTTTTTGGTCATTACTGACAAAAGGGGGAGAAGCATATGAGTTGATAGTCTTCAAGTGCGTCCTTATGGGTGGCTGCATTATTTTTTGCTAAGTCTTACAACTCTCGTATTTTGAAACATTTGGTTCTTTGAGTTGTAACACTTAAACTTGATGGTCGTCTGCTACTTTATCTGCTATTCTGTAATGCGATGATAAATCCTGCATGAAGTCATTCTGCAGATGTCCATTTTTCATTATGCATATCATTATCTTCGTTATTTGCTTATATGCATAATGCATTGTCTTCACACTTTGATGATGGCCTCCACAAAGCAAAACCTGCCATGTGCATTTGCATTCACATGCAAATCATTTATATGCACATCTTCAGGGGGAGCCTCATCTTATGTATGAAGACAATACTCACAACACTAAACTTTCACATACTTTTATCCCCGTTGAAAACTTCAAACACTTTGTCATCAATCACCAAAAAGGGGGAGATAGGTGCATCTAGTCCCACCCCTAGTTGGTTTTGGAGTATTGACGACAAACTTGGTTGAGGGACTAATGTGTTTGTGAGAATTGCAGGATAACACATGTAGTAGTCCCATATTGATTCTGTTTACCTACCAGAGATGACCCCTAAAAATGTGTGAAGACATTGAAGACAATGGTGGTCTGTGAGGACATTCACATTGAAGACTATGATAGGAGAAGACATCGTGTGAAGACTATGGAGTGCGAAGACATAGTTTTTTCGTAGTTTCCTTTTCTTCTTTGTTGAGTCATAGGAACCACCGTACTGTTAAGTGGGGTCCATGTAAACAAAGTCAGAGTGACTGATGTGATGCTCAACCAAAACCTATGTCTTCGAGCGAAGACAATGAGAGCAAATCTTATCAAGAGCTGGATGAGTCAGCTTGGCTTGTAGCCCAAGCTAAGCTGCCGCGTGTGTTTGAAATCTGACAGTTGGACACGTGTCAGTTCCTTAGTGACCCAGGCTCATTTTGGACAAATCAGGTCGGGTTGCCTCCTGGCTATAAATAGCCCACTCCCTACACCATAAATTTTTGGCTGCTCAGAGTTTGTGCACGGGTTTTGTCGTTTGAGAGCAACCCACCTCTGAAGCCTTTTGAGAGAGAATCCTTGCAAGGACAAAGCCCCAAACACCCAGAGCCAAAGAGTGTTAGGCATCACTGAAGTCTTTCTGTCTGCGTGATCTGAAGACTCATTACACTTGAGGACTGTGAATCCTCCAGCCGGTTAGGCTTCACGTTCTGAGCATCCAAGAGTCATTGTCGATTGCCGGTGAATGAAGTCTGTGAAGGCTTGGAAGTCTCCCTTGAAGACTTACCAGAGTGATTGGGCGAGGACTAAGTGTTCTTAGCTCAAGGGGAATAAGGTGAAGACGCGGTCTTCTGAGTTGAACCTCAGCCTCCCTAACTAGACATACGGTTGTCACAACAACTGGAACTGATCCAACAAATCCCTTGTCCTCTTCGAGCAACTAGTTCTATCCTACCTCTCTCACCTTACTTACAGTTTGTCTTCATGAAGTCTTTGCCTACTTGCCTGATCTGTTTGTCTTCATTGTGTGGAGACTGTTATCTGTTTGGCTTCATACTATCTTCCATCCTGATCCAATCTACCTAGCTGCTTATAGTCTTCGTGCTTTCACTTCATTGCTTACTTGACTATGGCTTGTCTAGTGTAGTCTATCTTCTGTTGCATATCAATAGGGTCATTTCTATCGTTTGTCTTCGAAACACCCATGTTTTGGAGACTTTCATAAAAATCACCTATTCACCCCCCTCTAGTCGAATACTAGCACTTTCAGTCCCTAGTATGCCTCTACTTGACTAGCTCGTTAATCAAAGATGGTTATGTTTCCTAACCATAGACATGTGTTGTCATTTGATGAACGGGGTCACATCATTAGGATAATGATGTGATGGACATGACCCATCCATTAGCTTAGCATTATGATCGTGTTAGTTTCATTGCTACTGCTTTCTTCATGACTTATACAAGTTGCTCAGACTATGAGATTATGCAACTCCCGAATACCGGAGGAACACCTTGTGTGCTACCAATCGTCACAACGTAAATGGGTGATTATAAAGGTGCTCTACAGGTGTCTCCGAAGGTGTTTGTTGGGTTGGCATAGATCGAGATTAGGATTTGTCACTCCGTGTTTCGGAGAGGTATCTCTAGGCCCTCTCGGTAATACTCATCATTGTAAGCCTTGCAAGCATTGTGACTAATGAGTTAGTTGTAGGATGAAGTATTACAGAACGAGTAAAGAGACTTGCCGGTAATGAGATTGAACTAGGTATTGAGATACCGAGGATCGAATCTCAGGCAAGTAACATACCGATGAGAAAGGGAACAATGTATGTTGTTATTCGCTTTGACCGATAAAGATCTTCATAGAATATGTGGGAGCCAATATGAGCATCCAGGTTACGCTATTGGTTATTGGCCGGAGACTTGTCTCGGTCATGTTTACATAGTTCTCGAACCCGTAGGGTCCGCACGCTTAACGTTCACGATCGGTATTATGAGTTTATGTGTTTTGATGTACCAAAGGTAGTTCAGAGTCCCGGATATGATCACGGACATGACGAGGAGTCTCGAAATGGTCGAGACATAAAGATCGATATATTCGACGACTATATTTGGACGTCGAAATGGTTCCGGGTGAGTTCGAGCATATACTGGAGTACCGGGAGGTTACCGGAACCCCCCGGGAGGTATATGGGCCTTATTGGGCCATGGCGGGAGAGAAGAGAGGGATGCATAGGAGGGAGCGCCCTCCCTCATGCCCAATCCGAATTGGGTGGGGGGCCACCCCCTTTCCTTCCCCCTCTCTCCCCCTTCCTTCCACTCCTAGTCCAACTAGGGAAAGGGGGGAATCCTACTCCCAGTGGGAGTAGGACTCCCATGGGGCACGCAATAGGAGGGTCGGCCCTCCCCCTCCTCCACTCCTTTATATACGGAGGAGGGGGGCACCCAATAGACACACAAGTTGATCATTGATCACTTAGCCGTGTGCGGTGCCCCCCTCCACCACAATCCACCTCGGTCATATCGTTGCAGTGCTTAGGCGAAGCCCTGTGCCGGTAGCTTCATCGTCACCGTTGTCACGCCATCATGCTGACGAAGCTCTCCCTCGACACTCTGCTGGATCGTGAGTTCGTGGGACGTCACCGAGCCAAACGTGTGCAGATCCCGGAGGTGCCATACTTTTGGTACTAAGATCGGTCGGATCATGAAGACGTACAACTACATCAACCGTGTTGTCATAACGCTTCCACTTACGGTCTGTGAGGGTACGTAGACAACACTCTCCCCTCTTGTTGCTATGCATCACCATGATCTTGCGTGTGCGTAGGAAATTTTTGAAATTACCACGTTCCCCAACATATCGATATTGCACTTATCATTGTGAGTATTGCACATTTAGTGTTTTATTTGGTTTTTATTAGTTTTACTTTTTTCTTGTGTCTACAGGTGTTTTCAAGCAACCTAGGACCAAGCACGATGAAAGGACAAAGGATGGGATTGATACGGAGTCAGTGAGGGGTCAGACTTAGCCATTTCAAAGGTTGGGAAAAGTAAATTTTCCAAAGTGCTCAAAAATCAAGATCTAAGACCAAAAATGGACAGTGTCAATCATACGAATCCAATGAGCCCAAGAACGTCCAATTTTGAGTTTGTATGAAGATTTGACGACCGTTTTACCGGAGGAGGACATATCAAAAGACGACCTTCCAAACGACTGCTCGTGGTCGTTTGACGTGCACACAACTCTGAAAGTTGCCCTTCCAGATGGGATTCTTCACCGATTTTGTCCCCATTCGAACCCATAGGATCCTTGGCTCATAAGTAAGAGTCTGGGGGAGGATAAGGCTCATTTTGAGCCCTTGGATGAAGCCCATCAAGAGAGGAGGCTAGGGAGGCTCTCTATATATGTCGTCTTCCACCCTAGCCACCGCCATCTCATCTCATTCACCAAGAACACATCCAAGAAAACCTCCATTGCTGCTCCACATCTAAGAAGAAGGGACAACGACCAAGGGAAGAAGGAGGAGGCCGGTGCCATCGTGCCGGCGCCGCCACCACCGGTGGCGCCCCCATCTCCGTCACCCTTGGCGGCAGCCCCATCATCATAACCATCATCACCGTGCCACCATGCCTACTCCCTTTACCTTCTTGATGCCGGCTTGTAACTTGTCCCTAACCTTCTTGAGTTTGATTGAGTAGTTTTACTTGTTCTTCAGGAGATGGTAGAACCCTATATGATATTTGTTGTGATACAATATGAAATGTTCACTATTCGAGTTAGTAGCCTTCGCGAATGTTGAGAGGAGTGCTCACTCACATTTGTGCCTTGTGCCGTGAAATATGATACAATCCCCGTGATGGTTGGGTATATTTGGGTAATTTGAGGTGACAATAAAAGCCTCGGCTCCTCTCCTTTGCATAGGATTGGAAAATTATGGAGAACCCTTTGAAGGAAATATGCCCTAGAGGCAACAATAAAGTTATTATTTATTTCCTTAATTCATGATAATTGTTTATTATTCATGCTAGAATTATATTAATGAGAAACTTAGTACATGTGTGAATACATAGACAAAATTTATAGTCCCTAGTATGCCTCTACTTGACTAGTTCGTTAATCAAAAATGTTTATGTTTCCTAACCATAGACATGTGTTGTCATTTGATGAACGGGATCACATCATTAGGAGAATGATGTGATGGACATGAACCATTCGTTAGCTTAGCATTATGATCGTTACAGTTTCATTGCTACTGCTCTCTTCATGGCTTATACATGTTCCTCAGACTATGAGATTATGCAACTCCCGAATACCGGAGGAACACTTTGTGTTCTACCAAACGTCACAACGTAAACGGGTGATTATAAAGGTGCTATACAAGTGTCTCCGAAGGTGTTTGTTGGGTTGACATAGATCGAGATTAGGATTTGTCACTCTGTGTTTCGAAGAGGTATCTCTGGGCCCTCTCGGTAACATTCATCACTATAAGCACTAATGAGTTAGTTGCGGGATGAAGTATTACGGAACGAGTAAAGAGACTTGCCAGTAATGAGATTGAACTAGGTATTGACATACCGACGAACAAATCTCGGGCAAGTAACATACCGATGACAAAGGGAACAACGTATGTTGTTATGCGGATTGACCGATAAAGATCTTCGTAGAATATGTAGGAGCCAATATGAGCATCCAGGTTCCACTATTGGTTATTGACCGGAGATGTGTCTCGGTCATGTCTACATAGTTCTCGAACCCGTAGGGTCCACACGCTTAACGTTCGATGACAATTTGTATTATGAGTTATGTGATTGGATGTACCTAAGTTTGTTTGGAGTCCCGGATGAGATCACGGACATGACGAGGAGTCTCAAAATGGTCGAGAGGTAAGGATTCATATATTGGAAGGTTGCATTTGGACATTGGAATGGTTCCGAGTGGTTCGGGCATTTTTCCGGAGTACCGGGAGGTTACCGGAATCCCTCGGGAGAAGTATTGGGCCTAGTGGGCCTTATTGGAGGAGAGGAGAAAGGGACACGTGAGAGGGGTGCCCCTCCCCTTGCCCAAGCCGAATTGGACTAGGGGAGGGGTCCAGCCCCCCTCTTTCCTTCCCCCTCTCTCTCCCTTACCTTTCCCTCCGGTGGAAGAAAGGAAAAGGGGGAGCCGAATCCTACTTGGACTAGGAGTCCAAGTAGGACTCCCCCCTGGCGCGCCCAAACTTGGCCGGCCTCCTCTCTCTCTCCCTCCCTCCTTTATATACGTGCCTAGGGGGCACCCCAATAGCACAACAGACAACACAAGTTGATCTTTTAGCCGTGTGCGGTGCCCCCCTCCACAGTTACACACCTCGATCGTACCGTTGCGGAGCTTAGGCTAGCCCCGCGCCGGTAGCATCATCATCACCATCACCATGCCATCGTGCTGACGAAACTCACCCTCGGCCTCAACTGGATCAAGAGTACGAGGGACGTCATCCAGCTGAACGTGTGCTGAATGCGTAGGTGCCGTACGTTCGGTACTTGGATCGATCGGATCGTGAAGACTTACGACTACATAAACAGCATTGTCATAATGCTTCCGCTTTCGGTCTATGAGGGTACATGGACACACTCTCCCCTTTCGTTTCTATGCATCACATAGATAGATCTTGCGTGATCATAGGATTTTTTTTGAAATTACCGCGTTCCCCAACAGTGGTATCTGAGCCAGGTTTATGCGTAGATGTCATATGCACAAGTAGAACACAAAGAGTTGTGGGCGATAATAGTCATACTGCTTACTAGCATGTCATATTTTGATTCGGTGGTATTGTTGGATGAAGCGGCTCAGACCGACATTACACGTACGCTTACGCAAGACTGGTTCTACCGACGTGCTTTGAACATAGTTGGCTGGTGAGTGTTTGTTTGTCCAACTTTATTTGAATCGAGTGTGGCTACGCCCGGTCCTTGTTGAAGGTTAAAACAGCACACTTGACAAAGAATCGTTGTGGTTTTGATGCTTAGGTAAGAACTGTTCTTGCTAGAAGCCCGTAGCAGCCACGTAAAACTTGCAACAAGAAAGTAGAGGACGTCTAACTTGATTTTGCAGGGCTTGCTGTGATGTGATATGGTCAAGCATGATGTGATATAATTTGTTCTATGAGATGATCATGTTTTGTAACAAAGTTATAGGCAGCTGACAGGAGCCATATGGTTGTCGCTTTATTGAATGCAATGCAATCGCCATGTAATTGTTTTGCTTTATCACTAAGCGGTACTGATAGTCATAGTAACAATAGTTGGCGAGATGACAACAATGCTACGATGGAGAAAAAGGTATCGCGCCGGTGACGATGGAGATCATGACGATGCTTCGGTGATGGAGATCATGAGCACAAGATGATGATGGCCATATCATGTCACATATTTTGATTGCATGTGATGTTTATCTTTTATGCATCTTATTTTGCTTAGAACGTCGGTAGATGATCCCTTACTAAATTTCAAGGTATAAGTGTTCTCCCTGAGTATGCACCATTGCTACAGTTTGTCGTGCCGAGACACCATGTGATGATCGGGTGTGATAAGCTCTATGCTCACATACAATGGGTGCAAGCCAGTTTTGCACGCGCAGAATACTCGAGTTAAATTCGACAAGCCTAGCATATGCAGATATGGCGTC
Organism: Aegilops speltoides; assembly: GCA_021437245.1. Taxonomy (NCBI): domain Eukaryota; kingdom Viridiplantae; phylum Streptophyta; class Magnoliopsida; order Poales; family Poaceae; genus Aegilops; species Aegilops speltoides. The sequence continues at coordinate 122,642,331 of CM038143.1, read as the reverse complement.
GGAACACTGAGACCGAATGGTCGAGCGTGAATAATATAGTAGATATGATCAACATAGTGATGTTCACCATTGAAAACTACTCCATCTCACGTGATGATCGGACATGGTTTAGTTGATTTGGATCACATGATCACTTAGATGATTAGAGGGATGTCTATCTAAGTGCGAGTTCTTAAGTGATATGATTAATTGAAGTTTAATTTATCATGAACTTAGTACCTGATAGTATTTTGCATGTCTATGTTGCCCATGCTACCGTTCCTTTGAATTTTAATGCGTTCCTAGAGAAAGCTGTGTTGAAAGTTGATGGCAGCAACTATACGGAGTGGGTTCATAACTAGAGGATTATCCTCATTGCTGCACAGAAGAATTACGTCCTAGAAGCACCGCTGGGTGCCAGGCCTGCTACAGATGCTACTGCTACGTCTTGAGCTTGTCTTGGTTTTCCTCGAAGAGGAGAGGGTGATGCAGCAAAGTGTAGCGTAAGTATTTCCCTCAGTTTTGAGAACCAAGGTATCAATCCAGAGGAGGCTCCTCAAAAGTGCCACGCACCTACACAAACAAGCGAGAACTACGCAACCAACGCAATAAAGGGGTTGTCAACCCTTCACGGCCACTTCATGAAAGTGAGATCTAATAAAGATAGTATGATAAGATAAATATATTTTTGGTATTTTATAATATAGATGCAAAAAGTAAAGATGCAAATAAAGTAGATTGAAAGCAAATATGATAAGAGATAGACCCGGGGGCCATAGGTTTCACTAGAGGCTTCTCTCAAGATAGCATAAGTATTATGGTGGGTGAACAAATTACCGTCGAGCAATTGATAGAAAAGCGCATAGTTATGAGATTATCTAGGCATGATCATGTATATAGGCATCACGTCCATAACAAGTAGACTGACTCCTGCCTGCATCTACTACTATTACTCCACACATCGACCGCTATCCAGCATGCATCTAGAGTATTAAGTTCATAAGAACAGAGTAACGCATTAAGCAAGAAGACATGATGTAGAGAGATAAACACATGCAATATGATATAAACCCCATCTTGTTATCCTCGATGGCAACGATACAATACGTGTCTTGCAACCCTTTACATCCTTTGGTAAGAACACCGCAAGATTGAACCCAAAGCTAAGCACTTCTCGCATGGCAAGAAAGATCAATCTAGTAGGCCAAACCAAACTGATAATTCGAAGAGACTTGCAAAGATAACTCAATCATACATAAAAGAATTCAGAGAAGATTCAAATATTATTCATAGATAAACTTGATCATAAACCCACAATTCATTGGATCTCGACAAACAAACCGCAAAAAGAGATTACATCGAATAGATCTCCACAAGAGAGGGGGTGAACATTGTATTGAGATCCAAAAAGAGAGAAGAAGCCATCTAGCTAATAACTATGGACCCGTAGGTCTGTGGTAAACTACTCACAACTCATTGGAGGGGCAAGGATGTTGATGTAGAGGCCCTCCGTGGTTGCTTCCCCCTCCAGCAGAGTGCCGGCAAGGGCTCCAAGATGGGATCTCGCGGATACAGAAGGTTATGGCAGTGGAAATTGTGTTTTGTGGTGCTCCTGGATGTTTTCGGGGTACGTAGGCATATATAGGAGGAAGAAGTACGTCGGTGGCCGCCCGAGGGGCACACGAGACAGGGGGGCGTGCCCTATAGGGGGGCGCGCCCTCCTATCTCGTGGGGCCCTCGGAGCTTTCTTGACTTGCACTCTAGGTTCTCCGGATCAGATTTGTTCCAAAAATAACGCTCCCGAAGGTTTCATTCCGTTGGACTCCGTTTGATATTCCTTTTCTTCGAAATACTGAAATAGGCAAAAAAAACAACAATATGGGCTGGGCCTCCGGTTAGTAGGTTAGTCCCAGAAATGATATAAATGTGTAAAATAAAGCCCATAAACATCCAAAAGGGGTAATATAATAGCATGGAACAATCGAAAATTGTAGATACGTTGGAGACGTATCAAGCATCCCCAAGCTTAATTCCTGCTCGCCCTCGAGTAGGTAAATGATAAAAAAGAAATTTTTGATGTGGAATGCTACCTAGCATAATTCATAATGTAATTTTCTTTATTGTGGCATGAATGTTCAGATCCAAATGAATACAAAATAAAAGTTCATATTGACATAAGAAATAGTAATACTTCAAGCATACTAATCAAAGTAATCATGTCTTCTCAAAATAACATGGCTAAAGAAAGTTATCCCTAGAAAATCATATAGTCTGGCTATGCTCTATCTTCATCACACAAAGTATTTAATCATGCACAACCCTGATGACAAGCCAAGCAATTGTTTCATACTTTAATAATCTCAAACTTTTTCAACTTTCACGCAATACATGAGCGTGAGCCATGGACATAGCACTATACGTGGAATAGAAGGGTGGTTGTGGAGAAGACAAAAAAGGAGAAGATAGTCTCACATCAACTAGGCGTATCAACGAGCTATGGAGATGCCCATTAATAGATATCAATGTGAGTGAGTAGGGATTGCCATGCAACGGATGCACTAGAGCTATAAATATATGAAAGTTCAACAAAAGAAACTAAGTGGGGTGCATCCAACTTGCTTGCTCACGAAGACCTATGGCACTTTTGAGGAAGCCCATCATTGGAATATACAAGCCAAGTTCTATAATGAAAAATTCCCACTAGTATATGAAAGTGACAACATATGAGACTCTCTATCATGAAGATCATGGTGCTATTTTTGAAGCACACGTGTGGAAAAAGAGATAGTAGCATTGTCCCTTCTCTCTTTTTCTCTCATTTTCTTTTTTTTTTCTTTTTTTTCTTTCGCCCTCTTTTTTCCTTTTTTCTTTTCTTTTTGGCCTTCCCTCTTTTTTTTTCTTTTTTTTCTTTTTTTCTTTTTGTAAAGTCCGAAGTCTCATCCCGACTTGTGGGGGAATCATAGTCTTCATCATCCTTTCCTCACTAGGACAATGCTCTAATAATGAAGATCATCACACTTTTATGGATTTACAACTCAAATCTAGAACAAGATATGACTCTCTATGAATGCCTCCGGCGGTGTACCGGGATATGCAATGAATCAAGAGCGTCATGTATGAAAATTATGAAGGTGGCCTTGCCACAAATACGATGTCAACTACATGATCATGCAAAAAGCAATATGACAAAAGTAATGCGTGTCATATGAACGGAATGGTGGAAAGTTGCATGGCAATATATCTCGGAATGGCTATGGAAATGCCATAATAGGTAGGTATGGTGGCTGTTTTGAGGAAGGTAAATGGTAGGTGTATGGTACCGGTGAAAAATTTATGATACAAGAGAGGCTAGCAATGGTGGAAGGGTGAAATAGCGCGTATAATCCATGGACTCAACATTAATCAAAGGAACTCATATACTTGTTGCAAAAATTTAGAAGTCATAAAAAACAAAAGTACTACATGCATGCTCCTAGGGGTATATATTGGTAGGAAAAGACCATCGCTCGTCCCCGACTGCCACTCATAAGGAAGACAATCAATAAATAAAATTGTGCTCCAACTTCATCACAAAGCGGTTCACCATACGTGCATGTTACGGGAATCACAAGCTTCAACACAAGCATTCTTTAAATTCATAATCACCCAACTAGCATGACTTCAATATCACTACCTCCATATCTCAAAACAATTATCAAGCATCAAATTGATCATAAAATCCAATTCACTTTTCTATGATAGTTTTTATTATACCCAACTTGGATGCTCATCATTCTAGGACCAAATTTATGATAATAGCAAATACCATACTGTTCTAAAAGACTCTCAAAATTATATAAGTGAAGAATGAGAGACTAGCAATTTCTTCAAAATTAAGACACCACCGTGCTCTAAAAGATATAAGTGAAGCACTAGAGCAAAAACTATCAAGCTCAAAAGATGTAAGTGAAGCACATAGAGTATACTAGCAAATTCTAATAAAATAGGCTTCTGCCAAAAGGTGTGTACATCAAGGATGATTGTGGTAAACTAAAAAGCAAAGACTAATATAATACACGACGCTCCAAGCAAAACACATATCATGTAGCGAATAAAAATATAGCTCCAAGTAAAGTTACCAATGAACGGAGAGGCGAAAGAGGGATGCCTTCCGGGGCATCCCCAAGCTTAAACTTTGGCTATCCTTGAATATCTTGGGGTGCCATGGGCATCCCCAAGCTTAGTCTCTTGCCACTCCTTATTCCATAGTCCATAAAAGCTTTACCCAAAACTTGAAAACTTCACAACACAAAACCCAACAGGAAATCTTATAAGCTCCGTTAGTGAAAGAAAACAAAACCACCACATAAGGTACTGCCATGAACTCATTCTTTATTTATATTGGTGTTAAACCTACTTTATTCCAACTTCCTTATGGTTTATAAACTAATTTACTATCCATAGATGCATTGAAATAAGCAAACAACACAGGAAAAACAGAATCTGTCAAAAACAGAACAGTCTGTAGCAATCTGTAACTAATGCAAACTTCTGGAACTCTAAAACTCCTACCAAAATAGGAAGTCCTGGGCAATTTGTCTATTGAACAGCAGCTAGAAGAATCAACGCCAAAGCACGTTCCTGTGATTTAACAAAATTATATTCGTGCGCGCAAAGTTTCTGTTTTTCAGCAGAATCAAATCAACTATCATCGTAGGTTATCCTATAGGTTCTACTTGGCACAAACACTAATTTAAAGATAAAAACACATCTAAACATAAGGTAGATGCAAGATTTATTACTAAACAGGAGCAAAAACAAAAAACATAAAGAAAAATTGGGTTGCCTCCCAACTAGCGCTATTGTTTAACGCCCCTAGCTAGGCATAAAAGCAAGGATAGATCTAGCGAGTGCCATCTTTGGCACTAAATTCATAAGTAGCACGCATGATAGATTCATAAGGTAATTTGACTTTCTTTCTTGGAAAGTTCTCCATGCCTTTCTTTAATGGAAAATGGAATCTAATATTCCCTTCCTTCATATCAATAATCGCACCAATCGTTCTAAGGAAAGGTCTACCAATAATAATAGGGCAAGAAAGATTGCAATCAATATCAAGAACGATAAAATCTACGGGCACCAAATTTCTATTTGCAATAATAAGGACATCATTGATCCTTCCCATAGGCTTTTTAATGGTGGAACCCGCAAGGTGCAAATTTAAAGAGCAATCATCAAGATCATGGAAACCTAGAATATCACATAAAGTTTTCGGAATCGTGGAAACACTAGCACCCAAATCACACAAAGCAAAACACTCATAATCTTTAATTTTAATCTTTATAGTAGGTTAACACTCATCATTAAGTTTTCTAGGTATAGAAACTTCCAAATTAAGTTTTTCATCATAAGATTGCATCAAGGCATCAACAATATGTTTGGTAAAAGCTTTGTTTTGACTATAAGCATGAGGAGAATTAACAACGGATTGCACCAAGGAAATACACCATTTTAAAGAACAATTATCATAATCAAATTCCTTGAAATCCGAGATAGTAAGTTCAACATTATTAGAAGTTGAGGATTCTCCAATCTCACTTTAACCAAATTTAACATCAAGATCTAAAGACTCCGAATTTTTGGGACGCCTTCTAGGCAAAATTGATTCATCATCACTCCCATAATCATCAAAATTCATATTGCAAAACATAGATCTAATCGGAGACGCGTCAATAACTTTAAGATCCTCATCATTATTTTCATGAAGACTAGAAGAACACGCTTTTATAAAGCTTTCTTTTTTAGCACGCAATCTAGTGGTTCTTTCCTTGCACTTGTCAATGGAAATTCTCATTACTTTGAGAGACTCATTGATATCATGCTTAGGAGAAGAAGATCCAAATTTAAGAGAATTAACATCAAGCGAAAGTCTATCAACGTTCCCAGCCAAATCATCAACTTTGAGCAATTTTTCTTCAAGCAAGGCATTAAAATTCTTTTGAGAAATCATAAATTCTTTCACACTATTCTCAAAATCAGAGGGCATCTTATTAAAATTACCATAAGAGTTATTTTAGGAATTTCCATAATTATTAGAGGGATTACTAGGAAACAATCTAGCATTAAAATTTCCTCTATAAGCGTTGTTTCCAAAACTGTTCCTACCAACGAAATTCACATCCATAGATTCATTATTATTCTCAATCAAGGAAGACGAAGGCATATTATTAGGATCAAGAGGAGTATTTTTAGTAGCAAACATCTTCATAAGTTCATCCATCTTTCCACTCAAAACATTGATTTCTTCTATAGCATGCACTTTTTTACTAGAAGATCTTTCGGTGTGCCATTGAGAATAATTAGCCATAATATTATCAAGCAATTTTGTAGCATCTCCTAACGTGATTTCCATAAAGGTGCCTCCCGCGGCCGAACCTAAGAGATTTCTAGAAGCAAAGTTTAAACCAGCATAAAAATTTTGTATGATCATCCATAAATTCAAACCATGAGTAGGGCAATTGCGAAGCATCAATTTCATTCTTTCCCAAGATTGGGCAACATGCTCATGGTCAAGTTGTTTAAAATTCATAATATCGTTCCTAAGAGTGATGATCTTAGCGGGAGGAAAATACTTAGAGATAAAAGCATCTTTGCACTTGTTCCAAGAATCAATACTATTTTTAGGCAAAGACGAAAACCAAACTTTAGCACGATCTCTAAATGAAAACGGAAATAACTTCAATTTGAAAATATTGATATTCGTATCTTTCTTCTTTTGCATGTCACACAAATCGACAAAATTGTTTAGATGAGTATCGGCATCTTCACTAGGAAGGCCGGCAAATTGATCTTTCATAACAAGATTCAACAAAGCGGTATTGATTTCACAAGACTCAACATCATTAAGAGGAGCAATCGGAGTACTAAGGAAATAATTAGTATTGGTATTCGAGAAGTCACACAACTTGGTATTATCTTGTGCCATGGCGACAAGTAATCCAACACACAAGCAAACGGAAAAACGGGAAGCGGAAAAGAGAGGAGGAGATTGGGAAAGAGAGGGCGAATAAAATGGCAAGGGTGACGTGGGGGAGAGGAAAACAAGAGGCAAATGGCAAATAATGTAAATGCGAGGGCGATGGGTTTGTGATGGGTACTTGGTATGTCTTGACTTGAGCGAAGACCTCCCCGGCAACGGTGCCAGAAATCCTTCTTGCTACGTCTTGAGCTTGCGTTGGTTTTCCTCGAAGAGGAGAGGGTGATGCAGCAAAGTGTAGTGTAAGTATTTCCCTCAGTTTTGAGAACCAAGGTATCAGTCCAGTAGGAGGCTCCTCAAAAGTCCCACGCACCTACACAAAAAAACTGAGAACTCGAAACCAACGCAATAAAGGGGTTGTCAATCCCTTCACGGCCACTTGCGAAAGTGAGATCTAATAAAGATAGTATGATAAGATAAATATATTTTTGATATTTTATAATATAGATGCAAAAAGTAAAGATGCAAATAAAGTAGAGTGAAAGCAAATATGATAAGAGATAGACCCGGGGGCCATAGGTTTCACTAGAGGCTTCTCTCAAGATAGCATAAGTATTACGGTGGGTGAACAAATTACTGTCGAGCAATTGATAGAAGAGCGCATAGTTATGAGATTATGTAGGCATGATCATGTATATATGCATCACGTCCATAACAAGTAGACCGACTCCTTCCTGCATCTACTACTATTACTCCACACATCGACCGCTATCCAGCATGCATCTAGAGTATTAAGTTCATAAGAACAGAGTAACGCATTAAGCAAGAAGACATGACGTAGAGGGATAAACACATGCAATATGATATAAACCCCATCTTGTTATCCTCGATGGCAACAATACAATACGTGTCTTGCAACCCTTTACATCCTTCGGGTAAGAACACCGCAAGATTGAACCCAAAGCTAAGCACTTCTCCCATGGCAAGAAAGATCAATCTAGTAGGCCAAACCAAACTGATAATTCAAAGAGACTTGCAAAGATAACTCAATCATACATAAAAGAATTCAGAGAAGATTCAAATATTATTCATAGATAAACTTGATCATAAACCCACAATTCATCGGATCTCGGCAAACACACCGCAAAAAGAGATTACATCGAATAGATCTCCACAAGGGAGGGGGAGAACATTGTATTGAGATCCAAAAAGAGAGAACAAGCCATCTAGCTAATAACTATGGACCCGTAGGTCTATGGTAAACTACTCACAACTCATCGGAGGGGCAATGATGTTGATGTAGAGGCCCTCTGTGGTTGCTTCCCCCTCCGGCAGAGTGCCGGCAAGGGCTCCAAGATGGGATCTCGCGGATACAAAAGGTTACGGAGGTGGAAATTGTGTTTTGTGGTGCTCCTGGATGTTTTCGGGGTACGTAGGCATATATAGGAGGAAGAAGTACGTCGGTGGCTGCCCGAGGGGCCCACAAGATAGGGGGCGCCCCCTATAGGGGGGGGCGTCCTCCTATCTCGTGGGGCCCTTGGAGCTTTCTTGACTTGCACTCCAGGCTCTCCGGATCAGATTTGTTCCAAAAATAATGCTCCCGAAGGTTTCATTCCGTTTGGACTCCATTTGATATTCCTTTTCTTCGAAATACTGAAATAGGAAAAAAACAGCAATATGGGCTGGGCCTCCGGTTTGTAGGTTAGTCCCAAAAATGATATGAATGTGTAAAATAAAGCCCATAAACATCCAAAAGGGGTAATATAATAGCATGGAACAATCAAAAATTATAGATACGTTGGAGACATATCAGCTACTGATGACGTTAAGAACGTCTGGCAGAGAAAAATTGATGACTACTCGATAGTTCAGTGTGCCATGCTTTACGGGTTAGAATCGGGACTTCAAAGAAGTTTTGAATGTCATGGAGCATATGAGATGTTCCAGGAGTTGAAGTGAATATTTCTAGCAAATGCCCAAGTTGAGAGATATGAAGTCTGCAATAAGTTCTATAGCTGCAAAATGGAGGAGAATAGTTCTGTCAGTGAACACATACTCAGAATGTCTGGGTACCATAATCACTTGACTCAGCTGGGAGTTGATCTTCCAATTGATTGTGTCATTGACAGAGTTCTTCAATCACTGCCACCAATCTATAAAGGCTTCATGATGAACTATAATATGCAAGGGATGAACAAGACTATTCCCGAGCTCTTTGCAAAGCTAAAGGCTCCGGAGGTAGAAATCAAAAAGGAGCATCAAGTGTTGATGGTCAACAAGACCACTAGTTTCAAGAAAAAGGGAAAAGGGAAGAAGGGGAACTTCAATAAGAATGGCAAAAATGTTGCTGCTCAAGAGAAGAAACCCAAGTCTGGACCTAAGCCTGAAACTGAGTGCTTCTACTACAAAGGGACTGGTCACTGGAAGCGGAACTGCCCCAAGTATTTGGCGGATAAGAAGGATGGCAAAGTGAAAGGTATATTTGATATACATGTTATTGATATGTACTTAACTAATGCTCGCAGATGGCGCTGGTATTTGATCTGGTTACATTGCTCATATTTGCAACTTGAAACAGGGGCTACAGATTAAGCGAAGATTGGTTAAGGACGAGGTGACGATGCGCGTGGGAAATGGTTCAAAAGTCGATGTGATCACGGTCGGCACGCTACCTCTACATCTACCATCGGGATTAGTATTAGACCTGAATAATTGTTATTTGGTGCTAGCGTTGAGCATGAACATTATATCTGGATCTTGTTTAATGCGAGACGATTATTCATTTAAATCAGAGAATAATGGTTGTTCTATATAAATGAATAATATCTTTTATGGTCATGCACCCTTGATGAGTGGTCTATTTTTATTGAATCTCGATAGTAGTGATACACATATTCATAGTATTAAAGCCAAAAGAAATAAGTTCAATAATGATAGTGCAACGTATTTTGTGGCACTGCCGTTTGGGTCATATCGGTGTAAAACGCATGAAGAAACTCCATACTGATGGACTTCTGGAATCACTTGATTATGAATCACTTGGTGCTTGCGAACCGTGCCTTATGGGCAAGATGACTAAAACTCCATTCTCCGGAACAACGGAATGAGCTACTGACGGTTGAAAATAATACATACCGATGTATGCGGTCCAATGAGTATTGAGGCTCGTGGTGGGTATCGTTATTTCTTACCTTCACAATGATTTGAGCAGATATGGTTATATCTACTTGATGAAATATAAGTCTGAAACATTTGAAAAGTTCAAAGAATTTTAGAGTGAAGTGGAAAATCATCGTAACAAGAAAATAAAGTTTCTACGATCTTATCGTGGAGGAGAATATTTGAGTTACGAGTTTGGTCTTTATTTGAAACAACATGGGATAGTTTCACAATTAATGCCACCTTGAACACCACAGCGAAATTGTGTGTCCGAACGTCGTAACCGTACTTTATTAGATATGGTGTGATCTATGATGTCTCTTACTAATTTACCGCTATCGTTTTGGGGTTATGCTTTAGAGACGGCTGCATTCACTTTAAATAGGGCACCATCAAAATCCGTTGAGACGACGCTTTATGAACTGTGGTTTGGCAAGAAACCAAAGTTGTCGTTTGTTAAAGTTTGGGGCTGTGATGCTTATGTGAAAAAGCTTCAACCTGATAAGCTCGAACCCAAATCGGAGAAGTGTGTCTTCATAGGATACCCAAAGGAAACTGTTGAGTACACCTTCTATCACAGATCCAAAGGCAACATTTTTGTAGCTAAGAATGGATCCTTTCTAGAGAAGGAGTTTCTCTCGAAAGAAGTGAGTGGGAGGAAAGTAGAACTTGATTAGGTAGTTGTACCTTCTCCCTCATTGGAAAGTAGTTCATCACAGAAATCAGTTCCAGTAATTCCTACACCAATTAGTGAGGAAGCTAATGATGATGATCATGAAACTTTAGATCAAGTTACTACCAAACTTTGTAGGTCTTCCAGAGTAAGATCCACACCAGAGTGGTACGGTAATCCTGTTCTACAAGTCATGTTACTAGATCATGATGAACCTACGAACTATGAGGAAGCGATGATGAGCCCAGATTCCGCGAAATGGCTTGAGGCCATGAAATCCGAGATGGGATCCATGTATGAGAACAAAGTGTGGACTTTGGTGGACTTGCCCGCTGATCGGCAAGCCATAGAAAATAAATGGATCTTCAAGAAGAAGACCGACGCAGAAGGTAATGTTATTGTTTACAAAGCTTGACTTGTTGCGAAAGGTTTTTGACAAGTTCAAGGAGTTGACTACGATGAGACTTTCTCACCTGTAGCAATGCTTAAGTCTGTCCGAATCATGTTAGCAATTGCTGCATTTTATGATTATGAAATTTGGCAAATGGATGTCAAAACTGCATTCCTGAATGGAATTCTAGAACAAGAGTTGTATATGATGCAACCAGAAGGTTTTGTCGATCCAAAGGGTGCTAACAAAGTATGCAAGCTCCAGCGCTCGATTTATGGACTGGTGCAAGCCTCTTGGAGTTGGAATAAACGTTTTGATAGTGCGATCAAAGCATATGGTTTTATACAGACTTTTGGAGAAGCCTGTATTTACAAGAAAGTGAGTGGGAGCTCTGTAGCATTTCTGATATTATGTGTGGATGACATATTATTGATTGGAAATGATATAGATTTTTTGGATAGCATAAAGGGATACCTGAATAAGAGTTTTTTCATGAAAGATCTCTGTGAAGCTGCTTACATATTGGGCATCAAGATCTATAGAGATAGATCTAGACACTTAACTGGACTTTCACAAAGCACATACCTTGATAAAGTTTTGAAGAAGTTCAAAATGGATCAGTCAAAGAAAGGGTTCTTGCCTGTGTTACAAGGTGTGAAGTTGAATCAGACTCAATGCTCGACCACTGCAGAAGATAGAGAGTAAATGAAAGTCATTCCCTATGTTTCAGCCATAGGTTCTATCATGTATGCAATGCTATGTACCAGACCTGATGTATATGTCTTGCTATAAGCACATCAGGGAGGTACCAAAGTTATCCCGGAGTGGAACACTGGACAGCGGTCAATAACATCCTGAAATACTTGAAAAGGACTAAGAATATGTTTCTCGTTTATGGAGGTGAAAAAAAGCTCGTCATAAACGGTTACGATGATGCAAGCTTTGACACTGATCCGGATGACTCTAAGTCGCAAACCGAATACGTATTTTTATTGAATGGAGGAGCTGTCAGTTGGTGCAATGCCAAGAAGAGCGTCGTGGCGGGATCTACGTGTGAAGCGTAGTACATTGCTGCTTCGGAAGCAGCGAATGAAGGAGTTTGGATGAAGGAGTTCATATCCGATCTAAGTGTCATACCTAGTGCATCGGGTCCAATGAAAATCTTTTGTGACAATACTAGTGTAATTGCCTTCGCAAAGGAATCCAGGTTTCACAAGAGAACCAAACACATCGAGAGACGCTTCAATTCCATCTGTCATCAAGTGTTGGAAGGGGAAATAGAGATTTGCAAGATACACACGGATCTAAATGTTGCAGACCCGTTGACTAAGCCTCTTCCATGAGCAAAACATGATCAGCACCAAAGCTCCATGGGTGTTAGAATCATTACTATTTAATCTAGATTATTGACTCTAGTGCAAGTGGGAGACTGAAGGAAATATGCCCTAGAGGCAATAATAAAGTTATAATTTATTTCCTTAATTCATGCTAAATGTTTATTATTCATGCTAGAATTGTATTAACCAAAAACTTAGTACATGTGTGAATACATAGACAAAACATTTAGTCCATAGTATGCCTCTACTTGACTAGCTCATTAATCAAACATGGTTATGTTTCCTAACCATAGACATGTGGTGTCATTCGATGAACGGGATCACATCATTAGGAGAATGATGTGATGGACATATCCCATCCGTTAGCCTAGCTTTATGATCGTGTCAGTTTCATTGCTACTGCTTTCTTCATGACTTATACAAGTTCCTCAGACTATGAGATTATGCAACTCCCGAATAACGGAGGAACACTTTGTGTGCTACCAAACGTCACAACATAAATGGGTGATTACAAAGGTTCTCTATAGGTGTCTCCGAAGGTGTTTGTTGGGTTGGCATAGATCGAGATTAGGAGTCGTCACTCCTTGTTTCGGAGAGGTATCTCTGGGCCCTCTCGGTAATACTCATCACTATAAGCCTTGCAAGCATTGTAAATAATGAGTTAGTTACGGGATGAAGTATTACGGAACGAGTAAAGAGACTTGCCGGTAACGAGATTGAACTAGGTATTGAGATACCGACGATCAAATATCTGGCAAGTAATATACCGATAACAAAGGGAACAACGTATGTTGTTATGCGGTTTGACCGATAAAGATCTTCGTAGAATATGTAGGAACTGATATGAGCATCCAGGTTCCGCTATTGGTTATTGACCGGAGACATGTCTCGGTTATGTCTACATAGTTCTCAAACCCGTAGGGTCCGCATGCTTAACATTCAACGACAATTGGTATTATGAGTTTATGTGATATGTTGTACTGAAGGTTGTTCGGAGTCCCGGATATGATCACGGACATGACGAGGAGTCTCTAAATGGTCGAGACATAAAGATTGATATATTAGACAACTATATTTGGACACCGGAAGTGTTCCGGAGAAGTTTCGGATAAAATCGGAGTGCCGGAGGGTTAGCAGAAACCCCCGGGGGAACTAGTGGGCCTAGTTGGGCCTTAGTGGGAGAAGAGGAAGGGCCAGGAGGGGCTGGCCGCACCCCCCTTGAGTCCGAATAGGACAAGGGAAGGGGGGCGGCGCCTCACTTTCCTTCCCTTCCCCCTCTTCCTTAGGTGGAAACCTACCAGGACTTGGAGTCCTAGTAGGATTCCCCTCTCTTGGCATGCCCTAGGAGGGCCGGCCGGCCTCTGCCTTGCTCCTTTATATACGGGGGTAGGGGGAAACCTAGGACACACAAGTTGATTGTTTAGCCGTGTGCGGTGCCCCCCTCCATAGATTTCCACCTCGATCATATTGTCGTAGTGCTTAGGCGAAGCCCTGCACTGGTAACTTCATCATCACTGTCACCACACCGTCGTGCTGACGAAACTCTCACTCGACCTTAGCTAGATCTAGAGTTCACGGCACGTCACCGAGATGAACGTGTGCAGATCACGGAGGTGTTGTACCTTCGATGCTAGGATCGGTCGGATCATGAAGACGTACGACTACATCAACCGCGTTGTCATAACGCTTCCGCTTTCAGTCTATGAGGGTACATAGAAAACACGCTCCCCTCTCGTTGCTATGCATCACCTAGAGATAGATCTTACGTGATCGTAGGAATTTTTTTGAAATTACTGCATTCCCCAACAAGTCATGCTACTAACATTTTATCACACTTGTGCTTCAAAGTAGCACCACTTCATGCATTGTAAAGAACAAAGTTTCATCAGCTTTATGTTCATACTAGCGGGAAACATACACTATAGAACTTGGCCTGTATATTCCGATGACGAGCATCCTCAAAAGCTCGAGGTCTTCATGAGCAAGCAAGTTGGATGCACCCCCACTTAGTTCATAGGGGAGCTTTAACATATTCATAGCTCTATGTGTATCGTAGTGGCATGGCGATCACTACTCCTTGTGTTGACATTGATCATATGGCCTTCTCCATTGCCTAATGGTCAGCTGCGTTGATACAAGACTTTCTCTGTTTTTGACTTTTCAAAACCCCAACTATTTTTTATCATTCCCTTAAGTTCGAGGCATAGGCTTGCACTCAGTGCTGCATAAGTAGTTGAGTGGTTGAATAACGCAGACATGTGATCTTGCTATTGTACCTAGTATGCCTCGGGTTGGTGTTTTTAAAGCAATCGCTGATACTTGATTTCTTTTGTCTTTGATAGTTACTGCTATGTTCCTAACATAATATTGACCTTCTCTTAAACCTTTGGCAATAGGAATTTGGGATCCACAAAAATATTTTCCTCTTTCTTGACCTCCATGGCAATGGAGCTAAGAGGATAGCTTGTATGACTCCCTTGCTGGTTAACTTTTGCGTGCTTGCACGATGAACATGGATATCACTCTTGTGGTTTGGTTTAGTGTATGCTTTAGAGTTGGTAGCATTGATCATTTCATAGTCATCCTTCTTACTCAAGGACGATCAAGGTTTAAGAATGGGAAGGTTGATGGCTCTATATCTTATGCATTCTTAGAGCTCATTTGTTCCATGTTCTCCTTATATATCATGTCCCATTGAACTGAATAGTTGTCCATGATGCATAATTACCGGTATTTGCACTTATCATTGTGAGCATTGCACATTCAGTATTTTATTTGGTTTTTATTAGTTTTTGTTGTTTTCTTGTGTCTACCGGTGTTTTGACGCAACCTACTACCAAGCACGTTGAAAGGACCGAGGATGGGATTGATACGGAGTCAGCAAGGGGTCGGACTTAGCCATTCGGAAGGTCAGAAAAAGTCATTTTTCCAAAGTGCTCCAAATCAAGATTTAGGACCAGAAATGGACTGGTATTGATCATACAAATCCAGTGAGCCCAAGAAAGTCTAATTTCGAGTTCGTATGAAGATTTGACGACCGTTTTACCAGAGGAGGACAGATCAAAAGACACCGCTCCGAATGACCGTATAGAGTCGTTTGACATGAAGACAGCTCCAAAAGTTACCCTTCCAGACGGGATTCTTCACCAATTTTGTCCCCATTTGATCCCACGGGATTCTTGGCTCGTAAAGAAGAGATTGGGAGAGTATAAGGCTCATCTTGAGCCTTTGGATGAAGCCCATCAAGAGAGGAGGTTAGGGAGGTTCTCTATATATGTCATCTTCAACACTAGCAGCCGCCATCTCATCTCATTCACTAAGAACACATCCAAGAACACCTTCATTGTTGTTCCACGCCTGAGAAGAAGGGACAACAACCAAGGGACGAAGGAGGAGGCTCCACCACCGTGGGCATGGGCCGGTGCCATCGCGCTGGCGCCGCCACTACCGGCGGCGCCCCCATCTCCATCACCCTTGGCGGCGCCCCCACCATCATCACCATCATCACTGCGCTGCCATGCCTACTCCCTTCACCGGCTTGACACCAACTTGTAACTTGTCCCTAATCTTCATGAGTTTGATTTAGTAGTTTTACTTGTTCTTGAGGATATGGTTGAACCCTATATGATATTTGTGTGAACCAATATGACAAGTTCATGATTTGAGTTAGTAGCATTCACGAATGTTGATAGGAGCGCTCACTCACATTTATGCCTTATGATGAAGTTGAAGTCATTGAGGAGATGATGTTAATGCTTAGAACCTATGAGCTTATGGATTGGGCTAAAATATTTCCAACTGAAAGCATAACTAAGCATAAATGCTTGATAGAGCGAGTCTATGATTTTTTTCTTAGATTATGATTTTGATTGAAGTCCTTTATTCTTGGACTATGACATGTGAGAGAGTCCTGGACTAAGGGGTCCTCGGGCGTCCGGGCTATGTGATATGGGCCGGACTGATGGTCCATGAAGATACAAGATGGAAGAACCTTCCCTGTATCCGGATGGGACTCTCCTTTGCATGGATGGCAAGCTTGGCATTCGGATTATGTACTTTCCTTCTTCTGTAACCGACTCTGTACAACCCTAGATCCCTCCGTGTCTATATAAGCCGAAGGGTTTAGTCTGTAGGGCAAGATCACAAATCATACAGGCTAGACATCTAGGGTTTAGCCACCACGATCTCGAGGTGATCAACTCTTGTAAACCCTATACTCACCATAGTCAATCAAACAGGAAGTAGGGTATTACCTCCACTAAGAGGGCCCGAACCTAGGTAAACATTGTGTCCCCTGCCTCCTTGTTACCTTCGATCCTCAGACGCACAGTTCGGGACCCCCTACCCGGGATCCGCCGGTTTTGACACCGACATTGGTGCTTTCATTGAGAGTTCCACTGTGTCGTCACCAGAAGGCTCGATGGCTCCATCAACTATCCACAACAACATTTCCATGAGGGAGACTTTTCTCCCCGGCCAAATCTGCGTATTCGGCGGCTTCACAATGTGTTACGTCTTGAGCTTGCGTCGGTTTTCCTTGAAGAGGAAAGGGTGATGCAGCAAAGTAGCGTAAGTATTTCCCTCAGTTTTTGAGAACCAAAGTATCAATCCAGTAGGAGACTCCTCAAAAGTCCCACGCACCTACACAAACAAACAAAGAACTCGCAACCAACGCAATAAAGGGGTTGTCAATACCTTCATGGCCACTTGCGAAAGTGAGATCTGATAGCGATAATATGATAAGATAAATATATTTTTGATATTTTATCACATAGATGCAAAAAGTAAAGATGCAAATAAAAGTAGATTGAAAGCTTATATAATAAAAGATAGACCCGGGGGCCATAGGTTTCACTAGAGGCTTCTCTCAAGATAGCATAAGTATTACGGTGGGTGAACAAATTACTGTCGAGCAATTGATAGAAAAACGAATAATTATGAGATTATCTAGGCATGATCATGTATATAGGCATCACGTCCGTGACAAGTAGACCGACTCCTGCCGGCATCTACTACTATTACTCCACACATCGACCGCTATCCAGCATGCATCTGGAGTATTTAGTTCATAAGAACAGAGTAACACATTAAGAAAGATGACATGATGTAGATGATAAACTCATGCAATATGATATAAACCCCATCTTTTTATCCTCGATGGAAACAATACAATACGTGCCTTTCAACCCTTTCTGTCACTGGGTAAGGACACCGCAAGATTGAACCCAAAGCTAAGCACTTCTCCCATGGCAAGAAAGATCAATCTAGTAGGCCGAACCAAACTGATAATTCGAAGAGACTTGCAAAGATAACTCAATCATACATAAAAGAATTTAGAAGATTCAAATATTTCTCATAGATAAACTTGATCATAAACCCACAATTCATCGGATCTCGACAAACACACATAAAAAGAGTTTACATCAAATAGATCTCCACAAGAGAGGGGAGAACATTGTATTGAGTTCCAAAAGAGAGAAGAAGCCATCTAGCTAATAACTATGGACCCGAAGGTCTGTGGTAAACTACTCACAACTCATCGGAGGGCTATGGTGTTGATGTAGAAGCCCTCCATGGTCGATTCCCCCTCCCATGAGCACCAGCGAAGGCTCCAAGATGGGATCTCGTGGATCTGAAGGTTCTGGCGATGGAAATTGTTTTTCGTTAGCTCCCTGGATATTTTCAGGGTACGTAGGTATATATAGGAGGAAGAAGTACGTCGGTGGCCGCTCATGGGGCCCAGGAGACTGGGGCGCGCCCAGGAGGGGTGGGCGCGCCTTCCTATCTCCTGGCCGCCTCGTTTGCTTCTTGGCTTGCACTCCAAGTTCTCCGGATCACGTTTGTTCCAAAAATCATGGTCTTGAAGGTTTCATTCCATTTGGACTCCGTTTGATATTCCTTTTCTTCGAAATACTGAAATAGGCAAAAAATCAGCAATACGGGCCGGGCCTCCGGTTAGTAGGTTAGTCCCAAAAATGATATAAATATGTAACATAAAGCCCATAAACATCCAAAAGGGGTAATATAATAGCATGGAACAATCAAAAATTATAGATACGTTGGAGACGTATCAAGCATCCCCAAGCTTAATTCCTGCTCGTCCTCGAGTAGGTAAATGATAAAAACAGAATTTTTGATGTGGAATGCTACCTAGCATAATTCTCAATGTAATTTTCTTTATTGTGGCATGAATGTTCAGATCCATATGATTCAAAATAAAAATTCATATTGACATAAGAAATAGTAACACTTCAAGCATACTAATCAAGGTAATCATGTCTTCTCAAAATAACATGGCTAAAGAAAGTTCATCCCTACAAAACCATATAGTTAGGTTGTAGGACCTTGAAGTATGTCTAGAGGGGGGGTGATTAGACTACTTGACCAATTAAAAACTTAACCTTTCCCCAATTTTAGAGTTTGGCAGATTTTAGCAATCTTTGGACAAGTCAAGCAATCATCACACAATTCAAGCAAGCATGCAAGGAGTATTTGAGCAGCAGAAATTAAAGCATGCAACTTGCAAGAAAGTAAAGGGAAGGGTTTGGAGGATTCAAACGCAATTGGAGACACGGATGTTTTTGGCGTGGTTCCGATAGGTGGTGCTATCGTACATCCACGTTGATCGAGACTTCAACCCATGAAGGGTAACGGTTGCGCGAGTCCACAGAGGGCTCCACCCACGAAGGGTCCACGAAGAAGCAACCTTGTCTATCCCACCATGGTCGTCGCCCATGAAGGACTTGCCTCACTAGCGGTAGATCTCACGAAGTAGGCGATCTCCTTTCCCTTACAAACTCCTTGGTTCAACTCCACAATCTTGTTGGAGGCTCCCAAGTGACACCTAGCCAATCTAGGAGACACCAATCTCTAAGAAGTAACAAATGGTGCATTGATGATGAACTCCTTGCTCTTGTGCTTCAAATGATAGTCTCCCCAACACTCAATTATCTCTCATGGGATTTGGATCTGGTGGAAAGAAGATTTGAGTGGAAAGCAACTTGGGGAATGCTAGAGATCAAGATTCATATGGTAGGAATGGAATATCTTGGCCTCAACACATAAGTAGGTGGTTCTCTCTCAGAAATGGTAAGTTGGAAGTGTAGGTTTGTCTGATGGCTCTCTCCACAAATGAAGAGGAGGTGGAGGGGTATATATAACCTCCACACAAAATCTAACCGTTACACACAATTTACCAAACTCGGTGGGACCGATTCAACAGACTCGGTCGGACCGATTTAGTAAACTCAGTGACCGTTAGGATTTTGATTGGGATCGACATGCAACTCGGTAGGACCGATATGGTTAGGGTTAGGGCATAACGTAATCTCGGTAAGACCGATTACACAAACTTCGGTGAGACCGATTTTGGTAATAAGCATTCGAGAAAGTTGGTCGGAGTAAACTTCGGTGGGGCGATTCGCTCATTTCGGTCGAGACCGAAATGTTATGAAAGGGAAGCAGGAGTTTACATTGCAATCTCGGTGGGACCGATCGCTCACCGGTTAGATCAAAATGTTCGAAGGAAGCGAGAGATTACAATCCCATCTCGGTGAGACCGAGATCCCTATCAGTGAGACCGATTTGCCTAGGGTTTGTGGCAGTGGCTATGACATTTGAACTCGGTGGCGCCGGATAGAAAGAATTGGTGTGACCGATTTTGACTTTGGGTTTAGGTCATATGAGGATGTGAGAAAGTAGTTGAGGGTATTTGGAGCATATCACAAAGCACTTGAAGCAAGAGGCTCATTAAGCAACACCTCATCCCTCCTTGATAGTATTGGCTTTTCCTATAGACTCAATGTGATCTTGGATCACTAAAATGTAAAATGAAGAGTGAGGGAATCCTGGACTAGGGGTGTCCGGATAGCCAAACTATCATCTTTGGCTGGACTCCCAGACTATGAAGATACAAGATTGAAGACTTCGTCCCGTGTCCGGATGGGAGTTTCCTTGGCGTGGAAGGCAAGCTTGGCGATATGGATATGTAGATCTCCTACCATTGTAACCGACTCTGTGTAACCCTAGCCCTCTCCATGTCTATATAAATCGGAGGGTTTCAGTCTGTAGGACGAACAACAATCATACCATAGGCTAGCTTCTAGGGTTTAGCCTCTCTGATCTCGTGGTAGATCTACTCTTGTACTACCCATATCATCAATATTAATCAAGCAGGAGTAGGGTTTTACCTCCACCGAGAGGGCTCGAACCTGGGTAAAAACATCGTGTCCCTTGTCTCCTGTTACCATCCGCCTAGACGCACAGTTCGGGACCCCCTACCCGAGATCCGCCGGTTTTGACACCGACATTGGTGCTTTCATTGAGAGTTCCTCTGTGTTGTCACCTTTAGGCCCGATGGCTCCTTCGATCATCAACAACGACATGGTCTAGGGTGAGACTTTTCTCCCCGGACAGATCTTCGTATTCGGCGGCTTTGCACTGCGGGCCAATTCACTTGGCCATCTGGAGCAGATCGAAGCTTCGCCCCAGCCATCAGTCGATTTGGAAGCCCGAACTACGGTGACATCCGCGGAGACTTGATCTTCCACGGATTCGAGCCGCAGCCAAGCGCGCCGCACTGTCTCGATTGGTATGATCTAGCTTTGCCGCCGGACAGTACACTGGAGGCAGCACCAGCGTCCGCTCCGATCCCTAGCTCGAAGCCGACTGCGCCGATTGAGGATGGGTGGCTGGACACCGCCTCGGGGGCTGCTACCTCTACGGCGATAGAGCCGAATACCAACCCTGTCCTTTGTGAAGCTCGTGACGCCAAGGTGCGGACTCTCTCGCCTCCGAACCTTCGCGCCCTGCCAATCGAATCCGATCGGCGCCGATCATGGAGTTCACCGCGCGGACATCTTCGATACTACGCCCTTTGGCGACATCCTGAATCGCTAAAGTGTCTCTCTTTATCGGAGAGCCTGGCGGATTATGGTCGGGGCGGTTGGGATGCAGACGACGAAGAAATTCAATGCCCACCACCACCCACCGTATGCGGCAATGACTTAACCGACATGCTGAACTTCGACTCCGAAGACATCGACGGTATGGACGACGATGCAGGAGACGACCAAGAACCAGCGCCTACAGGGCACTGGAATGCCACCACGTCATACGACATTTACATGGTGGGCATCGCAAAGGATGGAAATGGCGATGGAACAACGGAGGATGACCCCTCCAAGAAACAGCCTAAGCGCCGGCGTCAGCGGCGCCGCTCTAAATCCCGCCATAGCAAAAATGGAGATTCCGGCACCGGAGACAACAACACCCCGGATAGTGCCGAAGACAACCCCCTCCAGCAGGATTCAGCGCAGGAGGATGGAGAAGACAGCCCTAATGAGTGAGCGGCAGACAGAGAGGTAGAGGACGATAATTATATGCCTCCCTCCGAAGACGAGGCAAGCCTCGACGACGGCGAATTTGTCGTGCCTGAGGATCCCGTCGAACAAGAGCGTTTCAAACACAGGCTTATGGACACGGCAAGCAGCCTCAAGAAAAAGCAGCAGCAGCTTAGAACTGACCAAGACTTGCTAGCTGACAGATGGACCGAAGTCCTTGCAGTCGAAGAGTACAAACTCGATCGCCCCTCCAAGAGCTACCCAAAACGCCGGCTGCTACCCCAATTAGAGGAGGAAGCACCCAAACCTACATCACCAGCGCATGACGCGGCCGACCGGCCACCTCATGGCCGCGACAGAGAGGCCTCTAGGCCCTCCGCTAAAGACGCACCCCGGCGTCGCTCGAAAAGCACAAAGCCACGGGGGAATGCGCCAGACTTTCAAGACATATTGGAGGACAAGGCAAGACAAACAAGATCGATCTACGGATCGGCGTGGGCGCCCACGATACATGATGACAACCGTCATGCGGATACAACAATTCGGCGGGCGAACCTGATGAGACAAAGCTCATTGAGCTACGTCGTGATATATTATCTGAGGCGCCACACACCCACTATGCTTCACGAGACAAAGTAATGGATCATCAAATCGAGGGTTTCAAACCCGTAAACATTGATTCATCTGACAAAGACAACAGATCATGCGGTTTGGATCGAGGACTATCTCCTTCACATCCACATGGCCCGGTGATGATCTACGCCATCAAATACCTCCCACTCAAGCTTAAAGGACCAGCTCGGCATTGGCTCAACGACTTGCGGCGAGAATCAATTGGTTGTTGGGAAGACCTTGAAGCCGCGTGCAGCCGGTGTACTAAGGTAGGGTACCTCGGTACCCCAACTTGTACCGCAGGCGATTGTAACTTCCAGCGGCGAGGTTTACCACGTGCTCGCGGAGACCTTCCTACTCCATGTCAAACCATTTAAAGACAAAATATACAAGGCAGAAGATCGAGACCCGGACAGCGGAGCTTCGGAAGGCCGTTCGAGCTCAAGGTTACATCACTCACACAAGGCCCGGCGAGAGGAGCTCGCCGGGAAGACTAGAAGATTACATCATAAAGACACGCCTCGGCGCTCGTGCGTCGGCGAGGCCCGGGGCGACAAGTTCTGAGCCCGCAAGCTCCGGGCCGGCAAGGTCAAGACCCGGCAAGATGCTTGCGGGAGGATCGCTGTTGTGTGCTGCGCTCCGGCTCATCAGCCCCAGCGTGCATACAGGGCCTTTCGAGGGACGCGTGGCGGATGGCTGTGCAACTGGGGACACGGTGGCACTTCACGGTGGTGAATCCATCGCCGTGGCGACGGAGGCGCAAGGGCGGGAGCTTTTGGGGTCGACGGCGACGGCATTAAATGCCCTTGTCCCCCCCATCAAAGTAGGTAGCGACCCTTTGTTCATGCCTTTGTAGCTTCCTTTGTTCCCCACTGTTCCAACTACCACCTCTTTTACATTTTACCCCTTTCTCCTACGCTGCCACCTGTTGGCGCCCCCTTCCGACTATAAAAGGGAGGCCCATGCGCACGTAGAAGGGGTTCGGCTCGTTCGGTTGGAATCTTTAGCCACTCTCACGCTCGGTGTAGCTACTACTGTAGCTCTTCAAGCTCCCGAGCTCAATACAACACAAAGCAGCAGTAGGAGTTTTATCTCTCCGGAGAGCTCCGAAGCTGGGTAAAAGTCCGCCCGCGTGCTCGCCTCGATCTGCTCTCTGTGCTCCCTCCGCCCTCGTACCGCACAGACAAAGGGGCCCCGGCCCCATAGGTGTCCGCGGCGGGCAGATTCCCCCGGCATCTATGGCGCGCCAGGTAGGGGGCGTCGAGGTTGTGCGGACCTGATCCGGCGTTCGCGCGGGCGCGCTCTTCATCAACCTCTCCAGTTTCATCAGCAACTTCGTCAACAATCGCGCCATGGCCCCGAAGAAGAAGGGCCGGAGGTTGGAAGCCCGTCTGCGTCTCATCCGCCGCCACGGAGCCAGCGGTGGGCGGAGGAAACGCCGTCGGAAGGTGGTCGCGGCGAGGACACTCGCGGCGCCACCAGATCAGGGCAGGGACGGATGACCGCGCCGGTCTCCGTGGATCCACGTCCATCTCAGCGACGACAACCCAGCGGCGCCATACCACGGGAGGTGGTATCCGCTTTCTTTGAGGCAAGGACACGCCGGAGGCTCGCGGGATGCTCCGGACCAACGTCCGGACACAAGCAAAGCGAAAGCGCCGGGAGGACCCTGCTCCTTCTAACACTATTAGAGTCCGAGCATACCCGCTCCTCGCACCGCTTCGCTCGCTCCCCTCCACTCCGCGAAGCGCTTCGCAAAGCGCAGCGCTCCTCGACTTCCCTCGGCGGCGGACAAGGCGAAGGCGGAGGCTACCATCAAACACTGGTCGCCGCCGCCAACAACGACTCTTCACGGCAGCGGCGACCTCGCGGCGCGGCAAGCTGAAAACGAAGGCCGGCGGCGACAAAACGCCGAGGTGCAACCACGGTGCACTCCCGCGCGAAAGCAAAAACACCGCCCGCGAACAACACCGGCAGCGGCTCCACGGCGTTGCCGGATCCAGCAGGCTCGTCGGGATCAACGCCGAGTCCTCGGCGACCGGCGATAAGAAGACTCTCGAGACCACGATCGGCGCGCCCGAAGCTCGGCGATAATCGACCAGAGCTGAGCGCTGTCGGCAGCGTCTGCGCCCGGTGAACCAGCGACTTGTCCGTCGCGCAGGCTGCCCTGCGTTCACCCGCGAGCTGCGGCGCGTCGATGGCCCAGCATGAAGAATTTCAAGCCTGGCGTGCGGAGAAGTACGACGGCAAGGCGCACCCTCGGAGTTCCTCGGTGTCTACACCATCGCGGTGCGAGGCTGCGAAGCGCGGCGAAGATTCGGCGAACTACTTCCGCTTCGTGCTTAAGCGAGCGTTCGTTCTTGGCTTATGCACTTGCGAAGGCTCCATTTCTTCTTGGGCAGATCTTTGCCATCGGTTTGTTGGCGCCTTCACGGGCGGCCACAAACCCCACGACGAGAGAGCGATCTCCACATTTTGGCCCGAAGGAAGGAGAATCCCTGCGCAAGTATATCCAACGCTTCAGCCGTGTGCGGCACAACATCCACGATGTCCACCTGCGCGGTTATCGGCGCGTTCCACGAGCGTCGCGTAACCGCGCATCGCGTGAAGAGATGGCGATGACCAAGATTGGGACGTCGGCGAGCTCTATGCTCTGGCTGATAAGTGCGCCTGCGAAGAAGGAGGAGACTCCGGGGAGGATCTTGGCGCAGGAGAAAGCGGCAATGACAGCGCCGCCCGCAAAGCGAGCCGCGGCGGAACAACGAAGGAAGAACAAGAAAGAGGTGCTTGCCGTCGAGAAGTCCGGCAAGGAGGCTCCCGCCAAACAAGCGCAGGCTTGCTTCTCGGCAAAGAGCTGCCTCATGGCGGCAGCCGACAAGCGGGGCGGCTCCGACAAGCAATCTTGCAAAATCCACCGCACCAAGGGCCACGATCTCACCTGGCGCAAGCGCGTCGAGTACCTCGTCGAGCAGCAAAAAGCTAAGTACGAGGCGCGACAAGGAGAAGGCCCAAGGTGGCGGGGAGAACCGAGCAAGCGGCCGTTCAATGGCGGGGAGGGCCGCGACAAGGCCAAGCAGCGGCAAGGTGATCGACCTCCCGGGGCGCGACAACGATGAAGAAGGCGGCAGCGAAGACATGGAGGATGAGGATAACAGCGAGCAGGAGTTCGAAGGCCACGGAGGTCTGTGCGTCGACGGTGGCGCCTCTGCGCACACCTCCACCGCCAGCTAAAGCGGTGGGTGCATGAGGTGAATGCAGCGGAGCCGCCCGTGGAGTCGCAAGAGCTCCTCAAATGGTCCGCACGCCCATCATTTTGATCTTGAGGATCACCCGACCGCACCACCGCGGTCGGGTGCTTGCCGATGCTGGTCTCACCCACCATCCGCAACCTCAAGGTCACCAAAATGTTGGTTGACGGCGGGGCGGGCTGAACTTGATCTCCTCTGCTGTGATCAAGAAACTCCAAATTCGGATGGCGAGCTCGAAGAG
The DNA here is from genome assembly GCA_021437245.1 of Aegilops speltoides. Classification (NCBI taxonomy): domain Eukaryota; kingdom Viridiplantae; phylum Streptophyta; class Magnoliopsida; order Poales; family Poaceae; genus Aegilops; species Aegilops speltoides. Next base: position 122,616,395 of record CM038143.1, on the reverse strand, counting down.
ACCGGTTCTTTCAAGGAATCAACCGGGACGGAGCAAGCCCAAGGAAAGATCACTCTGCCGGTGACCTTTGGCGGGAGCTCAATTTCAGAACTGGCGCATCACTTTCGGCGTCGCCGATATTCCGTTGCCATACAACGGAATACTCGGCCGTCCTGCCCTCGCCAAGTTCATGGCAGCTTCCCATTATGCCTAGCGTACTCAAGATGCCGGGGCCGATAAGCGTCATCACTGTCCACGGCGACAAGAAGGATGCGCTTATCTGCACCGACAAGATCTACCGAGATGCGGCAGCCGCGGCCGACAAGAATACACTTGCCGCTGAAGCTCCCGGGGGGAAGAAGACGAAGACCAAGTCCGGCAAGTGCTCTGGGGCCCACTCCAGCAACCGCACCTCCCCGGAGCGCTGCGCTGCTGTCGAGGACGCGCCATCGAGCTCCACCGGCAAGTGACCAAGTCCGGCAAGTGCTCTGGAGCCCACTCCGGCAACCGCACCTCCCCGGAGCGCTGCGCTGCCGTCGAGGACGCGCCATCGAGCTCCACCGGCAAGTGAAGGCCAAGTCCGGCAAAGATAGCTCTGGTGCTCGCTCCGGCAAGCGCACCTCCCCGGAGCGCTGCGCTGCCGTCGAGGACGCGCCATCGAGCTCGAGGAAACAAAGACAGACCAGTCAAAAACTAAGCCCGGCAAAAACAGCTCTGGTGCCTACTCCGGCAAGCGCACCTCTCCGGAGTGCTGCGCCGACGTTGAGGACGTGCCATCGAGCTCCACCGGCCAGTAGGGCAAAGGAAGCAGCCAGCTTCAAACTTTTGAGTTGTACTCCCCGAAAATTCGTACCTTGTATGGAGAACCTGTGCGCATAGGGGTCGAATCGTGGCTAAGTTGCACCCTGATCTGTTTCGAGTCCGCTCAACAATGAAGGCGCGCTGCAACTAGCCCGACAAGTTCTTCCTGCCGGGGCAACACCGCCAGCTGGCTGCGATGTTCCGCACTCGGCAAGTGTGTTTGCGCCGCAGGTTCTCCGAAGCGTGAGGTGAAAACATACAAGGGAGGAAATCAAGGGAGAAGTGCGGCCTTGCGGATCGCAGAAGACGGAAAAGCTAAGTTGTCGAGCTAAGTCGAGCACTCCTTAATTCCATGCTTTTTATGTTATGTTCCTCGTCGTTAGTCCTTTATGCATAATACCATGCGCGGAGGAACCTACTCGTGGGTAGCCGCACCCTTATCTTGCTTCGAAGCACGCTCAGCGATCTAAGTGAGCTGCGACAAGCGTCGCGCCCTTGTTTCGTTTCGAGTCCGCTCAGCAAGCTAAGTGCGTTGCGACTAGCATGCAACAAGGTTGCTTGCGGTAAGACCTTAGCCAGCGAGCTGCTTGAGTTCGACACTCGGCGCTCGCGCCAAGGGCCCCTGCGGCAAGTTCCCTAAGCGTGGGGTAAGCGCACAAAGGGTGTAAAGTAGAGGTGTAACGTAGCAAGCCCTGCCGTGAGATGCCCTTCAGATGAGAAACTTGTCGCGCGAAGGAACCTACCGTGGATAGCCGCACCCTTATCTTGCTTTCGAGCACGCTCAGCGGTTTAAGTGAGCTGCGACAAGTGTCGCGCCCTTGTTTAGTTTTCGAGTCCGCTCAGCAAGCTAAGTGCGTTGCGACTAACATGACAAGGTTGCTTGCGATAAGACCTTAGCGGCAGGCTGCCGAGTTCAACACTCGGCGCTTCGCGGCAAGAGCCCCTTGCCGGCAAGTTCCCTAGCAGCGTAGAGTATAAACATACAAGGGGCAAGGTACGGCATCGCATTGCAAAGTTGCACAGAAACGATTTATATACATATACACGTAAATAATGAAACTGTTGCAGAACTAGCTCAGCTGTTTTCATGGCTGAAATTACAGCAACAAGGAGAAACCGAAAAACACGCCGGCACACTGGATTTTGGCGGAGCCGAGTCGCGAGGGGCTGCGATGCAGCAACAAACGAAGAAAGGCGCGCCGACACCGGGTCCCGGCGAGCGGTGTTCTTTGGGGCTGCGAACAACGAATTCATCCTGGCAAGCCATAGTTGCGGGGGCTGCGAAATCGAGATAAGTTTTCATCCTCGTCATGCATCCTCTCATGGACCGGGAAAGCGGGGCTGCGTCTTTGAGCGGCGTGTCTTGTAATACCCATGCGCAGAGGAGCAGGTCGTGGCCCGATTCGCCCTTGGTTTGTTTCGAGTCCGCTCAGCGATTTGAGTGAGCTGCGACAAGTGTCGCGCCCTTGTTTCGTTCGAGCCGCTCAGCGATTTAAGTGAGCTGCGACAAGTGTCGCGCCCTTGTTTCGTTTTCGAGTCCGCTCAACAAACACAAGTCTTGCCAGAATGGCCCGGCAAGGTTGCTTGCGGAAGCAACACCGCCCGAACTGCTGATGTCCGCACTTTCGACAAGCGTGTTCGCAGCCCGCAAGCTCCCGAGGCGTGGGATGGGAACATACAAGGCACGAAGTCAAGTAAAAGACTCAGTCCGACAAGCGTTCCCTCTTTTCATTAAAAACATCCTAGTTTAGTACAAGTCCATAGAGGATGAAAAACATGATAGAGAGGATTACATATTTTAAATGCAACTAAGGCCGAAGGCTTACAAATTGAAAGATAAGATGCGTAATCCCTCTCTGTTTCTCTGTTAGGGAGTTCAGGAGGTAGGTCAAGGAGGCCCGGCAAGAGAAGCTTGCGGGAGGGAAAAAGGCGCCTAGGAGAGCTACAGGCGCGAAGAGACCAAGAGAACTTCGGGGCCGGCCGGGAGCTTGGCGGAGACGGAGGCGCCGGAGGAAGAGCTTGAAGGCGGGTGGTGGGACGTCGGCCTGGCTTCGAGGCTCCTCGCCCTCGTACTCTGATTTGACCTTGCTGCCACCCTCTTCCTCTTCCGCAGCATCCCACGCCAAACCGCGCCCAGAGGCGGCCCGGGGAGTTCGAAGGCGGCGACCGGATGATGGGGTTGCGGTGGCGCTGTGAGGCAGCGTCCGGCGCCTAGTCGGACCCGTCATCCCGTCGTCTGCTGTCGCTCCCCTCCTCGTCACTCTCGCTCGAGGAGGACCTTCGCTTCTCGGAGGAGCTGTCCACACAGACATCTCGCCGGGTCCCGAGTCCCGAAGACCTTGACGGCGAGAAGGTCGCCCTCCATTAACTTGAAATGGAGGGTAAACCCGCCGTCAAGCTGTGGATGCGGCGACGTCTTCCACCCTCGGTCGAAGTACATCACGCCGGGGCTGGGGACACGACACTCACTCGAGTGCGCTGATCCCACCCCTCATGCGCAACTCCATCGCCTCGGGCGGATCCGGTTCCATCGCGCTCATGACAGGGCCGCAGCCGGAGGCGGCGTCGGCGCTCGGCGCAGCTTGATGAAGAACTCCGGGATCGTCTCAGTATGGACCGCCTCGAGAAAGGAGCCGCCGGAGGAGGCGGGGAGGCACATCGCCACGCCGCCTCTCCCCGACCGCCTCGACCGCGCCCTCGGCCTCGTCTGCGGCCTCGCCCCTCCCTCTCCCTCTCGTGGCGGCTCCGGGTGCAGGTCTTGAATAGGGAGAAGTGCGTTACTGGGCGACCCTCGCTGCCACCATTGAAGAACTAGGATTTCCTCCTTCCATGGCGAAAAGAGGAGGCTGAAGGCGAAGGGAGAAGAGGAAGTGTGAGACCATTGTGCTCCCTTCCGCCCCTTTTAAAGGGCGAGGTGGGGCTCAACCGCCCTGCCGGCCAATCAGAAGCGAGGAGGAGGCGGAGGAGGCGGGTCGACTCGCCATCTCCGCCCGTGTGGCTCGGTCTCCCACCTTCGCCGCCCACAACCCCGTGCATGAGGGCGCGTGGCGAAAGCGGGGCGGGCGGCGGGTGAAGTGACCTCGCCCGCACCACGATCACGGGTGGATGCACTAAAGACCGCCGCGCCGCCCACGTCTCCCACGCGCCGCAATCGGCGCGTGCGTTCTGAGGAGATGCGGCGATGCGGAAGTGGATTCAACGCGCGTGGGCGCATGTGCCGTGCTTTGTTTTGGCCGTGGCCCAACAGCGCTTCGGCACCGTGTGTGGCCCAGGCCCGGGGGCTCCTGTCGGTGTACTAAGGTAGGGGTACCTCAGTACCCCAACTTGTGCACGGGCAGTTGTGGCTTCCCGCGGCAGGGTTTACCACGTGCTCGCCGGAGACCTTCCTACTCCATGTCAAACCATTTAAAGACAAAATATACAAGACAGAAGATCGAGACCCCGGCAAGCGGAGCTTGCCGGGAAGGCCGTTCCAGGCTCAAGGTTACATCACTCACACAAGGCCCCGGCGAGAGGAGCTCGCCGGGAAGACTAGAAGATTACATCATAAAAGACACGCCTCGGCGCTACGTGCGTCCCGGAGAGGGCCCGGGGAGCGACAAGTTCTGAGCCAGCAAGCTCCGGGCCGGCAAGGTCAAGACCGGGCAAGATGCTTGCGGGAGGATCGCTGTTGTGTGCTGCGCTCCAGCTCATCAGCCCACGCGCCGCCAGGGCCTTTCGAGGGCAGCGTGCGGATGGCTGTGCAGCACTGGGGACACGGTGGCACTTCACGGTGGTGAATCCATCGCCGTGGCAGACGGAGACGCAAGGGCGGGAGCTTTTGGGGTCGACGGCGACGGGCATTAAATGCCCTTGTCCCCCACTGTCAAAGTAGGTAGCGACCATTGTTCATGCACTGTAGCTTCATTGTTCCCGCACTGTTCCAACTACCACCTCTTTTACATTTTTACCCCTTTCTCCTACGCTGCCACTTGTTGGTGCCCCCTTCCGACTATAAAAGGGAGGCCCATGCGCACGTAGAAGGGGTTCGGCTCGTTTGGTTGGAATCTTTAGCCACTCTCACGCTCGGTGTAGCTGCCACTGTAGCTCTTCAAGCTCCCGAGCTCAATACAACACAAAGCAGCAGTAGGAGTTTTATCTCTCCGGAGAGCTCCGAAGCTGGGTAAAGTCCGCCCGCGTGCTCGCCTCGATCTGCTCTCTGTGCTCCCTCCGCCCTCGTACCGCACAGACAAGGGGCCCCGGCCCCATAGGTGTCCGCGGCGGGCAGATTCCCCCGGCACATTCCTTGATAACTTCCAGGGCACATATGTGCGACCACCAGACGCTGATGACCTAAGACACATAATTCAGCAGCCAGATGAATCGGCCAGACAATTCTGGACACGGTTCTTAACCAACAAAAATCAAATCATCGACTATACGGATGTATAGGCCCTTGCAGCCTTCAAACATAACATCCGCAACGAGTGGCTTGCCCGGCACCTAGGACAGGAAAATCCGAAATCTATGGCAGCCCTCACATCACTCATGACCCGCTTCTGCGCGGGAGAGGACAGCTGGCTAGCTTGCAGTAACAACCTGACCAAAAACCCTGGTAGTTCGGATACCAAGGACAGCAACGGCAGGTCGCGTCGCAATAAAAATAGGCGCCCGCATTAGCGGCGATAATACTGAAGATACGGCGGTCAATGCCGGATTCAGAGGCTCTAAACCTGGTCAGCGGAAAAAGCCATTCAAAAGAAATACTCCGGGCCCGTCCAATTTGGACCGAATACTCGATCGCTCGTGCCAGATACACGGCACCCCCGAAAAGCCAACCAATCACACCAACAGGGATTGTTGGGTGTTCAAGCAGGCATGCAAGTTAACTGCCGAAAACAATGACAAGGGGCTGCATAGCGATGACGAGGAGGAGACCCGGCCGCCGAACAATAGAGTACATAAGGGTTTCCCCCCACAAGTGCGGACGGTGAACATGATATACGCAACCCACATACCCAAAAGGGAGCGGAAGCGTGCACTCGAGGGCGTATATGCGATGGAGCGGTCGCCCCAAAGTTCAATCCGTGGTCCTCCTGCCCGATCACTTTTGATCGAAGGACCACCCACTAGCATCCGCCATGGCGGATTCACGCATTGGTCCTAGACCCAATCGTCAATGGATTTCACCTCACTAGAGTCACGATGGGCGGCGGCGGCAACTGAACCTGCTTTATCGAGGATACGGTCGCAAGATGGGCATAGACCCTCAAGGATCAAACCCACAAAGATGACTTCAAAGGCGTCATACCAGGTGTAGAGGCCAACTGTACAGGCTCAATTACACTTGAAGTGGTCTTCGGATCCCCGGATAACTTCTGAAGCGAGGAGTTAATCTTCGACATAGTCCCGTTACGCAGCGGCTATCATGCACTGCTCGGACGTACCGCATTTGCGAAGTTCAATGCGGTGCCGCACTATGCATACCTCAAGCTCAAGATGCCAGGCCCTCGAGGAGTCATTACAGTCAACGGAGACACCGAACGCTCTCTCCGAACGGAGGAGCATACAGCGGCTCTCGCGATGGAAGTACAAAGCAGCCCCTTAAGGCAATTCTCGAGCCCGGCTGTTAAGCGGCCGGACACCGCCAAGCGTGCCCGGAGTAACCTACAACAAGACCGCCTGGCACGTTCCGAGCATGCGTAGCAATGCGGCCCCAACGCTAGCCCTCGCGAAATCGTGAGACCAGTACCACGCGTACATAATTACGCTCTGGAGATACCATGGGCATAGGGGTAGGGGCACGACCACGGCATGCCCGGAGAGCGGCTCAACCGCACTAGGGGCTCCCAATTGTGTCATTCCCTTTTTTTTCTATTCGCAGGACTCCGTTTTCCAGAAGCCCTGTCCGGCTGTAGAATTGCCAAACTCACGATGCAACAGCCAGGGAAGCAGAAAAGCTACATCGAGTGTCCAGGTGTTCTCTATTACGAGCAGTATACCTGTTTTACATACCATCCTGCAGCCTACCCCTGGAGGGGGACATATTAAATAGTCCCATCCCTTGCTTATCACACTATTTGTATCGTTCTGCTTTCATAGCACTTTTTTTTGAATAAGCAATGCATCGCTTTTTGCCTATTATTGCATTCCTTTTTATCCATATATGTTCACTTATGACATGTTGCATCCGTACGCTCTGGTACGGCCAAATACACCAGGGGCTTAAGTTCCCCAAAATATGGTGTGATAAGTCCGAACACTTTCACAAGTGCGGCACCCTGAACTTATAGCATTATATGCATCGGCTCTGAATCATGTCTTGGGTCAATAGTTGGGTTTGCCCGGCTCCCATGTTTTGGTACCTTACGTTCCGTTATATTGGCTAAGGTAGCGCTGGGAGAACCACTGCGATTGTGCCCCGGTTCAGCTGGGTTGAGCACCTCAGTGGAGAAAGCTAAAACTGACCGTCATGATAGGGCGAGAGCCGGTCGCTGTTCGAGAGGTTTTTTCGAGTCCCTAAAGACTTATGCCGCTTAGAGCGAGGAGCCGGCTTTGTCCGACCCAGGCGTGGATAGCGCCCCGAATTCAGTCTTCCGAACACTAGGGGCTTCGCCGAAATTTAAAATTATAGAATTCGATGGCTAAGTGGGAGTGTTCAAGCATTATAAGTCCGGTCGCCTCGTTCGTTGTGTTGAGCGCCTCCCTCGAAGGACCCAAAAATGGGAACAAGAGCGCTCAAGTTTATCCCGAACACCCCAGCACTCATGGCATGGGGGCTAAAGCCAATGACTCGCCATCTCTCAAATTTGATAAACGGCCGCACAGAAGGTAATATTTTAAATTAACAAGCGTTGCTTAGCGCATATGAACAAAGTTTTCAGCGCATAGGATAACAAAATGCGACTCTACTCAAAAATTACATCTTTGGAGCATTCATCCGCTATAAGGCGGGCACCCTTCAGGACACCCTTATAGTAAATCTCGGGCGTGCGATACTCCTTGCCCGGCGGTGGCGCGTCCGTCACAAGCTTCTCGGCGTCCATCTTGCCCCAGTGCACTTTAGCGCGGGCAAGGGCCCGACGGGCACCTTCAATGCAGACAAAGTGCTTGATGACTTCAATCCATGGACAGGCGTCCACCAGCCGCCGCACCAGACCGAAGTAGCTCCCAGGCATGGCTTCTTTAGGCCACAACCGAACTATGAGGCCCTTCATGGCCTGTTCGGCCACCTTGTGGAGCTCGACCAGCTGCTTCAGCTGGTCGCTCAGGGGCACCGGATGTCCGGCCTCAGCATATTGAGACCAGAACACCTTTTCCGTCGAGCTCCCCCCGGCTCGGTAGAACGCAGCAGCGTCAGATACACTACAGGGCAGATCTGCGAACGCTCCTGGAGAGCTTCGAATTCGGGTAAGAAACAGATAATTCACTTTCACATGCTTGCTTTGCATGAAGAATGCCTTACCCGCCGCTATCTTCCTTATTGCCTCAATTTCCTGGAGGGCTTTTTGGGCTTCGGCCTTAGCGGCTTTGGCATTTTCAAGAGCCGAGGCGAGCTCGGACTCTCGAGTCTTCGAGTCACGCTCCAAACCCTCGTGTTTTTCCACGAGAGCCTGGAGCTCTTGCCGCACCTCCGCCACCCGTGCCTCCTGCTTCTCTCGCTCGGTGCGTTCCGCGGCCGCATTGCTTTTGGCCTTGGACACCGCTTCCTTCAGGGTCGCCACCTCGCTCGTGGCCCCTGCAATACTCACGTTATTCCTGTCATTTTTCGCAACCAAATCCTTTCTATGAGGTATTACTTCAATAAGGTATTACTTACCTTCCTTGTCCTCGAGCTGCTTCTTGGCACGGCCGAGCTCGTTCTCGGACCGCTCGAGGCTCTGCTTCAACACATTGACCTCCGTAGTCAGTGCGGCAGAGGTCAGCAGTGCAGCCTGCATTCCCATATTGACATGCTTATGTTAGAGTCCTGTGTATATCTTTTTAGATCCTTAGTTCGGCTTTTCTTTCCGAACACCAAACTGAGCATCAGGGGCTACTGTCTATGTGGTACTATTTTTACATATCTTAATTACATACCTCAAAGCCTGTTAGAAGGCTGGTACAGGCTTCAGTCAGCCCGCTCTTGGCAGACTGAACTTTCTGGATCACCGCACTCATAACAGTGCGGTGCTCCTCATCGATAGAGGCACCATTGAGCCTCAGCAAATTATCCGGTGCCTCCGGTTGGACAAAGGTCACCGGTGTCGCAGTCTCGCCCTTCTTATGAAGGGCGCCACGGACTCGGAACCTTGAAGGTTCGGCGAGTCCGCCCAGGCGAACTTAGAGCCCTTTGGGGGTTGATCCCCCTCGTGCCCAAAATCCGGGAGGTTGCCTTGCGGCACCTCCAGGACCCCCCTCCTCCTGGTCGGACTCCTTTTGGTACCCCACCTCGGCGTCATCAGCCGCGCAAGGAGAGGAGGCGGCCGGAAGTGAAGTACTATTCACGTCCGACGAATCCAGGGAGCCGCTCGACGAAGCGGGGAGCTCGTCCTTGGGCGGGCTACATGGTTGTATTCGGCGTTAGAAGACACCACGCGACAAAGGAAAAATCATGAATTATTCTAGTGTCCGGACACTTACGATGCCGCCAGGGGCTTAGCCCTCGGTGGCCACTCCTCTTCGCCGTCGTCGGTGTTGGTGGAGTAGTCCGGAGGAAGGGTCCTTCCCTTCTTGGACCCTCCAGCCTCCCCAGTTGGGGAGGCCTTCCTTTTCTTCTCTCCCCCCGCTGGAGGAGAAGCCTCTTTTTTCTGCTCCTCGTCTTCGCGGGAGGAGTACGCCTCGTAGTCGTCAGACGATGAGTCCGATAACACCTGACGCCGGGAACTCTTTTGGGTTCTTGTGGCCTTCTTCTTGGCCTTCTTGTCCGGCACCACGTGAGGTGCCGGAACCAGCAGCCCCGTCAATCGGGCGTCCGCTGGGTCTTCTGGTAAGGGGCGGACGGTTAACTGACGGACTTCTTACGCCGAGCCTGTCAAAGGTAGGGGAGTTTAGATCCCGCATAGAGTCAAACTATGAAAAACAAGTGTCCCGTAAAGGGTAAAATAGCTTACCTCGCCGGCTTGACGCTGCGAGCTGAATCCGCGATCTTCAGTAGCGGATGTGGGAGCCTCTCCGCCCTTGAACAGCACCTTCCAGGCACCTTCGTACGTAGTGTCGAAGAGCCTGCTCAAGGTCTGGTGCTGTGCCGGATCAAACTCTCACAAATCGAAGGCCCGTTGTTGGCACGGGAGAATCCGGAAGATGAGCATGACCTGGACTGCGTTGACGAGCTTGATCTTCTTGTTCACAAGGTTTTGGACGCGGGTTTGGAGTCCGGTCAGCTCTTCCAAATCACTCCATGTCAGGCCCTTCTCTTTCCAGGAGGTGAGCCGTGTGGGGATGCCAGATCTGAATTCAGGGGCCGCTGCCCATTCAGGGTCACGCGGCTCGGTGATGTAGAACCACCCCGATTGCCACCCTTTGACGGTTTCCATGAAGGCGCCCTCGAGCCATATGACGTTGGGCATCTTGCCCACCATGGCGCCTCCGCACTCCGCCTGCTGGCCACCCACTACCTTCGGCTTGATATTGAAGGTCTTCAGCCACAAGCCGAAGTGGGGTTTGATGCGGAGGAAGGCCTCGCACACAACAGTAAACGCTGAGATGTTGAGGATGAAATTCGGGGCCAGATCATGGAAATCCAGGCCGTAGTAGAACATGAGCCCCCAGACAAATGGGTGGAGTGGGAAGCCCAGCCCGCGGAGGAAATGGGGAAGAAACACTACCCTCTCATGGGGCCTGGGGGTGGGGACGAGCTGCCCCTCGTCTGGAAGCCGGTGCGCAATGTCGTTGTGTAGGTATCCGACTTTCCTCAACTTTTTGATGTGCCCCTCCGTGACGGAGGAGGCCATCCACTTGCCTCCCGCTCCGGACATGGCTGGGGAAGGTTGAGGCAAGATGTGCGGACTTGGGCGCTGGAGCTCGAGTACGCAGAGATGGATAAGCAAAGTAGGAAGAAGGCGTAGGTAAAAAGGTGGATCCTTATCCCCTTATATGGACGGACAAAACTATGCGTCCCCGCCAGCCTAGTAAAACTCGCTTATCTCCCAAGCTCCGTAATCAATGGTGCGGTTGTGTTATCCACGCCCGTATTGATGAGAATCCCGGAATAAGGGGACACAACCTCTGCTTTGACAAGACGTGCCAGGGAAACCGCTTCGCTAAACTTGCTGAGGTGGGACAGTAAAAACGATTCGAATAAAGGCCTGGCCGTGGTGTGATGTCACGCCATGAAATACGTCAGCAGATTGAAATTGTGCAAATGTTATTCTCTCTACGGTGGTATGTGGAACTTGTTTTGCAGAGCCGGACACTATCCTTGTGTTCAAAATCTTCTATGAAGTATTCGGAGGAGGAACCCTATCCCTCTCCGGTGTCTATATAAACCGGAGGGTTTTAGTCCGTAGGACGAACAACAATCATACCATAGGCTAGCTTCTAGGGTTTAGCCTCTCTGATCTCGTGGTAGATCTACTCTTGTACTACCCATATCATCAATATTAATCAAGCAGGAGTAGGGTTTTACCTCCACCGAGAGGGCCCGAACCTGGGTAAAAACATCGTGTCCCTTGTCTCCTGTTACCATCCGCCTAGATGCACAGTTTGGGACCCCCTACCCGAGATCCGCCAGTTTTGACACCGACAAAGAGTCTTGAGCTTTTGAGCTTGAGCCAATCCTTTTTCCTTGATATTTTGAGGGATCCACTTTCATCATCCATGCCATGCCATTCATTGAGCTTTCCTGAAATAATAATCTTAGAATAGTATTAGCTCAATGAGCTATATGTTGTTATGAATTACCAAAACAACCTAGGGATAGTTGCACTTTCAATCTCCCCCTTTTTGGTAATTGATGAAAACTTATAGATCAAAGCTTCGACAAATGATAATAAGATTAAAAAACATCGTCGCTTTGAGAAGTATGTGATAAGCAAGTGCACCCCCTAAATTTGTGCATAGTTTAAAATTTGCTTTGGACTGCAAATGCACAAGGAATTAGGTTCATGGGTTACTCTTCCATGTCACATACATCTTGGTGGAGCGCTCAAAATAATAAAGATTGAATACATGCACTCATCACCAAGCAAAGTGAATGATCATAAAAGGATAGGTAAGATAATATCATTTAACAATCATAAGTGTAGCTTATGATCAAACACATGATCATCAATGTCTCACAGATAATAGCATATTATCTCAAGCAACCAAAAGCAAACAAAGTTTAACCACCAAAGCAAGAGATAACAAAAGCAACACTCTCTCTTTCGAAGCCTATGATCTATACATTTTCCCCCCCCTTTGGCAACAAGTAACCAAAAAGTTCATAGAAAATGCATAGTGCTAGATCGACTCTCAGGCTTGATCTTCAGGTGGTGGTGTAGAGATGGCTCCTTGGGACGAAGGCTTGAGTTGATGTGGATGGAGCTGGAGGAGTTGGTTTGGAGCTGGTTGCTTTGGAGCTGTAGGAGCTGTAGCTGGTGCAGATGATGTGGCTCTGGTGTGCATCACGAGCCTGCGGTGACCTTTGAGCTCTAGGCACTCTGGCAAATGCATCGGTGGTTGTCTTGCCCTTCCTCTCTGCATGTCATCCTGGAGCTGCTCCTGGTGGATGAATCTCAGTTACTTTGACATCTAGATCATAGAATTTTTGTTCCATGATTATTTCCAGGCTCTCCTGGTTTTGAGTTAGGATGGCCAACCACTTCTCAATCCTCAGTGTTGATGCTATCAAGTAACCAAGCTGCTCCTGCTTGTTCTTCAAAAAGTACTCAGATGCCTCCTCTTGAGTTGGCATCTTGGCAGCCTTCTCTCTCTTTGCTTCCTCCTTCTTCTCTTGAGCTTGCACTGATGATGGTTCATTCTCATTCATTACAACTTGATTGTCCTCAAAGTCTGGATAGATAGCAAAATGTTCCTTATCCAGCAAGTATGTTCCTATGCCCATCTTTGAGTTAATCTACTCCTGAATCTGTGTGCCATACCCACAACTTCTCTTCTTGTCTGCTGCTGTCCTCTTAATGGTCTCAACAATGAGGCTCATGACCTTGAATTTATGTGGAACATCAAACAAGTGTAGCAAGTTGATAGCATGCCCTCTAATCATGTTGTGGTCACCTGACTTGGGAAATAGAGTGTCCCTTAGGATCCAGTTGATTGTTGGCATCCCTGACAGAAGGAAGTGAACTGACCCAAACTTATGTGTCTCAACTGCAGCATCAGGAATTTCCTTGTACATGTGAGCCATTGTATTGTGGTCCATCTTCTTCTTGGCATAGACATCCAAGTCATCTTCACTCTCCTTTGGGGCATTGATCAGATTTGCCCATTCCTCAATTGTTGGTGGTACCTTGTACCTTGGACATCAAACTATCCACGCCATCGGGATAGAAGTGTGCTGTGGAGTAGAATTGCATAATGAGCTCATCATTCCACTTTGTGAGCTTTTGCCCAACAAAGTCTGTAACTCCACAAGCAACAAAACTGTCTTGCACTCCAGGATAGTGTTCCTCATTTTCCCTCATGTAGGTCCAATCGACCCACCTCATATCACACACTATTGGTTTCTTGTCCAACAGCACTGTCTCATAGAAGTCCTGCTGTTCCTTAGAGTGGAACCTGTAATCAACAGTAGTTCTTCTCCTGATAGCATATGGATCTGACAGCCTCCACAATCTGAGTCCTGCATCCTTTCTCAACTTCATGTTCTCAGCCACAGGATGAGCATCATTGTGGTCTGGAATCTTGGGCTTTAGCTTCCTCAGGACTTGTCCTTCATCATCTTCCTCATCAGCAACTTCAGGCACAGAGGCCTTGTTCTTCTCAGCAGTTGGAATACTCCTGGTATTCCTCTTTGGTGCAATCTAGGGCTTGGGGGCAGCTTTGGGTGCTTCTTTGGGCTTTGATGTTGCAGCCCCTGACTTTATAGCATCACCCATTAGCTTTTATGCCTTGAGTGCTAGTGCAGCAACCTCTTCTTCCTCTTCAGAGTCTCTCCTCATAGAGGGATTTCCAAGAACCTAGGCAGTAGTGGTTCTGGCTCTCTTCTTCTTCTTATCTTGACCAGCAGCTTCATCTTCTGATTCAATGGTAAACTTCATAGTTTCTCCAGTGGGAACTTTCTTAGGTTTGGAAGTTGTGACTCTTCTTGCAGGTGCCTCTTTGGGATCAGTCTTTTCAGGCACTTGAGTTGATCCTCTGACCTTCAACGTAGGTGTCCTCTTGGCAGGAACCTTCCTATTGAGTCCAGGCTTTGTGTTCTTTGCCGAGGCATACTCCTTTTTGAGCACTACCTTCTTGGAAGTAGCCTCATCTTCTTCTGCCATATAATCCTCATCCTCAGATTCTGAGGTTCTCTTCTTCCTTGTCCTGGTGGCAGCTTTAGGCAGATTGCTTGGGGTGCTCCTGCTGCCATCATCTGAAGTGCTAGAGGGACTAGTGCCCTCACTCATGTGATTGTGCTCTTCTGACTTGTTCTGACTATCACTTTGGTCTGACATGCTGCAAATCACTGACTGCTGACCCTGTGAATAGTTATAGATGAGATAGAATGGATGAGCATCACAAAATGCAGAGATTTTGGCAAAAGAATGAGTCAAAAACTCAGTTTTAGTTTTCCACAGAAAGCATTTTGGATCAACCGACTTTCAAACTCGGTGATACCGAAGCAGTTTTGGAACCTAAACTGGTGAACTCGGTCGGACCGAATCAAAGTTCGGTGGCACCGAGACTGCTAGGGTTTCACAAAGTTCTAAAATCGGTCACACCGATTAGCAATTCTCGGTCAGACCGAGAGTTACTAGTGCAATGGCGTTAGCCAAATCGGTGGGACCGAGTTTTTAAACTCGGTGGGTCCGAGATGGTTTCGGCAGAAACCTAACACTAAATTTTCAAATCGCATCTATTCTAAGGGTTGTATTGACTGGATAGGAGTGTTTCAATCATGGCAAGAATCATAATGAACACAATGTGCTAGGAATCAAACGAGGATAGCACTGTGATCGAGTCCATACACTAGCTTGGCGATGAACTCGCTACAGTGGCAACAGCGGGGGTGAATACCGTTAATGGCGGCGGAGACCAGCGATAGGAGGCGGCTGGCGACAAGGAGACGATCCGGAGACCCTGGAGGCAGAGCAAGCTATGCGCGGGCGAAGGGGTTTGGAGAAATTTTCCAATTTTTTGCCCGTGAGTATATATATAGCCCGACCCTGTCGGTGTGACCGAGTGGAACAACTCGGTGGCACCGAGATGCATAACTATATACAGTTACAGCAACTCGGTGTGACCGAAAAGTTCAAATCGGTTGCACCAAGATTGAAAACCTAGATCGACTTAGTGATCTCGGTAGGACCGAAATGGAGGAATCTGTCAGACCGAGAATCACAAAGAAGTTTTGGAAGTTTAAGTCTATGACAAATAGGGGACTCCGAGTGCTCCTCACACAGAGTGGTTCGAATCTGACTTGATCAAATTTTGTGATGTAGCATGAATAGAGTTTGAGACGAGAAAAGCATAGATAGCTAGAGAAGGTTCTTAGGCATTCTTGTCCATCCACTTGGCAAAAAGAAAAAGAACCCAAACAATCAAAGCAACAAGTGGATGTCCTCGAATGAGTAAAATATGCAACCAACATGCTCACACAATAGAATGGCAAATGAAATATGTGGCAAAGCATGCACAACCAATTCTAGCATCTATCAAACAATTCGCGATGACTAGGTCATCTATATATGAGTATGTTGACTTAGGAGTCAAATGAGAACATTTGATCATAGGTCATACTCATCGTTTAAGCTCAAGTGGGTTTACCACCTTTAAATAATGCATTGATGTGTTCACACCATTAGAGTTGCTTTGACTCAATTCTTAGAGTTAAGCTCCCCCTAGATGTGAGATCCCCTTTTAGAGGGATGAACTAACCTTGGGTTTTGTCGATGATGACTTCATGTAGGTGTTGAAGATGTGGATGCTCAATGTTGATGTAGATCATTTGGAGCAATCCTTTGGAGTGAGTTGCACTTTCAACATACCTACATGGGTTAGTCCCACAAGGAACAAACAAGAATATCCATAGACATAGAGTGATGCACACACAAGATGATGCCCATGAAATCATTAGGTTACCTTGTCCCTTGCCTTACCAACATGAGGGTTTGTGACTCCTTGAACTAGTGCAAGATGTGGAAGTTGATTGCACTTGTCCTTGCCATAATGATATGAGTGAAGAATGTTGGCGGAGTCACCCTCAAGAACTCTCTAGTTCTTCTTCTTCGGGATCCACATCATCTTGATGGGAATCCTTGGAGTTGTAGTTGTACTTAATGAAGTAGAACTTGACGAAGTCTTGGGAACCCACTTGACCAAGGCCTTAGGTGCTTCTTCAAATGCATCAATCTCCTCTTGAAGCTTGTCCTTGCCTTTGTTCTTGTGGTCTTGTGGTGGAAGATCATCTTGTGCTTGTGTTCCCTTGAAGGAAGTAGGATCATACTTCTCTTGTTGAGGAACAAACTTCGTCTTGGGGTATTGATCTTCTTCCCACTCAACTCCATTGGCATTGAACTTTCGTTCAAAACCAACACCTTGATTCTTCAGGTGCCTTCCTTGCTTGCGTACAATTTCCTCGAATAGCTTACTCCCGGCAAGGCTCTTGTATACACCTTTCTCTATAATTCCCTTCAATAAGCTATTTTCTTGCTCAAGTGTAACTTGGCTAAGAGAATCATTAGTGGAATCAAGAGAACTACTATAAACAACAATATTGGATTTGGCATTATTGTTACTACTAGAGGAAGGATCTTTCTTGTACTTGTTACTAGACTTGACTTGAGGCATGTAAGTAGATAAGAGTAAACACTTGACAATGTAAGAAGAACTTTTCTTACGGAGATCATCATTGATTGCTTTTAAGAACTCATGCTCTTGCTCAAGATTGAGCTTTTCAAAGCTTAACTTCTCATGAGCCCTTAAAAGTTCTCGATGATCTTTGAAGATAGTTTCATGAGCTAACTTAAGAGTGTTTAGTTCTTTAGTTAGAAGCTCAATCTTCTCCTTATCATTTTCATTCGTTTTATCTTGATTAGCATGATTAATTGACGTTTCATCATAGTATTCATCACTAGAGTTGTCAACAAGTAAATCATCATCACCTAGCAAGTCATCTTCATCACTATTGAAATCAACATACTCGGGATGTGTTACCTTTGGACCTTTGGCCATGAAGCATCTTCCAATTCCTTCATTTGGTGAGTCAAATATTTTGTAGGAGTTGGTTGACACAAGTGCTAGACCGGAAACACCTTCATCTTGAATATATTTGGAGTCGGAGTGATAGCTTCTCTCGGAGTGATTGTCGGAGTCGGAGCCGGATACCCATTCACCAACATGAGCTTGATGTCTTCGTTTTGTGTAGCTCCGTGATGACTTGTCCTTCCTTTCCGAATCCTTGCTTCTCCGTGAGGGTCTTCGTTCATAACGATCATCTCTACTCCTCCTCTCTCTTGGTGGTGATTATTCTCTTTTGGTTCTTCTTTTTGGAGAATCTTCTCTTCTTGTGTAGGGTGCCGTACACTCATTGGAATAGTGTCCGGGTCTCCCACAATTGTAGCAATTGCACTCTCGACTAGAAGATCTTCTGTCATTGTAGGACCTTGACTTAGAGCTTCTTTCTTTGCTTCTACTCTTGTAGAATTTGTTGAAGTTCTTCACCATTAAGCTCAATTCTTCATTGAAGGTTTGTTTCTCACTTGATGATGTGGGGGCTTCACATGAGGCTTTGTAAGCACCACTTGACTTGTTGTGAAGTTCCTCCTTATCCTTGAGTGACATCTCATGAGCAACAATTCTCCCAATGACTTCCGTTGGCTTGAGATCTTTGTAGTTTGGCATCATTTGGATCAATGTGCACACGGTATCATACTTTCCATCCAATGCTCTTAGGATCTTCTTGATGATGAATCTGTCGGTCATCTATTCACTCCCTAAGCCGGCAATCTCATTTGTGATAAGAGCAAGCCTAGAGTACATTTCAGCGACACCTTCACCATCCTTTATTTTGAATTTGTCAAGCTGACTTTGGAGCACATCCAACTTGGATTCCTTGATGGAGTCGGTACCTTCATGCATATCAATCAAAGTATGCAAAATTTCCTTTGTATTCTCAAGACGACTGATTTTTTTTGAATTCATCGGGACATAAGCCATTGAAGAGGATATCACAAGCTTGAGCGTTGTATTGCAGCATCTTCAATTCTTCTGCGCTAGCTTCACGGTTTGGCTCTCTCCCATCAAAGAATTCACCTTGCAAGCCAATACACACAATAGCCCAAACGGCGGGGTTATGTCCAAGAATATGCATTTTCATCTTATGCTTCCAACTAGCAAAATTAGTACCATCAAAGTAAGGACCTCTACGATGATAATTTCCCTCGCTAGACGCCATACTCTCCTAGGTTGTGAAACCAAAGCTATGACCACCAAAAGCTATGGAAATCAAAGCAAATGGAGAATAAAGCTCTGATACCACTTGTAGGACCTTGAAGTATGTCTAGAGGGGGGGTGATTAGACTACTTGACCAATTAAAAACTTAACCCTTTCCCAATTTCAGAGTTTGGCAGATTTTAGCAATCTTTGGACAAGTCAAGCAATCATCACACAATTCAAGCAAGCATGCAAAAAGTGTATGAGCAGCGGAAATTAAAGCATGCAACTTGCAAGAAAGTAAAGGGAAGGGTTTGGAGGATTCAAACGCAATTGGAGACACAGATGTTTTTGGCGTGGTTCCGATAGGTGGTGCTATCGTACATCCATGTTGATGGAGACTTCAACCCACGAAGGGTAGCAGTTCTTGTGAGTCCACGGAGGGCTCCACCCACGAAGTGTCCACGAAGAAGCAACCTTGTCTATCCCACCATGGCCGTCGCCCACGAAGGACTTGCCTCACTAGTGGTAGATCTTCATGAAGTAGGCGATCTCCTTGCCCTTACAAACTCCTTGGTTCAACTCCACAATCTTGTCGGAGGCTCCCAAGTGACACCTAGCCAATCTAGGAGACACCACTCTCCAAGAAGTAACAAATGGTGCATTGATGATGAACTCCTTGCTCTTGTGCTTCAAATGATAGTCTCCCCAACAATCCACTCTCTCTCATGGGATTTGGATCTGGTGGAAAGAAGATTTGAGTGGAAAGCAACTTGGGGAAGGCTAGAGATCAAGATTCATATGGTAGGAATGGAATATCTTGGCCTCAACACATGAGTAGGTGGTTCTCTCTCAGAAATGGTAAGTTGGAAGTGTAGGTTTGTTCTGATGGCTCTCTCCATGAATGAAGAGGAGGTGGAGGGGTATATATAGCCTCCACACAAAATCTAACCGTTAAACACAATTTACCACACTCGGTGAGACCGATTCAACAGACTCGGTCAGACCGATTTAGTAAACCTAGTGACCGTTAGGATTATCGGTGGGACTGACATGCAACTTGGTAGGACCGATATGGTTAGGGTTAGGGCATAACGTAATCTCGGTAAGACCGATTACACAAACTCGGTGAGACCGATTTTGGTAATAAGCATTCCAGAGAGTTGATCTGGTAAACTCGGTGGGACCGATTCGCTCATTTCGGTTAGACCGAAATGTTATGAAAGGGAAACAGGGAGTTTACATTGCAATCTCGGTGGGACTGATCGCTCACTTCGGTTAGACCGAAACGTTACGAAGGGAAACAGAGATATTACAATCCCATCTCGGTGAGACCGATATCCCTATCGGTGAGACCGGTTTGCCTAGGGTTTGTGGCAGTGGCTATGACATTTGAACTCAGTGGCGCCGGATAGAAAGAATCGGTGTGACCGATTTTGACTTTGGGTTTAGGTCATATGAGGATGTGAGAAAGTAGTTGAGGGTATTTGGAGCATATCACAAAGCACTTGAAGCAAGAGGCTCATTAAGCAACACCTCATCCCTCCTTGATAGTATTGGCTTTTCCTATAGACTCAATGTGATCTTGGATCACTAAAATGTAAAATGGAGAGTCTTGAGCTTTTGAGGTTAAGCCAATCCTTTGTCTTTGATATTTTGAGGGATCCACTTTCATCATCCATGCCATGCCATTCATTGAGCTTTCCTGAAATATTAGTCTTAGAATAGTATTAGCTCAATGAGCTATATGTTGTTATGAATTACCAAAACCACCTAGGGATAGTTGCACTTTCAATCTCCCCCTTTTGGTAATTGATGACAACATATAGATCAAAGCTTCGACAAATGATAATAAGATTAAAAAACATCATCGCTTTGAGAAGTATGTGATAAGCAAGAGCTCCCCCTAAATTTGTGCATAGTTTAAAATTTGCTTTGGACTGCAAATGCACAAGGAATAGGCTCATGGGTTACTCTTCCATGTCACATACATCTTGGTGGAGCGCTCAAAATAATAAAGATTGAATACATGCACTCATCACCAAGCAAAGTGAATGATCATAAAAGGATAGGTAAGATAATATCATTTGACAAGCATAAGTGTAGCTTATGATCAAACACATGATCATCAATGTCTCACAGATAATAGCATAGTATCTCAAGCAATCAAAAGCAAACAAAGTTTAACCACCAAAGCAAGAGAGAACAAAAGCAACATTATCTCTTTCGAAGCCTATGATCTATACATTTTTCTCCCCCTATGGCAACAAGTTACCAAAAAGTTCATAGAAAATGCATAGTGCTAGATCGACTCTCAGGCTTGATCTTCAGGTGGTGGTGTAGAGATGGCTCCTTGGGACGAAGGCTTGAGTTGATGTGGATGGAGCTGGAGGAGTTGGTCTTTGGAGCTGGTTGCCTTTGGAGCTGTAGGAGCTATAGCTGGTGCAGATGATGTGGCTCGTGTGTGCATCACAGGCACCGCATGGTGACCTCTCGAGCTCTAGGCACTCTGGCAAATGCATCGGTGGTTGTCTTGCCCTTCCTCTCTCTGCATGTCATCTGGAGCTGCTCCACAACCGATCAATCTCGATTACTTTGACATCTAGATCATAGAATTTTTGTTCCATGATTCTTTCCAGGCTCTCCTGGTTTTGAGTTAGGGTGGCCAACCCCTTCTCAATCCTCAGTGTTGATGCTATCAAGTAACCAAGCTTCTCCTGCTTGTTCTTCAAAAAGTACTCAGATGCCTCCTCTTGAGTTGGCATCTTGGCAGCCTTCTCTCTCTTTGCTTTCTCCTTCTTCTCTTGAGCTTGCACTAATGGTGGTTCATTCTCATTCATTACAACTTGATTGTCCTCAAAGTCTGGATAGATAGCAAAATGTTCCTTATCCAGCAAGTATGTTCTTGTGCCCATCTTTGAGATAATCAAATCCTGAATCTGTGGGGCATACCCACAACTTCTCTTCTGGTCTGCTGCTGTCCTCTTAATGGTCTCAACAATGAGGCTCATGACCTTGAATTTTTGTGTAACACCAAACAAGTGTAGCAAGTTGATAGCATGCCCTCTAATCATGTCGTGGTCACCTGACTTGGGCAATAGAGTGTGCCTTAGGATCCAGTTGATTGTTGGCAGCTGTGACAGAAGGAAGTGAACTGACCCAAACTTATGTGTCTCAACTGCAGCATCAGGAATTTCCTTGTACATGTGAGCCATGGTATTGTGGTCCATCTTCTTGGCATAGACATCCAAGTCATCTTCACTCTCCTTTGGGGCATTGATCAGATTTGCCCATTCCTCAATTGTTGACTGGTACCTTGTACCTTCAGACATCCAAACTTGAAAGTGCAACTAATCCCCGGGTGGTTTTGGTAATTAATAACAACATATATATCATTGAATTAATAGTTACTTGAGAATCATTTCAGAAAGTTCAGTGATATGGGTATGGCAAGGACTGAAGAAGTGGACCCCTCAAAATGCTAAGGCAAGCATTGGCAAAAGCTCAAGACTCCATTTTTGGTTTAGTGATCCAAGATCACATTGAGTCCATAGGAAAGCCAATACTATTAAAGGGATGAGGTTATGATGATGATCTGGTTGCTCAAGTGCTTAGTGATACATCTCCTAAACTATCGGCAACTTTCACCGCCATATACACTCATAAGTAGTCTCGGTCCCACCGATTTTCCAAACTCACCACACCGAGATGAACCACCTCAGCCATAAAGCCAAACCCTAGCAAACTCGGATTTTCCGATTCTGAACTCGGTCTCACCGAAAAATGAGTTGCCAAGCTTCAGAAACATACTGTCATCAAATCGGTGTCACCGAGATGATGAAGTCGGTCCCACCGAAATTGGCATACTCTTGTCATTGCACGAATCGGACTAACTAAGATTGTATTTTCGGTCCCACCGAAAATCCCAACATTCACATTATTTGAACTATCGGTCTCACCGAGTTGTCAACTTCGGTCCCACCGAGATTTCTCAAATGTGTGTAACGGTTGGATTTTGTGTGGAGGCTATAAATACCCCTCCACCCCCTCTTCATTCGTGGAGAGAGCCATCAGAAAGAATTACCACTCCTACCTTACATTTCTGAGAAGAGAACTACCTACCCTTGTGTTGAGATCAAGTTGCTCCACTCCCACCATATGAAACTTGATCTCTAGCCTTCCCAAGTTGCTTTCCACTCAATCCTTTCTTCCACCACAGCCAAATCAGTGAGGAGAGTTGAGTGTTGGGGAGATTATCATTTGAAGCACAAGAGCAAGGAGTTCATCATCATCTACAACATCTATTACCTTTTGGAGGGTGGTGCCGCCTAGATTGGTTAGGTGTCGCTTGGGAGCCTCCGTCGAGATGTGGAGTTGAACCAAGAAGTTTGTAAGGGCAAGGAGATCGCCTACTTCGTGAAGATCTACCCCGAGTAAGGCTAGCCCTCCGTGGGCGTGAGGCCATGATGGAATAGACAAGGTTGCTTCTTCGCGGACCCTTCGTGGGTGGAGCCCTCCGTGGACTCTCGCAGCCGTTACCCTCCGTGGGTTGAAGTCTCCATCAGCGTGGAAATGCGATAGCACCACCTATCGGAACCACGAGAAAAATCACCGCGTCTCCAAAATTGCGTTTGCTCTTCTCCACCTCTCTTTACTACATGTGCAATTTACTTTCCGCTGCCTATACTCTAGAATTGCATGTGTAGGGTGATGCTTGACTTGATCATAATTGTGAATCTGCCAAAAACTGTTCTTTGTCAAAAGGCAGAATTTTATATTGTCAAGTAGTATAATCACCCCCTCTAGACATACTTTCGATCCTACAAGTGGTATCGAGCTTTGGTCTCCATTGTATTGGTTTCCATTGCATTGGACTCCATAAGCTTGGTTTCACAACCTAGGAGAGTATGGCGTCTAGTGAGGGTAATTTTAAGTAGAGGTCCCTACTTTGATGGTACAAATTTTGCTAGTTGGAAGCATAAAATGAAAATGCATATTCTTGGCCATAACCCAGCCGCATGGGGCATTATTTGTGTTGGTATGCAAGGTGAATTCTTGAGGAAGGAAAAGTTCGGATCGGGAAGCTACAACGGAAGAATTGCGGATGTTGCAAAACAATGCTCAAGCTTGTGACATTCTCTTCAATGCCTTGTGTCCCGAGGAGTTCAACAAAATCAGCCGTCTTGAGAATGCAAAAGAGATTTGGGATACTTTGGTTGAAATGCACGAAGGTACCGAGTCCGTGAAGGAATCAAAGCTAGATGTTCTTCAAGGTCAACTTGACAAGTTCAAGATGAAGGAAGGTGAAGGAGTCGCTGAAATGTACTCTAGGCTTGCTCTCATCACAAATGAGATTGCCGGCTTAGGAAGCGAAGAAATGACCGACCAATTCATCATCAAGAAGATTCTCAGAGCTTTGGATGGAAAGTATGACACCGTGTGCACTTTGATCCAAATGATGCCAAACTACAAGAATCTCAAGCCAACCGAAGTCATTGGAAGAATTGTTGCTCATGAGATGACACTTAAGGATAAGGAAGATCTTCACAACAAGTCAAGTGGTGCTTACAAAGCTACAAGTGATGCTCCCACAACCTCAAGTGACAAGTTAGTTTCCAATGAAGAGATAAGCCTAATGGTCAAGAACTTCAACAAATTCTACAAGAATAGAGGCAAAGAGAGAAGCTCAAAGTCTAGATCATATGATGAAAAGAGATCTTCTAGTCGTGATCGAAGCTGCTACAATTGTGGAAGACCGGACACTACTCAAATGAGTGTCGGCTCCCCACAAGAGAAGAGAAGAATCTCCAAGAAGAAGAAGCTCAAGAGATGAGTCACCTCGGAAAGAGAGAAGGAGTAGAGATGATCGTTATGAGCGAAGACCCTCTCGGAGAAGCAAGGATTCGGAGAGGAAAGACAAGTCATCAAGGAGCTACACAAGAAGAAAACATCAAGCTCATGTAGGTGAATGGGTCTCGGCTCCGACTCCGACAATCAATCCGAAGGAAGCTATCACTCCAACTCCGACTACAGATCAAGATGAAGGTGTTGCGGTCTTGCTCTCGTATCCTCCAACTCCAACTCCTCGACTTATTTGATTCACCAAATGAGGGAATTGGAAGATGCTTCATGGCTAAAGGCCCCAAGGTATCACACCCTGAATTCATTGACTTTGATAGTGATGAGGATGACTTGCTTGGTGAAGATGAGCTCTTACATGGTAAATCCAATGAACCTAGTAACGATGAACATGCTAGTAGTCTTTATAATCGAGAAGAGTCGAATGACAATGCTATGAAGGAGATTGAGCGTCTAACTAAAGAACTAAACACTCTTAAGTTAGCTCATGAAACAACTCAAGAAGATCATAGAGAGCTCCTAAGATCTCATGAGAAGCTATGCTTGAGAAGCTCACTCTAGAGCAAGAACATGAGTTTCTAAAAGCAATCAATGACGATCTTGAAAGAAGAGTTCTTCATATCTTGCCAAACAACTTCTCTTGTCTAATTTCTTGCCACCCATTAAAACTAAGCATGACAAGCATAAGAAAAATTCTTTCTCTAGTAGTAACAATAACCATGCTAAATCCAATGTTGTTGCTTCTAGTAGTTCTCTTGATTCCACTAACAATGTTTCAAGCCAAGTTACACTTGAGCAAGAAAATAGTTTATTGAAAGGTATCATAGAGAAAGGTGTCTACAAGAGCCTTGCGGAAGCAAGAACTTTGAGAAATTGTTAGCAAGCAAGGAAGGCACGGAAGAATCAAGGAATTGGTTTTGAGCGAAAGTTCAACGCCGAGGGTGTTGAATGGGAAGAAGGTCAATATCCTACCCCACAGTTTGTTCTTCAAAAGGAGAAGTATGATCCTACTTCTTCCAATGTGGAACAAGCACAAGATGACCTTCCACCACAAGACCACAAGCTAAAAGGCAAGGACAAGCTTCAAGAGAAGATTGATGCATTTGTTGAAGCACCTCAAGCCATGGTCAAGTGGGTTCCCAAGGAAACGTCAAGTTCTACTTCGTCAAGTTCAACTACAACCCCAAGGATTCCCATCAAGATGATGTGGATCCCGAAGAAGAAGAACTAGAAAGTTCTTGAGGGTGACTCCGCCAACATACTTCACTCACATTCATTTTGGCAAAAACTGGTGCAATCAACTTCCACATCGTGCACTAGTTCATGGAGTCACAAACCCTCTTGTTGGTAAGTCAAGGGACAAGGTAATCATTGCTTTCATGGACATCATCTATTGTGAACTTCAATCTATGTCCATGGATATCCTTGTTTGTTCCTTGTGGGACTAACCCATGTAGGTATTGAAAGTGCGAATCCAAAGGATAGCTCCCAACTCTTGATGATCTTCATCAACATTGAGCATCCACATCTTCAACATCTACATGAAGTCTTCTCGACAACCCAAGGTTAGTTTGACCCTTTAAAAGGGTTCTCACATCTAGGGGAGCTTTGCTCTAAAAATTTAGCTAAAGCATCTTCAAATGATGTGAACACATCAATGCTTTATGTAAAAGTGGTAACCCCACTTGTGCTTAAACGATGAGTATGACCTATGATCAAATGTTCTCATTTGGCTCCTAAGTCAATATACTCATATAAAGATGACCTAGTCATCGACAAATTGTGTGTTAGTAGCTAGAGTTTTGATTGTGCATGTTTGACACATATTTCATTTGCTATCTTATTGTGTGAGCATGTTGGATGCATAGTTTTATCCATTCAAGGACATCCATTTGTTGTTTTGGTCGTTTTGATTTTTCTGACCAAATGGATGGACAAGAATGCCTAAGTACCTCCCCTAGCTATCTATGCTTTCTTGTCTCAAATTCTATTCATGCTTACATCACAAATTTTGAACAAGTCATTTTTCGGACCCTCCGAGTGAGGAGCACTCAGAGCCACCGATCCGTCAAAGGCTAACTTCCAAAACCTTCTAATTGATTTCGGTCAGACCAACTCACTCAAACTCGGTCGAACCGAAAGCATTTATACTGATCTAGGTTTTCACCTCGGTGAAACCGAGTTGTGATTTTCGGCGTGATCGAAGTGCATAATCGCCTAGCAGTTATCCATCTCGGTGCCACCGAGTTTTACAACTCGGTCCCACCGACAATGAAGGGTATATATACTCGAGGGCGCGCGTTGATTCCTCCTTCAAATGTTTCGCCCCCACCCCTTTTGCCGTCGCCTTGGTCTCCGGATCGTTGCCGTAAATGCTTATGCGCCCTTGCCGCAGGTCTCTGTCGCCGTCAACGGACATCTCCTCCGAGCCGTTGCCGCCGTAGAAAAACTCCACCAAGTTAGGGTGAGTTTTGATCCCACTCGTGCTCCCATCTCCGATTCAATGCACGTTTGGATTGCCTAGAATCTTGCCGCGATTGAAATCTTCCTGCACACCAGATTAGTTCGTTTGAACTAGATTCGAGTAAAAGTTTTAGGGTTAGGTTTCCGCCGAACACATCTCGGTGAGACCGATTTTATAGTTTCGGTATGACCGATTTGGCCTATGGTCATTACCTTTGCACCTTCGGTCCAACCGAGTTGTGCAAATCGGTGTGACCGAAATGAAAATTCTGTGAAACCCTAGTGTTTTCGGCAGGACCGAAACCCACTTCGGTCAAACCGAAAGTGGTGTGAAAGCTCCTGTTTTACACTTCGGATTCACCGAATCTTAAACTCGGTCTGACCGAAATGTCTTCTGTGAAAACCTAATACTAGAATTTGAACTCATTTTTTTTTTGCAAAAACTTCTGCAGTTTGTGATGACTCTTCTTCTCTGCCTACACCTTACCTATTCACAGGTTGTCAGCCATGTCAGATGCAGTGGCGGTCGAACAGTCGAGACACCCATTGCGAGACATTCCAGAGGCGGGCACTAGTCCCGATCCTAGCAGCTCATCTGATGATGGTGAGAGGAGTACACCAAGTGGCTTGCCTCCTGCAGCCACCAGAGCTAGAAAGAAGAGGAATTCAGATGATGAAGACTCAGATTTTGTCGTTGAGGAAGAGGTGACCTCAAAGCCTAAGAGGAAGGTTGTTGCCAAAGAGCAACAAAGTCAACAAACTAAGAAGGGCAGCAGCAAAGTCAAGCAGTCAACTGTTGCTAAGAAGTTGAATTTGGGAGAGGCAGCTGCAAGCAAAGTGAAGAAAACCTCCAAGAGAAAGAGATTAGTGCATGATGATGCAGCAGAAGAGGATGAGGATGAGGAAGCACCCCAGCCTACTCCTCAGAAGCAGAAGCTCATGGGTGATGCCATTAAGGCCGGAGCCACATCAAAGCCCAAGAAATCTGCTCCAGCTAAGGCAGCTCCAGCAAAGCCTGCTGCCAAGCCCAAGAAGACCATCAGAAACATTCCAGCGTCTGAAAAGAACAAGGATGATGTGCCACCGGTGTGTCGACGATGAAGGACCAGTTTTCTTTGAAACTTCGTCAAAAACTGCCACTACATAATGATGCTCATCCTCAAGCCGAGGATATGAAGGCAAGGAAAGATAGAGGTCTCGGGCTATGGAGACAAACTGACCCATATGCCGTGAGGAGAAGAACTGCTGTAGATCCTAGATTTCACACGAGAGCAGCAGGACTTCTATGAGACCGTCTTGATGGACAAGAAGCCCATAATCGCAGACACGGATATGTCATTGGAAGTACATTGACATCGAAGAGCACAGAGATTTCTTTCCACATGTGCATGAAAGTTTCACTGCTTGTGGTGTTGCAGACTTTGTAGGTCTAAAATTGACCAGTTGGAACGATGAGATGATAATGCAATTCTATGCCACAACTCACTTCTACCCTGATGGAAAGATTGTATGGATGACTGAAGGTCAAAGATTTTCTTCTTCTGTTGAAGAATGGGCAGAAATTTTGAATGCTCCAGTGCAACGAGAAGATGATATTGATGTATATGGGATTCCAAAGAAGAATCATGAATCCATGAAGAACATGTACAAAGAGGTTCCAGCAAAGGATTTGGGAATCTGGAAGCTCGGCTCAGTCTACTATCTCCAGGCAGGCCTACCTACCACTAATACTATTCTGAGGCATACCTTGATGCCCAAATCTGGAGATCATCGCATGATCAGAGGATACTCTATCAACATGCTGCACATACTTGATGAGAAAGCACCTTTCAAGGTGATGGACTTGATGGTAGAGACCATTAAGAGGACCTGCGGTGACGAGAAAAGGTCATGTGGATTTGCCCATGATTGAGATGCTTATCAATGCCAAGTTTGGCACGGGCACATTCTTGTTGGATAGAGAACATTTACCGTTGCAGCCAGAGCATGAAGACAATGTTGTTGTGATGGATGAGGAGGATCCGACATCTGTTGAAGGTCAAGTCAAGATCGAAGCTGCTAAGAAAGCCAAAGTTGACACGGAAGCAGCAGCAGCAGTAGCTAAACCAAAGAGTTTCGGAGAGCAGATTCTTGAAGCTACTCAAAGGATTGAACAACGCCTGGCCAGCATTGTACAGTCTCAGGAGAGCCTAGAGAGGATTGTTGAGGACAAGATACACGCTCTGGATGTGAAGCTGACTGAAGTGCAAGTGACCATCAACAAGCTCGAGGCAGACATTGAGGAAGCAAAGCGGGAGAAGGAAGAGCTTATGCGTGAGATGCAGGATGACTTAGTCCAGGATTCTCAGCAACAGACTGCTCCAGTTCCCAAAGGACCCCGATCAGCTGCTATTCCGATGGATCGACACGGGACTACAGCTTCAAAGCACCTCCACAGTTCCATCGGTTGCTCCTACTCCAGCTCCAGCTCCGGTGACCACTCCTCCAAAGAGACATCGGTGAAGTCTTCGCCGATCTTGTCATATCCACTCCGACATCAACCCAGACGGAGCCGCCCGAGAGTCCCGGTGGCGCTTAGCTCTATGCTTTTTCAAACTTTTGGTAACTTGTTGCCAAAGGGGAGAAAGTGTATAGATCATAGGACTTCGAGAGAGAGTTTGTTGTCGCTTTTGCTCTTTTCGTTCTTTTGCGGTTTCTTTGAGATACTTTTGGTTTTGAGACATTCAGTGTGTTTGATACTACGTTTGATTCTACCTTAATGAGTGCTTGGTCGTACTACGCTTTGATGTGTGCTTAATGCTTATCATATGCCATTCCTATCTCGTCTGACCATTTACTCATGTCTTGGTGATTGGGTGCATGCTATTCATTCTTATCATTTTGTGCGCTCCACCAAGATGTATGTGACATGGAAGAGTGACCCATGATCCTAATCGATTGTGCATTTGCATTCAAACGCAAATCTTAAATAATGCACAAATTTAGGGGGAGCTCTTGCTTATCACATACTTCTCAAAGCGACGATATTATTCATTGATTATTTCCTTTGTCGAAGCTTTGATCTATATGTTGTCATCAATTACCAAAAAGGGGGAGATTGAAAGTGCAACTAATCCCCGGGTGGTTTTGGTAATTAATAACAACATATATATCATTGAACTAATAGTTACTTGAGAATCATTTCAGAGAGTTCAGTGATATGGGTATGGCAAGGACTGAAGAAGTGGACCCTCAAAATGCTAAGGCAAGCATTGGCAAAAGCTCAAGACTCCATTTTGGTTTAGTGATCCAAGATCACATTGAGTCCATAGGAAAGCCAATACTATTAAAGGGGATGAGGTTATGATGATGATCTGGTTGCTCAAGTGCTTAGTGATACATCTCCTAAACTATCGACAACTTTCACCGCCATATACACTCATAAGTAGTCTCGGTCCCACCGATTTTCCAAACTCAGTCACACCGAGATGAACCACCTCAGCCATAAAGCCAAACCCTAGCAAACTCGGATTTTCCGATTCTGAACTCGGTCTCACCGAAAAATGAGTTGCCAAGCTTCTGTAACCTTCTGTCATCAAATCGGTGTCACCGAGATGATGAAGTCGGTCCCACCGAAATTGGCATACTCTTGTCATTGCACGAATCGGACTAACCGAGATTGTATTTTCGGTCCCACCGAAAATCCCAACGTTCACATTATTTGAACTATCGGTCTCACCGAGTTGTCAACTTTGGTCCCACCGAGATTGCTCAAATGTGTGTAACGGTTGGATTTTGTGTGGAGGCTATAAATACCCCTCCACCCCCTCTTCATTCATGGAGAGAGCCATCAGAAAGAACTACCACTCCTACCTTACATTTCTGAGAAGAGAACTACCTACACTTGTGTTGAGATCAAGTTGCTCCACTCCCACCATATGAAACTTGATCTCTAGCCTTCCCAAGTTGCTTTCCACTCAATCCTTTCTTCCACCACAGCCAAATCAGTGAGGAGAGTTGAGTGTTGGGGAGATTATCATTTGAAGCACAAGAGCAAGGAGTTCATCATCATCTACAACATCTATTACCTTTTGGAGGGTGGTGCCTCCTAGATTGGTTAGGTGTCGCTTGGGAGCCTCCGTCGAGATGTGGAGTTGAACCAAGAAGTTTGTAAGGGCAAGGAGATCGCCTACTTCGTGAAGATCTACCCGAGTAAGGCTAGCCCTCCATGGGCGTGAGGCCATGATGGAATAGACAAGGTTGCTTCTTCATGGACCCTTCGTGGGTGGAGCCCTCCGTGGACTCTCGCAGCCGTTACCCTCCGTGGGTTGAAGTCTCCATCAACGTGGAAGTACGATAGCACCACCTATCGGAACCACGAGAAAAATCACCGCGTCTCCAAAATTGCGTTTGCTCTTCTCCACCTCTCTTTACTACATGTGCAATTTACTTTCCGCTGCCTATACTCTAGAATTGCATGTGTAGGGTGATGCTTGACTTGATCATAATTGTGAATCTGCCAAAAACTGTTCTTTGTCAAAAGGCAGAATTTTTATATTGTCAAGTAGTCTAATCACCCTCCCTCTAGACATACTTTCGATCCTACAAGTGGTATCAGAGCTTTGGTCTCCATTGTATTGGTTTCCATTGCATTGGACTCCATAAGCTTGGTTTCACAACCTAGGAGAGTATGGCGTCTAGTGAGGGTAATTTTCGTAGAGGTCCTTACTTTGATGGTACAAATTTTGCTAGTTGGAAGCATAAAATGAAAATGCATATTCTTGGCCATAACCCAGCCGCATGGGGCATTATTTGTGTTGGTATGCAAGGTGAATTATTCTAGGAAGGAAAAGTTCCGGATCGCGAAGCTACAACGGAAGAATTGCGGATGTTGCAAAACAATGCTCAAGCTTGTGACATTCTCTTCAATGCCTTGTGTCCCGAGGAGTTCAACAAAATCAGCCGTCTTGAGAATGCAAAAGAGATTTGGGATACTTTGGTTGAAATGCATGAAGGTACCGAGTCCGTGAAGGAATCAAAGCTAGATGTTCTTCAAGGTCAACTTGACAAGTTCAAGATGAAGGAAGGTGAAGGAGTCGCTGAAATGTACTCTAGGCTTGCTCTCATCACAAATGAGATTGCCCGGCTTAGGAAGCGAAGAAATGACCGACCAATTCATCATCAAGAAGATTCTCGAGCTTTGGATGGAAAGTATGAAACCGTGTGCACTTTGATCCAAATGATGCCAAACTACAAGAATCTCAAGCCAACCAAGTCATTGGAAGAATTGTTGCTCATGAGATGACACTTAAGGATAAGGAAGAGCTTCACAACAAGTCAAGTGGTGCTTACAAAGCTACAAGTGATGCTCCCACAACCTCAAGTGACAAGTTAGTTTCCAATGAAGAGATAAGCCTAATGGTCAAGAACTTCAACAAATTCTACAAGAATAGAGGCAAAGAGAGAAGCTCAAAGTCTAGATCATATGATGAAAAGAGATCTTCTAGTCGTGATCGAATCTGCTACAATTGTGGAAGACCGGACACTACTCAAATGAGTGTCTGGCTCCCCACAAGAGAAGAGAAGAATCTCCAAGAAGAAGAAGCTCAAGAGATGAGTCACCTCGGAAAGAGAGAAGGAGTAGAGATGATCGTTATGAACAAAGACCCTCTCGGAGAAGCAAGGATTAGGAGAGGAAAGACAAGTCATCAAGGATCTACACAAGAAGAAAACATCAAGCTCATGTAGGTGAATGGGTCTCGGCTCCGACTCGACAATCAATCCGAAGGAAGCTATCACTCCAACTCCGACTACAGTCAAGATGAAGGTGTTGCGGTCTTGCTCTCGTATCCTCCAACTCCAACTCCTCGACTTATTTGATTCACCAAATGAGGGAATTGGAAGATGCTTCATGGCTAAAGGCCCCAAGGTATCACACCCTGAATTCATTGACTTTGATAGTGATGAGGATGACTTGCTTGGTGAAGATGAGCTCTTACATGGTAAATCCAATGAACCTAGTAACGATGAACATGCTAGTAGTCTTTATAATCGAGAAGAGTCGAATGACAATGCTATGAAGGAGATTGAGCGTCTAACTAAAGAACTAAACACTCTTAAGTTAGATCATGAAACAACTCAAGAAGATCATAGAGAGCTCCTAAGATCTCATGAGAAGCTATGCTTCGAGAAGCTCACTCTAGAGCAAGAACATGAGTTTCTAAAAGCAATCAATGACGATCTTCGAAAGAAGAGTTCTTCATATCTTGCCAAACGACTTCTCTTGTCTAATTTCTTGCCACCCATTAAAACTAAGCATGACAAGCATAAGAAAAATTCTTTCTCTAGTAGTAACAATAACCATGCTAAATCCAATGTTGTTGCTTCTAGTAGTTCTCTTGATTCCACTAACAATGTTTCAAGCCAAGTTACACTTGAGCAAGAAAATAGTTTATTGAAAGGTATCATAGAGAAAGGTGTCTACAAGAGCCTTGCCGGAAGCAAGAACTTTGAGGAATTTGTTAGCAAGCAAGGAAGGCACCGGAAGAATCAAGGAATTGGTTTTGAGCGAAAGTTCAACGCCGAGGGTGTTGAATGGGAAGAAGGTCAATATCCTACTCCACAGTTTGTTCTTCAAAAGGAGAAGTATGATCCTACTTCTTCCAATGTGGAACAAGCACAAGATGACCTTCCACCACAAGACCACAAGCTAAAAGGCAAGGACAAGCTTCAACATTCGTATTTATGTCCAGTGTGGTACTTTGCAAAGCAAGTACCACCTAGGCTCCTCCTTTTGAGCTGAAAATTTGTGAAGACGGTCTTCTTACTAACTGATCATCCTCAGCCAAAACTCATGCCCATTAGCCATGTGCATTTCCCGTACCGCTAATCAAACACTTGGCTGCTTATTCATGTTTGAGCATCGATCGGTCTCCTCGTGAGAATCTTATGTTCTGATTTTCTTCCTAGCACCTACCTAGGGAGTGCCCAACCCACTAGACATGCCTAGGCCGCCCAGAACACATGGCAACGCCACGATCACGCGGTGACCACGCGACGGGCATGCTAGTTTACGCGCTCTAGAGTTGGAGCCCTCGGCCACCGTCCAAACCTCGACGTATCGCCACCAAACCATGTATTTATGATTAAATTGGTACTTATGTAACTGGAAATGAATTTTGGAAAAAATAAATAGTAAACTACGAGGCAGCTGCAGTTCAAATTTGGCCCGCTTCATACTGAATCGGCGGGAATTTGTCTTTTTCACCAGAGGTGGATCAAAACTTTTGACACCCAACCATTTTGTCAATTGTGCATTATATATGGTCTAGTATTTTATAAAATTGATTAGGTCCAATTTTGCAACAAATATATGGTAGGTCCTTCACAAAAAAACTCATTTTGGGCACTCGAAAAAATGGAAAATGATTTTTTCGTGCAAAGAAAATGAAAACTTCCTTAGGCAACATTGTTTGTCATGCCTAGATGCACCCTTGTGCACTATATGAGGTCATTTGAACAAACTATGCCATGAATGTGGCCATAAGATTGATCATTTGGCTTGATAGCCATGAATCTTCACGCATGATAGCTCATTTCTGAGAACACTTTTTTAAAAGAATTGCTGTATTACATGTTTATTATTTTTTCTGGGAACTTGGCCACATATAATGACATAATGCGAAGGTTTTCCAATTTTTTGGTTTTTTTGAATTTTTTATGCCCGTTTCAAAATGCGGTCAAAACGGCGGGAATGACCGTTCCTAGCTAGTGGTTGAATCTTGGAATTTTGTTAGTGTTTCTCTGATTAAATAGATACTTATGTACCTAGAAATGATTTTTGGAAAAAATAAAGAGCAAACTATAAGGTAGCTACAGTTCAAATTCGACCCGCTTCCTACTAAATCGCCGGGAATTTGTCTTTTTCCCCAGAGGTGGATCAAAACTTTTGACACCCAACCATTTGGTAAATTGTGCATTAAATATGTCCTAGTATTTTAGAAAATTGATTTGGTACAATTTTGCAACAAATATATGGTAGGCCCATCACAAAAAACCTCATTTCGGGCACTCGAAAAATGGAAAATGAATTTTCCGTGCAAAGAAAATGAAAACTCCCTTAGGCAACATTGTTTGGAATTCCAAGATTCACCCTTGTGCACAATATGAGATCATTTGAAAAAACTATGCCATGAATGTGGCCAAAAGATTGATCATTTGGCTTGATAGCCATGAATCTTCACGCATGATAGCTCATTTCTGAGAACACTTTTTTAAAATATTTGCCGTATTACAAGTTTATTATTTTTGCTGGGAACTTGGCCACATATAATGACACAATGCGAAGGTTTTCCAATTTTTTGGTTTTTTTGAATTTTTTATGCCCGTTATGCGGTCAAAATAGCGGGAATGACCGTTCCTAGCTAGTGGTTGAATCTTGTAATTTTTTTGGTGTATCTCAGATTAAATAGATACTTATGTACCTAGAAATGATTTTTAGAAAAAATAAAGAGCAAACTATAAGGCAACTACAGTTCAAATTTGACCCGCTTCCTGCTGAATCGGAGGGAATTTGTCTTTTTCACCAGAGGTGGATCAAAACTTTTTACACCCAACCATTTGGTCAATTGTGCATTAAATATGTCCTAGTATTTTAGAAAATTGATTTGGTACAATTTTGCAACAAATATATGGTAGGCCCTTCACAAAAAAACCTCATTTCGGGCACTCGAAAAATGGAAAATGAATTTTCCGTGCAAAGAAAATGAAAACTCCCTTAGGCAACATTGTTTGGAATTCCAAGATTTACCCTTGTGCACAATATGAGATCATTTGAACAAACTATGCCATGAATGTGGCCATAAGATTGGTCATTTAGCTTGATAGCCATGAATCTTCACGCATGATAGCTCATTTCTGAGAACACTTTTTTAAAATAATTGCCGTATTACAAGTTTATGATTTTTGCTGGGAACTTGGCCACATATAATGACACAATGCGAAGGTTTTCCTTTTTTTTGATTTTTTTTGAATTTTTTATTCCCGTTTCAAAATGCGGTCAAAACGGCGGGAATGACCGTTCCTAACTAGTGGTTGAATCTTGGAATTTTGTTGATGTTTCTCTTATTACATAGATACTTATGTACCTAGAAATGATTTTTGGAAAAAATAAAGAGCAAAAAAGCTGAGTTCAAATTTGACACCCAAAAATTTGTCTTTTTCACGAGAGGTGGATAAAAGCTTCTGACACCCAACCATTTGGTAAATTATGCATCACATATGGCCTAGTATTATAGAAAATTGATTTGGTACAATTTTGCAACAATTATTTGGTAGGTTCTTCACAAAAAAACTTATTTTAGGCACTCAAAAATGGAAAATGAATTTTTCATGCAAAGAAAATTAGAAATTCCTTAGTCAACATTGTTTATCATTCAAGATAAAATTTGTGCACAATGTGAGACCATTTTTATGATTTTTTTCATGTGTAAAAGTTGAAGAAAAACAAAAGAAAAACACAATTATATGTGCTCTATTCTTATTGGTTGGTTTAGTTGTCACACGGATCGATGACATGGCCGCCCATCCATCCGTCCAACTCTCCACCTCTCCATCTAGCCATCCATCCGCAGCCCAAACCCTAACCCACACCCGTCCACCTCTCCTCCCTCAGCTCCTCGCCGCCGCCACCTCCTCCCAGATCCCCCTCTCCCGTCTGCCCGACCTCCCTCTCTCTGCCATCCCAACCCCGCCGCCAGCCTCCCCCATCCCCACCGCCGACGACCTCCTCATCGCCCCCAGCGCCGGCCATCCTCCCTTCCACCACCCCTCCTGTCTGAGTCGCCCCCTCGCGACCAAATCTCGCGAGCTAATTCCCCTCCCCTCCCCGCACCCTCACGCGCGCGATCCAGGCGGAAATGGACGTCGCCGCCACCCCCATCCCCACCATCGACGGCCACCACCTCCTCTCCTCGAGGCCCAGTTCGAGAAGGTGGTGGTGCACCCGCTGGTGCTACTCAACATCGTCGACCAGTACAACTGCGTCGCTCGCGACACCAGGAAGCGCGTCGTCAGCGTGCTCCTCGGCCGATCCCAGCGATCTGCTGCTCCCAGCACACCACCGCGACCCCATCACCTCCGCTCCATCCTCCCCTCAGAACAGATCTGGCGCACATCGACCAGATCAACCGCGCCCTCCCCCCGAGCCCCGGCTATGCCGGAGATCGAGCATGGCAGCCATGGCGTCGCGAACGGCGAGCTCAGGTGCGTCCCTCCACTCAATCTCCTCCCCCTCCTCCTCCTCACGGCCCTCCCTCACTTCCTCACCTTGTGTTATCTCCCTCCCAGATCCAGTATGTTGTCCTCGCTCGAGCACCGAGACACCATGGGCGGGATGCCCCTCATCCACACCTTCCCTGCCCTGCTCAGGTTTGCTCCCCTCGAATTCTCCCCTGCATCTGCAATGCGATCTGATTAGTTCACCATGCAATTTCGAAGTTCATCCATTGCGAATCCATGCCATTCCGTTAATAGTAGCCTAGTAGTAGGATGCTTGTGTAGTTTTTTCAGAGTTCTTGATCCCTGAACCATGATGTTTTTGTGTTTGTGTCGAACATGATGACATTGCTTTCTCAAGACACAAACGCCCATCTGGATCGAGTAGCTCCTCTCCCCATGGTAACCTTCTTGTCTTGTTTGGGAGGTTTTTTCCTGGGCGGAGTACCGTCTACTAGTCTGTTAATCTATGAGCAATGGATAGTTTAATCACGAGGGGCTTTGTTAATCCGTGAGTAGTCAACCAGATTATTGAGATATTTGGTTAGAGAATCTAAGTTAACCATCACTGTCCTGTGAGACATGTGCTTGAGGAAATATGTAGGTTTGGACTTGTAATGAGTGGCGATTTTAGTACAAGCATGCTCTTGCACGGGTGAGTACTGTCCAAAACTAATGGCTGAGAGCCCCTCAAGGCCAAATTGGGCCTTCTGTAGACCATGTGGTGTGGGTGCATGGTGGTGGTAATTCCTAGATTCAGCTACAAATTAGTGCAATCGTGGCTTGTTTCCAGACTTGTATTAACACAGCATTCCCCTTTTAAAATTTCTACTACTAATGGCATTTCAGATTTCTAATGAGCTCTTTGTCTCTTTCGAGTTTCAGCTATCTGATTGCGTTGATGGGATTGCAAGCGCTATGGAGCTTGGGACTTGCATGTCTTGATGGATACGTCCTTAAAGTCAAAAGAGATCTCAACAATGCTGTTTTAGTGAGCTTATTTGTTATCGGAGACTGGGTAATGATAAAAGACTGCCACGATTAAGTTCAGAAATGATAGTATGTGCTACATTCGATCCTGGGTTGTATAACATATTTGTTACTCCAGGTCACCCATCCTCGAGGAGCAGACGCATCTAGTTGGCCATCAAGGGCCTGCTCTGCTCCTCTTCCTTGACCATCTGTACCACCACGTTCCCGGGCTTCCAAGGTGCTCCAGCACACCGCCGCCATGCCTCACAGTTAAGTATAAGTTAACCTATCATGTTAAGGCAAACCTGAGAACACTTGCTTATGAGCACCAACTGGAGTTCAGATATATACAAGTGAAGATGTACTATTACTATGGCAGTGAATTTTATCTATGTGAGCTTAGAATTTGAGTGCCATCATTCATCTTATGGTATCTTGTTCTCTGTGATAACTGATGACTTGCAAGATACAATGTTGATTTACTATATATGCCCGCACAACTTGTTGCATGCTCGCAAGATACAATGTTCTGTTCTTCTTTTCAGCCTTGCCTGTGTACAATTTCTTCTTGATATGCTTCAGTCTTAAACTATACAGTACATGGTAAAATGGAATTGGGATGGTTATGTCCTGGTTGTCATGAGAATATGTTACTGCTGCTTTTGTTATTTATCGCCTTCCCTGTGTACATTTTATCCCTGGTATGCTTCCCTGTTACTACTATATCATCATGGCAAAGCTAACATCTCATTGTGCTATTTTTCATTTCAGAAGTCACCCTCCGGCCATGGCGGATCTGCAGACGCCGCTGGTGCAACCAAAGAGGAAGAAGGTTCTGGTGGACTACCTGAAGGAAATATGCCCTAGAGGCAATAATAAAGTTATTATTTATTTCCTTATTTCATGATAAATGTCTATTATTCATGCTAGAATTGTATTAACCGGAAACATAATACATGTGTGAATATATAGACAAACAGAGTGTCACTAGTATGCCTCTACTTGACTAGCTTGTTAATCAAAGATGGTTATGTTTCCTAACCATGAACAAGGAGTTGTTATTTGATTAACAAGGTCACATCATTAGTTGAATGATCTGATTGACATGACCCATTCCGTTAGCTTAGCACACGATCGTTTAGTATGTTGCTATTGCTTTCTTCATGACTTATACATGTTCCGTAACTATGAGATTATGCAACTCCGTTTACGGAGGAACACTTTGGTACTACCAAACGTCACAACGTAACTGGGTGATTATAAAGGAGTACTAAAGGTGTCTCCGAAGGTACATGTTGAGTTGGCGTATTTCGAGATTAGGTTTTGTCACTCCGATTGTCGGAGAGGTATCTCTGGGCCCTCTCGGTAATGCACATCACTTAAGCCTTGCAAGCATTGCAACTAATGAGTTAGTTGCAAGATGATGTATTACGGAACGAGTAAAGAGACTTGCCGGTAACGAGATTGAACTAGGTATTGGATACCGACGATCGAATCTCGGGCAAGTAACATACCGATGACAAAGGGAACAAACGTATGTTGTTATGCGGATCGACCGATAAAGATCTTCGTAGAATATGTAGGAGCCAATATGGGCATCCAGGTCCCGCTATTGGTTATTGATCGGAGACGTGTCTCGGTCATGTCTACATTGTTCTCGAACCGTAGGGTCCGCACGCTTAAGGTTTCGATGACAGTTATATTATGAGTTTATGAGTTTTGATGTACCGAAGGAGTTCAGAGTCCCGGATGAGATCGGGGACATGACGAGGAGTCTCGAAATGGTCGAGACATAAAGATCGATATATTGGACGACTATATTCGGAGTTCGGAAAGGTTCCGAGTGATTCGGGTATTTTGCGGAGTACCGGAGAGTTACGGGAATTCGCCGGGGAGAAGTATTGGGCCTTATTGGGCCCTGTGGGAAAGGGAGAGGGCTGCCTAGGGCAGGCGCGTGCCCCCCTGCCCTAGTCCGGGTGGGCTAGGGGAGGCCGCACCCCTCCTTCCTTCCCTTCTCTCTTCCCCTTCCTAGTCTCCTACTCCTAATACATGGAAGGATCCCTAGTTGGACTAGGAAAGGGGGAATCCTACTCCCGGTGGGAGTAGGACTCCCCTATGGCGCGCCTCCTCCCTAGGCCGGCCTCCTCCTCCCTCCCTCCTTTATATACGGGGGCAGGGGCACCCCATAGACACACAAGTTGATCCTTGAGATCGTTCCTTAGCCGTGTGCGGTGCCCCCCTCCACCATAATCCACCTCGGTCATATCGTAGCGGTGCTTAGGCGAAGCCCTGCGTCGGTAGAACATCAAGATCGTCACCACGCCGTCGTCTTGTGGAACTCTCTCTCCCGAGCTTTGCTGGATCGGAGCCGAGAGCGCCACCGAGCTGTACGTGTGTCAAGAACTCGGAGGCGCTGGAGTAACGGCGCTGGGATCGGTTGGATCGCGAGGAGAACGTCGACTACTTCCTCTATGTTGTGATCGCTTCGCTTCGGTCTCACGAGGGTACGTAGACAACACTCTCCCTCTCGTTGCTATGCATCACCATGATCTTGCGTGTGCGTAGGAAATTTTTGAAATTACTCGTTCCCCAACAAAGTGGCATCCGAGCCTAGGTTTTATGGTTTGATGTTTTGCACGAGTAGAACACAAGTGAGTTGTGGACGATACAAGTCATACTGCCTACCAGCATGTCATACTTTGGTTCAGCGGTATTGTTGGATGAAGCGGCCGGACCGACATTACGCCAGACGCTTACGCGAGACTGGTTCTACCGCCGTGTTTTGCACAAAGGTGGCTAGCGGTGTCGGTTTCTCCAACTTTAGTTGAACTGAGTGTGGCTACGCCCGGTCCTTGAGAAGGTTAAAGCGGAGTCTATTTGACGAAATATCGTTGTGGTTTTGATCGCAGGTGAGATTGGTTCTTGCTTCAGCCCGTAGCAGCCACGTAAAATTTGCAACAACAAAGTAGAGGACGTCTAACTTGTTTTTGCAGGGCATGTTGTGATGTGATATGGCCAAGGCGTGATGCTATATTTTATTGTATGAGATGATCATGTTTTGTAACCTAAGTTATCGGCAATGGCGGGAGCCATATGGTTGTCGCTTTATTGTATGAAATGCAAGCATTCTGTAATTGCTTTACTTTATCACTAAGCGGTAGCGATAGTCGTAGAAGCAATAGATGGCGTAAACAACAAACGATGCTACGATGGAGATCAAGGTGTCGCGCCGGTGACGATGGTGATCACGACGGTGCTTTGAAGATGGAGATCACAAGCACAAGATGATGATGGCCATATCATATCACTTATATTGATTGCATGTGATGTTTATCCTTTATGCATCTTACTTTGCTTTGATTGACGGTAGCATTTTAAGATGATCTCTCACTAAAATTATCAAGTAGTGTTCTCCCTGAGTATGCACCGTTGCCAAAGTTAAATCGTGCCCAGACACCACGTGATGATCGGTGTGATAAGCTCTCGTCCATCTACAACGGGTGCAAGCCAGTTTTGCACACGCAGAATACTCAGTTATACTTGACGAGCCTAGCATATGCAGATATGGCCTCGGAACACGGAGACCGAAAGGTCGGCGTGAATCATATAGTAGATATGATCAACATAAGATGTTCACCATTGAAAACTACTCCATCTCATGTGATGATCGGTTATGGTTTAGTTGATTTGGATCACGTGATCACTTAGATGACTAGAGAGATGTCTGTCTAAGTGGGAGTTCTTAAGTAATATGATTAATTGAACTTAAATTTATCATGAACTTAGTTCTGGTAGTATTTTGCAAATTATGTTGTAGATCAATAGCTCGCGTTGTTGCTTTCATATGTTTATTTTGATATGTTCCTAGAGAAAATTGTGTTGAAAAATGTTAGTAGCAATGATGCGGATTGGATCCGCGATCTGAGGTTTATCCTCATTGCTGCACAGAACAATTATGTCCTTAATGCACCGCTAGGTGACAGACCTATTGCAGAGCGGATATGAGGCGTTATGAACGTTTGGCTAGCTCAATATGATGACTACTTGATAGTTTTGTGCACCATGCTTTATGGCTTAGAATCGGGACTTCAAAGATGTTTTGAATATCATGGACCATATGAGATGTTCCAAGAAGTTGAAGTTAATATTTCAAGCAAACACCCGAGTTGAGAGATATGAAGTCTCCAACAAGTTCTATAGCTAAAAGATGGAGGAGAATTGCTCAACTAGTGAGCATGTACTCAGATTGTCTGGGTACTACAATCACTTGAATCAAGTGGGAGTTAATCTTCCAGATAAGATAGTGATTGACAGAATTCTCTAGTCACCATCACCAAGTTAGTAGAACTTCGTGATGAACTATAGTATGCAAGGGATGACGAAAACGATTCCCGAGCTCTTCGTGATGTTGAAATCGACGAAGGTAGAAATCAAGAAAGAACATCAAGTGTTGATGGTTAACAAGACCACTAGTTTCAAGAAAAGGGCAAAGGGATAGAAGGGAACTTCAAGAAGAACGGCAAGCAAGTTGCTCCTCAAGTGAAGAAGCCCAAGTCGGACCTAAGCACGAGACTAAGTGCTTCTCCGCAAAGGGACTGGTTATCGAAGCAGAACTACCCCAAGTATTTGGCGGATAAGAAGGATGGCAAAGTAAACAAAGGTATATTTGATATACATGTTATTGATGTGTACTTTACTAGTGTTTATAGCAACCCCTCGGTATTTGGTACTGGTTCAGTTGCTAAGAGTAGTAACTCGAAACGGGAGTTGCAGAATAAACAGAAACTAGTTAAGGATGTAGTGACGATGTGTGTTGAAAGTAGTTTCAAGATTGATATGATCATCATCGCACACTCCCTATACTTTCGGGATTAGTGTTGAACCTAAATAAATGTTATTTGGTGTTTGCGTTCAGCATGAATATGATTTGATCGTGTTTATTGCAATACGGTTATTCATTTAAGTAAGAGAATAAACTGTTGTTCTGTTTACATGAATAAAACCTTATATGGTTACACACCCAATGAAAATGGTTCATTGGATCTCGATCGTAGTGATACACATATTCATAATATTGAAACCAAAAGATGCAAAGTTAATAATGATAGTGCAACTTATTTGTGGTAATCGCTGTTTAGGTCATATTGGTGTAAAGCGCATGAAGAAACTCCATGCTGATGGGATTTTGGAATCACTTGATTATGAATCACTTGATGCTTGCGAACCATGCCTCATGGGCAAGATGAATAAGACTCCATTCTCCGGAACAGTGGA
Organism: Aegilops speltoides; assembly: GCA_021437245.1. Classification (NCBI taxonomy): domain Eukaryota; kingdom Viridiplantae; phylum Streptophyta; class Magnoliopsida; order Poales; family Poaceae; genus Aegilops; species Aegilops speltoides. The sequence goes on along the minus strand of CM038143.1, from coordinate 122,573,317 downwards.
GCGAGCAACTGACTTATTGGAAATAATACATACTGATGTATGTGATCCAATGAGTGTTAAGGCTCGTGGCGAGTATCGTTATTTTCTAACCTTCACAGATGATTAGAGCAGATATGGGTATATCTACTTGATGAAACATAAGTCTGAAATAGTTGAAAGGTTCAAAGAATTTCAGAGTGAAGTGGAAAAATCATCGTGACAAGAAAATAAGGTTTCTACGATCGATCGCGGAGACAAATATTTGAGTTCTGAGTTTGGTCTTCAATTAAAACAATGTGGAATAGTTTCACAAATTCATGCCACGGAACACCACATCATAATGGTGTGTCCGAACGTCATAACCGTACTTTATTGGATATAGTACAATCTATGATGTTTCTTACCGATTTACCAATATCGTTTTGGGATCATGCATTAGAGACAGCTGCATTCACGTTAAATAGGGCACCATCTAAATCCGTTGAGACGACACTATATGAATTGTGGTTTAGCAAGAAACCAAAGTTGTCGTTTCTTAAAGTTTGGGGTTGCGATGCTTATGTGAAAAAGTTTCATCCTGATAAGCTCAAACCCAAATCGGAGAAGTGTGTCTTCATAGAATACCCAAAGGAAATTGTTGGGTACACCTTCTATCACAGATCCGAAGGCAAAAATTCGTTGCTAATAAATGGATCCTTTCTAGAGAAGGAGTTTCTCTCGAAAGAAGTGAGTGGGAGGAAAGTAGAACTTGATTAGGTAACTGTACCTTCTCCCTAATTGGAAAATAGTTCATCACTGAAATCAGTTCCAGTGATTCCTACACCAATTAGTGAGGAAGCTAATGATGATGATCATGAAACTTCAGATCAAGTTACTACAGAATCTCGTAGGTCTTCCAGAGTACGGTCCGCACCAGAGTGGTACGGTAATCCTGTTCTGAAAGTCATGTTACTAGACCATGATGAACCTACGAACTATGAGGAAGCGATGATGAGCCCAGATTCCGCAAAATGGCTTAAGGCCATGAAATCTGAGATGGGATCCATGTATGAGAACAAAGTGTGGACTTTGGTGGAGTTGCCCGATGATCGGCAAGCCATATTGTATAAATGGATCTTCAAGAGGAAGACGGACGTTGATAGTAGTGTTACTATCTACAAAGCTCGACTTGTCACAAAAAGGTTTTTGACAAGTTCAAGGTGTTGACTACAATGAGATTTTCTCAACTGTAGAGATGCTTAAGTCTGTCCGAATCATGTTAGCAATTGCCACAATTTATGAAATTTGGCAATTGGATGTAAAAACTGCATTCCTGAATGGGTTTCTGGAGGAAAAGTTGTATATGATGCAACCAGAAGGTTTTATCAATCCAAAAGGGAGCTAACAAAGTGTGCAAGCTCCAGCGATCCATCTATGGACTGCTGCAAGCATCTCGGACTTGGAATATACGCTTTGATGAGTTGATCAAAGCATATAGTTTTATACAGACTTGCGGTGAAGCCTGTATTTACAAGAAAGTGAGTGGGAGCACTACAACATTTCTGATAAGTATATGTGAATGACATATTGTTGATCGGAAGTAATGTAGAATTATTCTGTAAAGCATAAAGGAGTGTTTGAAAGGAGTTTTTCAAAGAAAGACCTCGGTGAAGCTGCTTACATATTGAGCATCAAGATCTATAGAGATAGATCAAGACGCTTGATAAGTTTTTCAATGAGTACATACCTTGACAAGATTTTGAAGTAGTTCAAAATGGAACAGTCAAAGAAAGAGTTCTTGCCTGTGTTACAAGGTGTGAAATTGAGTAAGACTCAAAACCCGACAACGGCAGAAGATAGAAAGAGAATGAAAGTCATTCCCTATGCCTTGGCCATAGGTTCTATAAAGTATGCCATGCTGTGTACCAGATCTATTGTATACCCTACCTTTGGTTTGGCAGGAGTACAATAGTGATCTAGGAGTAGATCACTGGACATTGGTCAAAATTATCCTTAGTGGAATAAGGATATGTTTCTCGATTATGGGGGTGAAAAAAGGTTCGTCGTAAAGGGTTACGTCGATGCAAGTTTTGACACCGATCTGGATGACTCTAAGTCTCGATCTAGATACATATTGAAAGTGGGAGCAATTAGCTAGAGTAGCTCCGTACAGAGCATTGTAGACATAGAAAATTGCAAAATACATAACGGATCTGAATGTGAAAGACCCGTTAACTAAGATTCTCTCACAAGCAAAACATGATCACACCTTAGTACTCTTTGGGTGTTAATCACATAGCGATGTGAACTAGATTATTGACTCTAGTAAACCCTTTGGGTGTTGGTCACATGACAATGTGAACTATGGGTGTTAATCATATACAGATATGATTATTGGTGTTCAATCACATGGCGATGTGAACTAGATTATTGACTCTAGTGCAAGTGGGAGACTGAAGGAAATATGCCCTAGAGGCAATAATAAAGTTATTATTTATTTCCTTATTTCATGATAAATGTCTATTATTCATGCTAGAATTGTATTAACCGGAAACATATTACATGTGTGAATATATAGACAAACAGAGTGTCACTAGTATGCCTCTACTTGACTAGCTTGTTAATCAAAGATGGTTATGTTTCCTAACCATGAACAAGGAGTTGTTATTTGATTAACAAGGTCACATCATTAGTTGAATGATCTGATTGACATGACCCATTCCGTTAGCTTAGCACGCGATCGTTTAGTATGTTGCTATTGCTTTCTTCATGACTTATACATGTTCCTGTAACTATGAGATTATGCAACTCCCGTTTACCGGAGGAACACTTTGGGTACTACCAAACGTCACAACGTAACTGGGTGATTATAAAGGAGTACTACAGGTGTCTCCGAAGGTACATGTTGAGTTGGCATATTTCGAGATTAGGTTTTGTCACTCCGATTGTGGCGGAGAGGTATCTCTGGGCCCTCTCGGTAATGCACATCACTTAAGCCTTGCAAGCATTGCAACTAATGAGTTAGTTGCAAGATGATGTATTACGGAACGAGTAAAGAGACTTGCCGGTAACGAGATTGAACTAGGTATTGGATACCGACGATCGAATCTCGGGCAAGTAACATACCGATGACAAAGGGAAGAAACGTATGTTGTTATGCGGTCTGACCGATAAAGATCTTCATAGAATATGTAGGAGCCAATATGGGCATCCAGGTCCCGCTATTGGTTATTGATCGGAGACGTGTCTCGGTCATGTCTACATTGTTCTCGAACCGTAGGGTCCGCACGCTTAAGGTTTCGGCGATGTTATATTATGAGTTTATGAGTTTTGATGTACCGAAGGAGTTCGGAGTCCCGGATGAGATCGGGAACATGACGAGGAGTCTGGAAATGGTCGAGACGTAAAGATCGATATATTGGACGACTATATTCGGAGTTCGGAAAGGTTCCGAGTGATTCGGTATTTTTCGAGTCTGGGAGAGTTACGGAATTCGCCGGGAGAAGTATTGGGCCTTATTGGGCCTCAGGGAAAGGGAGAGGGCTGCCTAGGGCAGGCGCGCCCCCTTGCCCTAGTCCGAATTGGGCTGGGGAGGGCCGCACCCCTCCTTCCTTCCCTTCTCTCTTCCCTTCCTAGTCTCCTACTCCTAATACATGGAAGGATCCCTAGTTGGACTAGGAAAGGGGAATCCTACTCCCGGTGGGAGTAAGACTCCCCTATGGCACGCCTCCTCCTAGGCGGCCTCCTCCTCCCTCCCTCCTTTATATACGGGGCAGGGGCACCCATAGACACACAAGTTGATCCTTGAGATCGTTCCTTAGCCGTGTGCAGTGCTCCCTCCACCATAATCCACCTCGGTCATATCGTAGCGGTGCTTAGGCGAAGCCTGCGTCGATAGAACATCAAGATCGTCACCACGCCGTCGTCTTGTGGAACTCTCTCTCCCGGAGCTTTGCTGGATCGGAGCCCGAGGAGCGCCACCGAGCTGTACGTGTGTCAAGAACTCGGAGGCGCCGAGTAACGGCGCTGGGATCGGTTGGATCGCGAGGAGAACGTCGACTACTTCCTCTACGTTGTGATCGCTTCCACTTCGGGTCACGAGGGTACGTAGACAACACTCTCCCCTCTCGTTGCTATGCATCACCATGATCTTGCGTGTGCGTAGGAATTTTTTTGAAATTACTACGTTCCCGAACACTACCTGCTACGGTTTGCTTCAGCTCGTGCGGATAGGAAGTGGATGCCCGCATGGATCCGGCGTCTCCGACCTTGGCATCCACAAGGAGGAGCAGCGATAATTACATACCCAACCATGGGGCAGCAGCAATTCATGGTTGAGCCTCCCTCTACCTCTGTCACGTTCCCTGATTTTGCTGCTGCTCTAAATTCACTTTCACTTGACTGAATCTAGTGCTACTGCTGTCAGTCCCTAGTCCCTAGTGCTACTGCTCTAAATTCACTTGCATGTTTGACTAAATTCACTTCGTATTGCACTGCTTGCCAAATTGAGTTGCTTTCTCGCTGCCCGAAAAAGTCAGTACTCCCTAGTGTTGAATCAGTATTTACATGCTTGCAAATATTGGTCTGAATATGCGATGCTCCCTAAATTTGACTAAATCTCATGGAGTAGATTTCATTTAACCAATTGGTCTGAATCTATTTATATGCTTTAATGAATTTTGCTTGGTGCTGTCGTCATCGGACTCTCATGCTGAATCAGTTGGACATTGCATTCTTTGCCAGTTCATTTTACCAATCCATGCTGAATTTTTGTTTAGTTGTAATTCCTTTTACTGTCCCATGCACAAGTGATATTCATGTCCAGCCAAATGATATCTTGTGCTTTCCAAAGTGATATGTACCCAACTGCTTATATACGTATTTTGTTCTTAACTGTAGATTTCCTCTCACAGTAGCTCCATGCAGAAGAAGGTTGAAAGGGGAAGGAGAGTTTGTGACTGCTATAGAAGGACTGAAGGAGGTCCATGTTGAAGAAGGTCGACAGAAGCAGTAGAGCTTGTAATACTGTCATTGCCATTGTATTTGTGTTGTATGATGTATCCGCGTTTACCCACAAAAAAATGTATTCATGTTGTAATACTGTGATTGCCATTCTGGCTATTATTTCAAGCAGTGTATTTTGCCAGTGCTGATTTAGATATATGTTACTTATTTACTATGAAATGAAATATAAATAACTTTACCCTAACAACCGGGTCCTATTACTAGAAACTAACAATTGGGACCAATCTTCTGAGAAAAAGAAAAACTGAAACTCTTGGGACAAATATAAAACCGTGGAAAATAAAATGGCAAAAAATAAAAGATCATATGCTGTAAAAGGCCGCATCTAGAAATAAAAAGGCCGAATTGCTAGGCCAGCCCATGTAGCTAGCAAAAATTCATAGGAAAAATAAATATTAAAAAGGCCGAATTAATGGGCTCGGCCCATATAAACACCGAATTGGACCGGGCTGATTCTTGTGCCACATCAGATTACCACGTCGGATGCCTACGTGGCCTGAGGAGGCTGCTAGTGACCAAAACAAAACAGTAGGCATATTTTGGTCGTAAACGTCTACGACCTTCTCACAGAGAAGGTCGTTTATTTCAGCTTACGACTGCCAGCTTTTGACCATCTGTTTTTGGTCACAAAAAGGTCACAAATGGAAAATAAGGACCATTCAGTGACCAATAGTCAAGGTCACAAGTTGACATATTTCTTGTAGTGGTTCTATAATGAAAAATTCCCACTAGTATATGAAAGTGACAACATACGAGACTCACTATATGAAAAACATGGTGCTACTTTGAAGCACAATATATGAGACTCGCTATATGAAGAACATGGTGCTACTTTGAAGCACAAGTGTGGAAAAAGAGATAGTAACATTGCCCCTTTGTATTTATTTTATTTATTTTCTTTTTTTCTCTCTCTATTTATTATTATTATTTGGCCTTTCTTTTTCTTTTTCTTTTTGGGCAATGCTCTAATAATGATGATCATCACACTTTTATAGATTACAACACATGAATTATAACTCGAAACTAGAGCAAGATATGACTCTATATGAATGCCTCCAGCGGTGTACCAGGATGGTGCAATGAATCAAGAGTGACATGTATGAAAAATTATGCATGGTGGCTTTGCCACAAATACGATGTAAACTACATGATCATGCAATGGCAATATGACAAAAGTAATGTATGTCATGATGATAAACGGAACGGGGAAAGTTGCATGGCAATATATCTCGGAATGGCTATGGAAATGCCATAATAGGTAGGTATGGTGGCTGTTTTGAGGAAGATATAAGGAGGTTTATGTGTGATAGAGCATATCATATCACGGGGTTTGGATGCACCGGCGAAGTTTGCACCAACTCTCAAGGTGAGAAAGGGCAATGCACGGTACCGAAGAGGCTAGCAATGCTGGAATGGTAAAAGTGGGTATGATCCATGGACTCAACATTAGTCAAAAGAACTCATATACTTATTGCAAAAATTTAGAAGTCATCAAAAATCAAGCACTACACGCATGCTCCTAGAGGGATAGATTGGTAGGAAAAGACCATCGCTCGTCCCCGACCGCCACTCATAATGATGCACAAGCCAGGTACACTTCATGTTTCAAATTTGTTACACAACTTTAACCATACGTGCATGCTACAGGACTTGCTAACTTCAACACAAGCATTCTTTAAATTCATAATCACCCAACTAGCATGACTTTAATATCACTACCTCCATATCTCAAAACAATTATCAAGTATCAAATTGATCATAGCATCCAATTCACTTCCTATGATAGTTTTTATTATACCCAACTTAGATGCCTACCATTCTAGGACCAATTTTATAACCATAAAAAATACCATGCTGTTCTAAGAGACTCTCAAAATAATATAAGTGAAGCATGAGAGACTAGCAATTTCTACAAAATTAAGCCACCGCCGTGCTCTAAAAGATATAAGTGAAGCACTAGAGCAAAAACTATCTAACTCAAAAGATATAAGTGAAGCACATAGAGTATTCTAGTAAATTCTAATCAAGTAGGCTTCTCCCAAAAGGTGTGTACAGCAAGGATGATTGTGGTAAACTAAAAAGCAAAGACTAATATAATACGCGACGCTCCAAGCAAAACACATATCATGTGGCGAATAAAAATATAGCTCAAAGTAAAGTTACCAATGAACGAAGATGAAAAAGGGGATGCCTTGCCGGGGCATCCCCAAGCTTTGGATTTTGTCTATCCTTGAATTTCTTGGGGTGCCATGGGCATCCCCAAGCTTAGGCTCTTGCCACTCCTTATTCCATATATAGTCCATCAAAGCTTTACCCAAAACTTGAAAACTTTACAACACAAAACTCAACAGGAAATTTCATAAGCTCCGTTAGTAACAAAACAAAACCACCACATACGGTACTGTAATGAACTCACTCTTTATTTATTTTGGTGTTAAACCTACTGTATTCGAAGTTCTCTATGGTTCATACCACTTAATACTAGCCATAGATGCATCAAAATAAGCAAACAACACACAAAAAACAGAATCTGTCAAAAACAGAACAGTCTGTAGCAATATGTAACTAACGCGAACTTATGGAACTTTAAAAATCCTACCAAAATAGGAAGTCCTGGAAAACTTTTCTATTGATCAGAAGCAAAAAGAATCAACACAAAAGCACGTTTCTGTGATTTAACAAAACTAATTTCATGTGCGCAAAGTTTCTGTTTTTCAGCAGAATCAAATCAACTATCATCATAGGTTATCCTATAGGTTCTACTTGGCACAAACACTAATTAAAACATAAAAACACATCTAAACAGAAGGTAGATGCAGAATTTATTACTAAACAGAAACAAAAACAAAAACACAAATAAAATTGGGTTGCCTCCCAACTAGCGCTATCGTTTAACGCCCCTAGCTAGGCATAAAAGCGAAGATAGATCTAAGTAGTGCCATCTTTGGCACTAAATTTTAACTTTCTTGTTTGGAAAGTGCTCCATGCCTTTCCTTAATGGAAATTGGAATCTAATATTCCCTTCCTTCATATCAATAATCGCACCAATCGTTCTAAGGAAAGGTTCACCAAGAATAATAGGGCAAGAAAGATTACAATCAATATGAAGAACAATAAAATCTACGGGCACCAAATTTCTATTTGTAACAATGAGAACTTCATTGATCCTTCCCATTGGCTTTTTAATGGTGGAATCCGCAAGGTGCAAATTTAAAGAGCAATCATCAAGATCATGGAAACCTAGGATATCACATAAAGTTTTCGGAATCGTGGAAACACCAACACCCAAATCACACAAAGCAAAACACTCATGATCTTTAATTTTAATCTTTATAGTAGGTTCCCACTCATCATTAAGTTTTCTAGGTGTAGAAACTTCAAAATTAAATTTTTCATCATAAGATTGCATCAAGGCATCAATGATATGTTTGGTAAAAGCTTTATTTTGACTATAAGCATGAGGAGAATTAACAACGGATTGCAACAAGGAAATACAACCTTCTAAAGAAAAATTATCATAATCAAATTCCTTGAAATCCGAGATAGTGGGTTCAATACTATTTAAAGTCATGATCTCTCCAATCCCACTTTTACCAAATTTAGCATCAAGATCTAAAAACTCCAAATTCTTGGGATGCCTTCTAACTAAAGTTGACTCTTCTCCAGTCCCATTATTATCAAGATTCATATTGCAAAACAAAGATCTAATAGGAGACACATCAATAACTTTAAGATCTTCATCTTTATTTTCATGGAACTTTTCTGGTTTGGCAGCCATCTTATTGACTAAGGTAGCTTGCTTATCAGAAATTTGGGCTGTAGCCTTCTCAAGCCGGGTAATTTGAGAGTTCACACCATAAAATTCTTTATTCATATCATCAAGCTCCTTATTCATAAACCCCAAAAAACCTTTTTGTTCTTTAAGATCTTTTCTGATGAAATTATTATGCTCAAATTGCAAGGTCATAAAGCTTCTAACATTTGATTCAATCTCTTCCAACCTTCTAAGAAGGAGGTCGGTACTCTTAGGCAAAGCCATAAGGACAAACAGGCACACAAGCAAACAGAAAAAAGCAAGCGAAAAGAGAGAGAGAGAGAGAGAGAGAGAGAGAGAGAGAGATTGGGAAAGAGAGGGCGAATAAAACCGCGAGGGTGAAGTGGGGGAGAGGAAAATGAGAGGCAAATGGCAAATAATGTAAATGCGAGGGAGATGAGTTTGTGATGGGTACTTGGTATGTCTTGACTTGAGCAATGACCTCCCCGACAACGGCGCCAGAAATCCTTTTTGCTACCTCTTGAGCTTGCGTTGGTTTTCCTTGAAGAGGAAAGGGTGATGCAGCAAAGTAGCATAAGTATTTCCCTCAGTTTTTGAGGACCAAGGTATCAATCCAGTAGGAGGCTCCTCAAAAGTCCCACGCACCTACACAAACAAACAAAGAACTCGCAACCAACGCAATAAAGGGGTTGTCAATCCCTTCACGGCCACTTGTGAAAGTGAGATCTGATAGAGATAATATGATAAGATAAATATATTTTTGGTATTTTATAATATAGATGCAAAAAGTAAAGATGCAAATAAAAGTAGATTGAAAGCTTATATGATAAAAGATAGACCCGGGGGCCATAGGTTTCACTAGAGGCTTCTCTCAAGATAGCATAAGTATTACGGTGGGTGAACAAATTACTATCGAGCAATTGATAGAAAAGCGAAAAATTATGAGATTATCTAGGCATGTTCATGTATATAGGCATCACGTCCGTGACAAGTAGACCGACTCCTACCTGCATCTACTACTATTACTCCACACATCGACCGCTATCCAACATGCATCTAGAGTATTAAGTTCATAAGAATAGAGTAATGCATTAAGAAAGATGACATGATGTAAAGGGATAAACTCATGCAATATGATATAAACCCCATATTTTTATCCTCAATGGCAACAATACAAGACGTGCCTTGCAACCCTTTCTGTCACTGGGTAAGGACACCGCAAGATTGAACCCAAAGCTAAGCACTTCTCCCATGGCAAGAAAGATCAATCTAGTAGGCCAAACCAAACTGATAATTCAAAGAGACTTGCAAAGATAACTCAATCATACATAAAAGAATTCAGAGAAGATTCAAATATTTCTCATAGATAAACTTGATCATAAACCCACAATTCATCGTATCTCGACAAACACACCGCAAAAAGAGTTTACATCGAATAGATCTCCATAAGAGAGGGAGACAACATTGTATTGAGATCCAAAAAGAGAGAAGAAGCCATCTAGCTAATAACTAGTAACCCGAAGGTCTGTGGTAAACTACTCACAACTCATCGGAGGGGCTATGGTGTTGATGTAGAAGCCCTCCATGGTTGATTCCCCCTCCAGCGGAGCGCCGACGAAGGCTCCATGATGGGATCTCGCAGATACAGAAGGTTACGCAGTGGAAATTGTTTTTCGTAGGCTCCCTAGATGTTTTCGGGGTACGTAGGTATATATATGTCAGGACCCCGACTCAATGTCACATCGATCTAGCCTGTAACACATCATATCACTTTGCGGCCTCACGCACGGTATCCCAACGGGTGCCACCTTACCTTGGCCCGGGACCGTTTGCGCCTTTTGACACACGTATATGATAGTGTCGCTAGCATCCATATGAAAAGGAGCCCGGGCTGACATGTCTAGTCGTAAACCCCAAGTGGCACAGACTTACAGGGACAGGCATCCATGACCCAGCATCGAACGTGTCGGTCAACAGCAAGTAAGTTCGGGCTGTAGCCTTTGGGCTAGCAGACTCCGTAAACCGGGCTGTGGCGGGCTAACAGGACTCCGGTACTCAATGCGTGACATTTCCCGAAGGGACAGACACGAGAGCGAAGAAGGACACATGCCGGCCAGCCTAAGTGTTCGGAGCGGTAGCAAGCTACCATGGCTCGGTGGAGACACTAGGAGACATTTCCGTAAGAGAGGCTACTAAAGATAAACAACTAGATAGTCGGATCCCACACATACCAAGCATTTCAATCATACACACAATATGCTCGATATGTGCAAATACAACAAGGCATCACAACATGACTCTCGACACAAGTACTTTATTTAAAGGCTCAGAGAGCCATTCATATCATACACACAAGTACGGGTCACACGACCCACATACAAGTCATACAAGCATACAAGCCAACAATGAAGTGTTTTGTCCGAGTACGACAACTAGTAAAATAAAAGAGGCTTGGGTAAGCCTAGCTATACTACATGGTCCTTCTCTTGCTCGGGATCACCACGGGCCTTAGTCTACTAAATCGATGTCAACGTCTCACGAAGAACCCGTCGGAAGGGTTTGTGGCATCTTGAAAAATGTAAATTAAAGCAACATGAGTACAAAGGTACTCAAAGAAGACTTACATCAGACCCTACATACATGCACATTATCAAGAGGGGTTGGTGGAGTTATTGCAACAAGCCAGCTTTGACTCATGGCTAAGCTATCCTCTGAGACACCAACTTGAAATAGTTTTGCTTTTCGAGTCCACTACTCATCACTTCAATACACCACCGAGGATCCAACCCCGTCTTCCCACGGAGGAGCCATCCTCGGCACTCACGCTTATCTTGAGGCTTTTAGTAGTATCCATTTACTTGTCTATGAACTGTATAGGCAACCAAGTAGTCCTTTATCATGACGCGCTATTGAATAGATGATGTTAACCTGCAGGGTGTACTTCTTCATACATGTTTCCACCACTTAGCGTTTGCACACGTCATGTGCTCGGCAGACTTCAGCGAAAGCCGGCGTGGGTGTAGACCACGACCTACCTAGACACTCAAGTCTCTAGTCCGGGTTTATCGCCTATTTGGGTTCCATCTATGAGGAGTTCGGCCAAGTCTCGCTCACAGCCCCAAGCGATGTGAACAAGGTTCCCGGGATACCAAGCGGGCATCCGGTACACCCGCCACGTACCTACCGCATCACAGCCCACCCCTACGGTCGGCGCTGTCCACGGCCTCCGATGGCTACAACACGAAACTACTTGCAACTCACGGACGAGAGGACTAGCGTGAATAAGAAGTCGGCGGGTCATATTTCAGGCCCAATGTATGGTAGTAGTTGTTTCTCAAATCACACATACAGATCTCGATGCTTAAGGGCGGCCTCAATGAAACAACCCACCATGTACTCCTACATGGCCTTTCATCGATACCTTTACCAAATCGTGTTCAACACCTTACTCTCGCACCGACTCGATCATTTCACTCTAGCCATCACCGGATGAACCGGACGACACGACTCTAAGCATAGCAGGCATAGCAAGGTAGGAACAACACATTCATATGGCTCAATCAACTCCTACACATGCTAGTGGGTTTCATCTAATTCTTGTGGCAATGACAGTCATGCAGAGGAAAAGGGTTCAACTACCGCAGCACACAGCAGTTTGAATCGCGTTGTCTTAATGCAGTAAACGAGAGCAGGAGCAAGAACATGGGATTTTATCGATATGATCAAATGGTTGGTTGCTTGCCTGACGGGTCGTTACACGGGTATTGTTCTTCGTCGGGGTTATCACGGTACTCCTCGGGGCCAGAACCTGCCGCAGGAACACCGATACACAGGCATTACCAAACAAGATGCAACAATATGATGCATGCAATGAGACATGGCAAAATGAGTGCTTTGGGCTAATGCAACTAAGACCAAATGGGTTTGAACCAATTTGAACCAAAGATTCAAAATTCAAACTCATATATGATCATTTAAAGTGCTTAAACTTGTTCTGTGATAAACAGTGGGTTAGCTTCTGTAAACATGCATGAAACCTGTACAGATGGAAAGATTGGATTTTTCTGATCATTTTTCATATATAATTTGTCTCATTTGGAGCTATGGTTGATTTTATATGAATTTTTGAAGTTTGAAACAATTTCTGGAATTTCCTGTGTAAAAGTAATTCCAGTAATTTAAATATCACGTCGACCTGCGTCATGATGACGTCGGGGTCAACGGGCTGGTCAGTCAAACTGACCAGTGGGTCCCCATGTCGATGGGGTTAGTTTAGTTAGGATTTAATTAAAACTAAACTAGGTTAATTAGCGTGGTGGGCCCACATGTCATAGACCGTGGGGTCAATCTGGGCCCACCCGTGGTCAAAACCAGGTCAAACCCACGGCGTTTAGCGGCGGGCGAAGCGACGCGGGCGGCGGAAGTGGTTTTGCGTTCCGCCACCAAATGGGCGCGGAGACCACCGAGTGAAGCCGAGGACGAACCGCAGCTCTTGGCGGAGTCCGTTGGGCTCGGGGTGGCCGGAGTTGGCGCCGGCGGCGACTTTGGCGGCCACCGGAGCTCGGGTGAAAACGAACTCGTGTTGGGGTGTGCGGTGGGGTGCGTGGAGTGCTTGGTTAGCACCAGCGCGATGTGGTGAGCGCGTTGGACACGGTGAGAAGGCCGGAGTGTGGCCGGGAGCACGTCGGCGACGAGGTCTGCGACGGCGAGTGCACGTGAGCTTCGTGCGGTCGCTGTGGTGCACGGGAGCGAGAGAGAGAGGGTCGGGGAGGTAGCTAAGCTCACAGCGGACGCGACGGTGCAGACGGCGTGGTCGGGGACGAGCTGCAGCGGCGGTGACGGCGAAGGGGATCTCCGGCGGTGGCGCTTGGCGAAGCTTAGTGCGGCGGCTTGGGCACGCGAAGCTTCGAGGCTCGGCTAGCTCGAAGTAGACGGCGGCGGAGCTCCCTGGACCTGATGGCGCGGGCGGGGTCGACGGAGAAGCGCTACGACGGTGGTGCGGCGGCGGTGGCGTCGGCCATGGCGTGGGGAGCGAGGGAGACGAATGGAGAGGGCAGGCGTCTGGGGTGCGGAGAGAGCGAGGGGCGATCCCGGCGTGGCAAGGCGAGGGAAGCGGCGAGACGGCGAGCAGGTGCGTGGCACCCATGCGGTGCTTCGCCGTCGAGCACACTGCCTGCACTGGCCGACAAGCAGCTTCATTGGCCTGTCTTTGGGCTGGGCGGGCAGTGGGCTGGCTAGTGGGCGAGGCGCCTGTAAGTCCTTTTCGCTTTCTTTTTTTTTCTATTTTCCTGCAACTTTGTTGATTTATTTAAAATACCAAAAGGTTTTAAAATTCACCAAACTACTCCTGGTCCATTGTTGGAATATTTCCAACATGAAACATTTAGTTTGGAGATATTTGGACATTTGAAATATTTTATAATTTTAAATGCCCAAATTCAAATAGCTATGATTTAATTCAAAGACCACAGGATGACCTAGGAAATTGTGCATCACTTTTGGCAAAGCTTACGTACCAAGACAAAATGATGGACATTTTAGAAGGGCATTCAGGTTCATCGAAAATATTTTAGTAAACCCTAGTTGTTTGAGAGAGGGGTGGGGGTTACGCAATCCCATTTCAAATTTCTGTTGAAAAAAATAGACATGATGCAACACTCTAATGCATGGACTAGCTAGGGTGTGACAACTCACCCCCACTCAAAAGAATCTCGTCCCGAGATTTAGGTTCCTCCGGAAAGAGGGCGGGGTACTCAAGTCGAAGACGATCCTCCCTTTCCCAAGTAGCTTCCTTCTCAGAATGGTGCGACCATTGAACCTTGAGAAACTTGATATTATGCCGTCGAGTGGTACGCTCGGCTTGATCGAGAATATGAACGGGATATTCTCGATATGTGAGGTTATCTTGAAGATCAAGCGTTTCGTGGTCCACTCCACGGATAGGATCCGAGAAGCAACGCCTGAGTTGAGAAACGTGGAAGACGTCGTGGACTTTGGAGAGATGCGGAGGTAGTTCCAATTGATAGGCAACTTCTCCTCGTTTGGCAAGAATGCGAAAGGGTCCAATGTAGCGAGGAGCCGATTTGCCTTTGATACCGAAACGATGGGTCCCCTTCAGAGGAGTAACCCGAAGGTAAGCCTTCTCGTCAACCTCGTAAGTCATAGCCTTATGTTTTCGGTCATATTGACTCTTTTGACGAGATTGGGCTGTTTTCAACTTTTCACGAACGATGCGAACTTGCTCTTCTGCTTCCTGAATCATATCCGGGCCAAAGCATTGTCTTTCCCCGGTTTCTGACCAGTTAAGAGGTGTTCGACACCTTCGTCCATAGAGAACTTCAAAAGGTGCTTTACCCAAGCTGGATTGATAGCTGTTGTTATAAGCAAACTCGGCAAATGGAAGGCATTTCTCCCAATCCATTCCGAACGAGATAACAGAAGCTCGAAGCATGTCTTCTAAGATTTGGTTGACACGTTCTACTTGACCACTTGATTGAGGGTAAAAGGCAGTGCTAAAGGAAAGATGGGTTCCCATAGCGTTTTGGAAACTTTCCCAAAATCGAGAGGTGAAGAGACTTCCTCGATCCGAGTTTATTTCCAATGGAACACCATGAAGTGACACTATTCGGGAGATGTACAAATCTGCTAGCTGACTAGCGGTTATACTCTCACGAACAGGTAAGAAATGGGCTACTTTGGAAAGGCGGTCGATAACGACAAAGATAGCATTATTCCCTCTCTTGGTCCTGGGAAAACCAGTGATGAAATCCATACTAATTTTATCCCATTTCCATTCAGGAATAGCTAAGGGTTGAAGGGTGCCAGCAGGCCGTTGATGCTCTGCTTTTACACGACGACAGACGTCGCAGTTAGCAACAAATTGAGCAATGTCTCTCTTCATCCTAGTCCACCAGAACCTCTGGCGTAGGTCCTGATACATTTTAGTGCTACCGGGATGAATGGTGAGAGGAGATTCATGAGCCTCCTTAAGGATCAGCTGCCGTATGTGCTGATTTTTGGGAACCACTAGGCGGTTCTCAAAATATACAACACCATGATCATTTGTAGAGAAACATTTAGCATCTCCGCTAGCAATGTTCTCCTTAATCCGGGATATTCCTCTATCTCGTTTTTGGGCAGCGGTGACTTGATCCATAAGAGTAGGTTTCGCCACCAAAGTGGAAAGGAACCCTCGAGGAACAATGTGAAGGTTGAGCTTCCGAAATTCCTCGTGGAGAAGTGGTTGACTTTGTTGCAACATCAAGTTGTTGCAATAAGATTTACGACTTAGCGCATCCGCCATGATGTTGGCTTTTCCTGGGGTATAAGTTATCCCTAAATCGAAATCTGAGATCAACTCAACCCAACGTCTTTGCCTGAGATTCAAATCTGGTTGGGTGAATATATATTTCAGACTTTGGTGATCGGTGTAGATTTATAGCGATTACCAAGAAGGTAATGTCGCCAGGTTTTGAGTGCATAGACTACAGTTGCAAGCTCTAGATCATGAGTAGGGTAGTTTTCCTCATGTGGGTGTAATTGCCGTGAACCATAAGCAATTACGTGTCGATCTTGCATGAGAATACAGCCTAGTCCTTGTCGCATGGCGCCGTAATAGATAACAAAGTCCTTAGAAATCTGGTGGTACCAGACGGAGCAGAGGTTAAACGTCTTTTCAGGTTCTCGAAGCTGTGCTCACATTGTGGAGTCCACTTGAACTTTTATCTTTCTTGAGGAGTTCAATTAGAGGTTTAGCAACTTTGGAGAAGTTCTCGGCGAAGCGGCGGCAATAGCTCGCTAAGCCAAGGAAACTCGAACTTGCTTGACCGATTCAGGTGGAGTCCAATTAAGGACGGCTTGAACTCGCTCGGGTTTACGGCAATACCTTTACCGAAATTACATGTCCTAGATAGGTCACCGCAGCCAAAATTCGCATTTAGAAAACTTGGCATAAAGGCGATGCTCTCAAGTTTCATCAACACTAGCCTTAGATGTTGGCATGTTCTTCCTCGTTCTTGGAATAGATGAGTATGTCATCGAGGTAAACCACGACGAATTTATCCAAATATTCCATGAAGATTGAGTTCATTAACCGGGAGAAAGTGGCTGGGGCGTTGGTTAAGCCGAAGGACATGACGGTGTACTCGTATTGGCCATAACGAGTAACAAAGGCCGTTTTGGGAATGTCCCCGTTTCGGATTTTGATTTGATGGTAGCCTAACCTCAAATCCATCTTAGAGAAGACTGAGGATCCTGCGAGCTGATCATACAGATCGTTGATCCTAGGGAGCGGATACTTGTTCTTAATTGTGACCAAGTTGACGGGTCGATAATCTACAACCATCCGGTCCGTACCATCCTTCTTCTTGACGAAGAGGACGGGGCAAGCCCAAGGAGATGAACTAGGACGGATGAAACCCTTTTGCAAGGCCTCATCGAGTTGTTTCTTAAGTTCGGCTAGTTCTAAGGGTGCCATCTTGTAGGGTCTTCTAGAAATTGGGACAGTTCCTGGAATGAGGTCTATCACGATTTCAACATCTCTGTCAGGTGGAACACCTGGCAATTCTTCTGGAAAGACATCCGGAAAGTCACGGACTACCGGAACGTCTTCGAGGTCCGCAATGGGTGGCATTAAGAGAATAAAGTTGGCGCTTGGATATTCGGGTCAAGACATTGACTATCTTTCCCGAGGGTGCGTAAGTTGAAGCAGTCCTAGAGAAACAATCAATCTTGGCATGATGGGCTGACATCGGTCCATACCCAAGATGATGTTTATATCCGAAGATTTGAGAGCTATCAACGATGCAAGGAAAACAAGTCTGTCGACCTGAATTTCATTACCATGACTTACTCTAGAGGTTTGCCATCTAGAACCCGGAGTAGAAATTTCCATGGTGGAAGGCATGTTACAGAATGCGGTGTTATGCAAGCGAGCATAGTTTTCGGATATGAATGAATGAGATGCTCTCAATATCAAAAGAACGGATGCGGGTGGCAATTAACAAGAAGCGTCGAGCACGACGTTGGGATCCTCTTGGGCCTCCTCGGTGAGACACAATTAACATGGCCACGTGCGGTGGTGGCGGCTTGGCATAGAACACCTTTCTGCTGGCTTGCCACGGCCAACAGCTTTTGCAGGCTGGTTGGGGTTGGTGCAGGGACAATCGCGCATGTAGTGGCCTGATTCTCCACATTTGAAGCACGCCACGGGCTGGCGCGAGAGGAGCGTTGTTGGTTGGCCCGCCATAGGGTCTAGCTGGTGCATACTCGACCGGGCGAGGCGCTGGAAGGATGGCCTCGGTGTGAATCTGGGTGGCGAGCAAGATTAGGCACCCACACACGGCGCTTCGTGATCCGACCGGATGAGGAACCCATATCACGGCCATGCTTGCGTGTTGCCTCGAAATCAGTCTGACCAGTTTCAGCGCTGATGGCTTTGTTAACAAGCTTTTGGAAAGAAGTGCACTCATGCAGACGGAGATCTCGGCGAAGTTCGGGGCTAAGTCCCTTGCGGAACCTTGCCTGTTTCTTGGCGTCAGTGGAGACCTCTTCAGTTGCATAGCGTGCGAGGTTACCGAACTCTCTACTATAGGCGTCCACGGAGAGACGACCTTGGGTGAAATTGCAGAACTCCTCACGTTTACGATCCATGAGACCCTCCGGAATGTGATGTTCACGGAAAGCCTCGCTGAATTCCGCCCAAGTAGTGACATGGCCAGCTGGGCGCATAGTCATGTAGTTCTCCCACCAGAGACTGGCGGGGCCTTCGAGATGATATGCAGCAAAGGTGACCTTGTCAGCCTCAGCTACTAGTGCAGAACGCAGCTTGTGAGTAATGCTGCGAAGCCAGTCATCAGCGTCGAGAGGTTCGACGGAGTGGTGGAAGGTAGGAGGGTGTAACTTGATGAAGTCACTGAGTGACACCAAGTTGTTTCTCTGATGATGGGCTGTGTTACATTCGATACGCTCCAACAAGCGGTTGGTCTCCGTTTGTTTCTCTCGCCTCTAGCATAACTTCGGCGGAGAAGGAGGGTGAGGCAGGTTTGCTTCTCCAACTCCATCGCCTTCGCCTGCTCTGGCGGAGCAGGGTTGTTCTTGGTGTTAACCATCCTAGGAAAACAAGACAAGGATTTAGTCCAGGATGGCAAGATTCCGACATAGAAGTGTAGAATGTAATGGATAACTCGGAATGCGAGACGATCATCCGTATGACATGGTAGATACAGAAACTACTTCTTTATTCCATCGTCATACACACCATACAAGGTTTAGTACAAGACCAAACAAAGTACTACTACGGTGAAAGGAAGATTACATCTCATCGGAGGCACACCAAGCTCCTATACATTATTTTTGTTACACCTCCGGGATTAGTACATACTAAGTCATATTCCACGAGTCACGCAGGATGGTGGAAATACAACTGTTACAATACTAGTGGGACTATTACTAACTCAGACGTCTCCGTAGTAGTTCTCATAGAAGTCTCCTCCGTAACCTGGGAGTTCAACGTGATCGTCCGGGAACAGGCGGTCCTGGGGAGCCTGTGGACCATAAGGGCATGGGTGAGGTCTTGGACCTACGAACGGTGGCAAGCGTGGACCACGGGGTGGGGTGATGCCCCCCACATCACGCCAGTCCATCATGTCCGGCAGAGCAGCCCTGACAGGATACAAATCTCTCATATCCATGTAACCAGCTTGAACAGCCGGTGCAAAACGAGTCAAGGTGGCCCAGTGATCAGCACGGGCATTGAAGAGCTCCATCCTCAAGGCCCGACTCTCTCGGTCCTTGTCCTCGAGCAGCTCGGCGGTAGTACGGGTTAGTGAGTCCTCCCGACCGAATCGGCATAGATGGCTCGAAGATAACCAAACGCCCGAAGTGAACTCGGCATATCTGGGAAGTCGGTGTTGCGGAGCAGCCCGATCTGGCTCGTATAATGGTCATCATAGAATATGCAGCGTCTTGCACCGCCATATCAATGGTAACACCAAGCCCATAGGAGCTGTGAAGGGCCTCGGTGGAACCAGGATAAGAGGGAAACACCGGAGACAAAGGCAAAGATCTTGACTTTGATTAAAATCTCGATCTCGCTCTTCAACTGTGTATTCGGGTACCAACGGTATCCCGCTTCGATCATAACCCGAACTAGCATGGTTGTATGACCGGTCACCCCAATGCATCTGGTCAGACGAACCACTTGATTTTGCTCACGAGTGGCCATCTGGAAGCATAACCACAATGCAAAGACATTAGTATTTCTAGCGAATTTGGACAGAGATAACGATCAGAACGCTCAAAAGGGTTTGAGACATTTCACAAGGAATTGCATAACCACTCAACAATTTCATATCAAGGTTCTGGGTCCAATAGTAGCATAACAGGATAGTAAAACTGAACCAGGCTTGTAACCACCAAACCTACAAGGTACTACTGAATAGTAACACGTGAGCCTAATAGAGAGAAGAGATCCTAATCCTTAACCCCCGATGGAAGAATGGACCGACTCGGATCGAATGCTATGAGATAAAGAAGTAAAAAGAGCCTTACGTACCATCCCACAATCAATTCCCTACATATAACTAAAGCATTTCTAGACTCAACATCGACCAGTTTGGCTTGGAGAACCTACAGCAGTCCGCTCGATGCTAACGCTGTCAGACCCGACTCAATGTCACATCGATCTAGCACAGTAACACATCATATCACTTTGCGGCCTCACGCACGGTATCCCAACGGTGCCACCTTACCTTGGCCGGGACCGTTTATGCCTTTTGACACACGATATGATAGTGTCGCTAGCATCCATATGAAAAGGAGCCGGGCTGACATGACTAGTCGTAAACCCCAAGTGGCACAGACTTACGAGGACAGCATCCATGACCAAAGCATCGAGCGTGTCGGTCAACAGCAAATAAGTTCCGGGCTGTAGCACTGGCTAGCAGGACTCCGATAAACCGGGCTGTGGCGGGCTAACAGGACTCCGGTACTCAATGCGTGACATTTCCCGAAGGGACGTACCACAGAACGAAGAAGGACACATGCGGCCAGCCTAAGTGTTCCGGAGCAGTAGCAAGCTACCATGGCTCGGTGGAGACACTAGGAGACATTTCCGTAAGAGAGGCTACTAAAGATAAACAACTAGATAGTCGATCCCACACATACCAAGCATTTCAATCATACACACAATATGCTCGATATGTGCAAATACAACAAGGCATCACAACATGACTCTCGACACAAGTACTTTATTTAAAGGCTCGAGAGAGCCATTCATATCATACACACAAGTACGGGTCACACGACCCACATACAAGTCATACAAGCATACAAGCCAACAATGAAGTGTTTTGTCCGAGTACGCATAACTAGTAAAATAAAAGAGGCTTGGGTAAGCCTAGCTATACTACATGGTCCTTCTCTTGCTCGGGATCACCACAGGCCTTAGTCTACTAAATCGATGTCAACGTCTCACGAAGAACCCGTCGGAAGGGTTTGTGGCATCTTGAAAAATGTAAATTAAAGCAACATGAGTACAAAGGTACTCAAAGAAGACTTACATCGACCCTACATACATGCACATTATCAAGAGGGGTTGGTGGAGTTATTGCAGCAAGCCAGCTTTGACTCATGGCTAAGCTATCCTCTGAGACACCAACTTGAAATAGTTTTATGACTCGAGTCCACTACTCATCACTTCAATACACCACCGAGGATCCAACCCCGTCTTCCTACGGAGGAGCCATCCTCGGCACTCACGCTATCTTGAGGCTTTTAGTAGTATCCATTTACTTGTCTATGAACCGTATAGGCAACCAAGTAGTCCTTATCATGACGCGCTATTCAATAGATGATGTTAACCTGCAGGGTGTACTTCTTCATACATGTTTCCACCACTTAGCGTCGACACGTCATGTGCTCGGCAGACTTCAAGCTTAAAGCCGACGTGGGTGTAGACCACGACCTACCTAGACACTCAAGTCTCTAGTCCGGGTTTATCGCCTATTTGGGTTCCATCTATGAGGAGTTCGGCCAAGTCTCGCTCCACAGCCCCAAACGATGTGAACAAGGTTCCCGGGATACCAAACGGGCATCCCGTACACCCGCCACGTACCTACCGCATCACAGCCCACCCCTACGGTCACGCTGTCCACGGCCTCCATGAGGCTACAACACGAAACTACTTGCAACTCACGGACAGAGGACTAGCGTGAATAAGAAGTCGGCGGGGTCATATTTCAGGCCCAATGTATGGTAGTAGTTGTTTCTCAAATCACACATACAGATCTCGATTTAAGGACGGCCTCAATGAAACAACCCACCATGTACTCCTACATGGCCTTTCATCGATACCTTTACCAAATCGTGTTCAACACCTTACTCGCATCGACTCGATCATTTCACTCTAGCCATCACCCGATGAACCGGACGACACGACTCTAAGCATAGCAGGCATAGCAAGGTAGGAACAACACATTCATATGGCTCAATCAACTCCTACACATGCTAGTGGGTTTCATCTAATTCTTGTGGCAATGACAGTCATGCAGAGGAAAAGGGTTCAACTACCGCAGCACACAGCAGTTTGAATCGCGTTGTCTTAATGCAGTAAACGAGAGCAGGAGCAAGAACATGGGATTTTATCGATATGATCAAATGGTTGGTTGCTTGCCTGACGGGTCGTTACACGGGTATTGTTCTTCGTCGGGGTTATCACGGTACTCCTCGGGGCGTAACACGCCGCAGAACACCGATACACAAGCATTACCAAACAAGATGCAACAATATGATGCATGCAATGAGACATGGCAAAATGAGTGCTTTGGGCTAATGCAACTAAGACCAAATGGGTTTGAACCAATTTGAACCAAAGATTCAAAATTCAAACTCATATATGATCATTTAAAGTGCTTAAACTTGTTCTGTGATAAACAGTGGGTTAGCTTCTGTAAACATGCATGAAACCTGTACAGATGGAAAGATTGGATTTTTCTGATCATTTTTCATATATAATTTGTCTCATTTGGAGCTATGGTTGATTTTATATGAATTTTTGAAGTTTGAAACAATTTACGGAATTTCTGTGTAAAAATAATTCCGAGAATTTAAATATCACACGTCGACCTTTGCGTCATGATGACGTCGAGGGTCAACGGGCTGGTCAGTCAAACTGACCAGTGGGTCCCCATGTCGATTGGGGTTAGTTTAGTTAGGATTTAATTAAAACTAAACTAGGTTAATTAGCGGTGGGGCCCACATGTCATAGACCCGGGGGTCAACTGGGCCCACCCGTGGTCAAAACCAGGTCAAACCCATCGGCGTTTAGCCGGCCGGCGAGCGACGCGCGGCGGAAGTGGTTTTAGCGTTCCCGCCACCAAATGGGGCGCGGAGACCACCGAGTGAAGCCGAGGACGAACCGCAGCTCTTGGCGGAGTCCGTTGGGCTCGGGTGGCGGAGTTGGCGCCGGCGGCGATTTTGGCGGCCACCGGAGCTCGGGTGAAACGAACTCGTCTTTGGGGTGTGCGGTGGGGTGCGTGGAGTGCTTGGTTAGCACCAGCGATGTGGTGGCGCGTTGGACACGGTGAGAAGGCGGAGTGTGGCGGGAGCACGTCGGCGGCGAGGTGCGCGACGGCGAGTGCACGTGAGCTTCGGCGGTCGCTGTGGTGCACGGAGCGAGAGAGAGGGTCGGGAGGTAGCTAAGCTCACGGCCGGACGTGACGGTGCGAGACGGCGTGGTCGGGACGAGCTGCAGCGGCGGTGACGGGCGGCGGGGATCTCCGGCGGTGGCGCTTGGGCGAAGCTTAGTGCGGCGGCTTGGGCACGCGAAGCGCTTCGGGCTCGGCTAGCTCGAAATAGCGGACGGCGGCGGAGCTCTCGACACTGATGGCGCGGCGTGGGGTCGACGGAGAACGCGGCTACGACGGTGGTGCGACGGCGGTGGCGCGGCCATGGCGTGGGGAAGCGAGGGAGACGAATCGAGAGGAACGGGCGTCTGGGGTGCGGAGAGAGCGAGGGGCGATCCCGACGTGGCAAGGCGAGGGAAACGGCGAGACGGCGAGCAGGTGCGTGGCACCCATGCGGTGCTTTCGCTGTCGAGCACACTACTGCTCGCGCCGGCAAGCAGTGTGTTGGCGATCTTTGGCTGGGCGGCCAGTGGGCTGGCTAGTGGGCCGAGGCGCCGAGTAAGTCCTTTTCGCTTCGCTTTTTTTTTTCTATTTTCCTGCAACTTTGTTGATTTATTTAAAATACCAAAAGGTTTTAAAATTCACCAAACTACTCTGGTCCATTGTTGGAATATTTCCAACATGAAACATTTAGTTTGGAGATATTTGGACATTTGAAATATTTTATAATTTTAAATGCCCAAATTCAAATAGCTATGATTTAATTCAAAGACCCAGGATGACCTAGGAAATTGTGCATCACTTTTGGCAAAGCTTCGGACCAAGACAAAATGATGGACATTTTAGAAGGGCATTCAGGTTCATCGAAAATATTTTTAGTAAACCCTAGTTGTTTCAGAGGGGGCTGGGGGTTCTGGCAATCCCATTTCAAATTTCTGTTGAAAAAAATAGACATGATGCAACACTCTAATGCATGGACTAGCTAGGGTGTGACAATATAGGAGGAAGAAGTACGTCGGTGGGCGCTCGTGGGGTCCAGGAGACAGGGGGCGCGTCCAGGAGGGGTGGGCGCGCCCTCCTATCTCCTGGCCGCCTCGTTTGCTTCTTGACTTGCACTCCAAGTTCTCCAGATCATGTTCGTTCCAAAAATCACGGTCCCGAAGGTTTCATTCCGTTTGGACTTCTTTTGATATTCCTTTTCTTCGAAATACTTAAATAGGCAAAAAAACAGCAATACGGGCTGGGCCTCCGGTTACTAGGTTAGTCCCAAAAATGATATAAATATGTAAAATAAAGGCCATAAACATCCAAAAGGGGTAATATAATAGCATGGAACAATAAAAAATTATAGATATGTTGGAGACGTATCACAATGCGTGCCAATTCGATTGGCCATCTGGAGCAGATGGACAGCTACGCCCCTGGTCATCAGATCAGTTTCGGAAACCTAAACTACGTCACGGATAT
Organism: Aegilops speltoides; assembly: GCA_021437245.1. Taxonomy (NCBI): domain Eukaryota; kingdom Viridiplantae; phylum Streptophyta; class Magnoliopsida; order Poales; family Poaceae; genus Aegilops; species Aegilops speltoides. The sequence continues at coordinate 122,548,468 of CM038143.1, read as the reverse complement.
CCGAGGAGACTTGATCTTCCAAGGGTTCGCGGCCTCAACCGCTGCTCTGGCCTCAGATCCGGAACTCCTCACTGAGTCCGAAGATGGGAGTGTAGAACCCGCCGGGCTCTTCACATCCATAGAGCTAAACACCGGAGATATGAAGGGAATCGCTTCACTGGCCGACCCGGAATCACTCCTGTCTCCCTTTATCCTCACCAAGCCAGACTCACCTCCACGCACCAGCTCCGAACTCTCGAGGTCTATGTTGCGCGAGCTCGGCCAGGGAACTCTTGTCCCGCCCCACTCAATGGATTCTTGCTTCCTTGTCCATACCTCGCCCTTAAATGAGGCGATGTACCTAATGCGATCTCTCACCATTACGGAAGATTCGCTGCCGAACTATGCCCAGCCTGCACTAGGGGCTGAGAGCAGGGAATTTTACGTCCCACCCACCACCCACTTCATAGCCATTGTCGAGGACTTAACCGACATGCTTGATTACACTTCCGAGGACATCGACGGCATGGACGATGATACCAGAGAAGAGCAAGGCCAGAACCCACCGCCTACCGGGCGCTGGACGGCTACCTCTACATATGACGTGTATATGGTGGATACACCCAAAGAGGATGACGGCAAAGGTGGGAAGGACCCAATTGAGAATAATTCTCCCGAGGCACCACCAAAGCGTCGTTGTCAGGGGCGCCGCTCTAAACCGCACCGAGAAAAAGACAACAATACCGGCACCGGACACAACAATACTCCGGATAGAGCCAAAGACCAAGAGGCCCCGGTCAAACCAACATCCGAACATGATGATTGGGAAAGGGGCAAGTCAACCCCGATAATCCCATCGAGAACAAGGGTTTGGAGGATGATGATTACGTACCAATCTCCGAAGAAGATGAGAGCCTCGGCAATCTCCGAGGAACCCTTAGAAAAAGAGCACTTTAAGCGCCGGCTGATAGCCACTGCAAGAAGCTTGAATAAGAAGCAGCAACAGCTCAAAACTGATCAGGACCTGCTCAATGATAGATGGACTGATGTCCTGGCAGCCGAGGAATACGGCCTCGGGATGCCCAACCAAGAGTTACCCGAAGCGCAAGCTGCTACCCCCATTCGACGACGAGGCCCCAGAGCCTATACCGCCCAAGCGTAATGCTACTGACGGACCTGACCGACCACCACGTGGCCGAGACAGAGTGATAACTCAAGCCAAACACCCGCCTGCACCACCCCGCCGTAAAGGTAAAGAGACAATAGCTGCAGGATACACTTACGACCTATGAGAGGACCTTGATAATAGAGCTAGTCAGACCAGATCAATATACGGATCAAGAGGCCAAGACCCAGCACGAGAAGACGGCCATCAAGCCTAGCGCGACAAGCATAACTTCATCCGGGCTGAAAACCGCATACGAACTCCATTTGAACTGCGCCATGACGTGGCCCGATATAGAGGCGCCGCGCACCCCCCATGCTTCACCGATGAGGTTATGGAACACCACTTCCCAGAAGGGTTTAAACCCGTGAACATCGAATCATACGATGGCACGACAGATCCCGCAGTGTGGATCAAAGATTTCCTTCTCCACATTCACATGGCTCGCGATGATGATCTACATGCCATCAGATACCTCCCTCTCAAGCTTAAGGGACCAGCTTGGCACTTGTTAAATAGCCTCCCAGAAAACTCTATTGGGAGTTGGGATGACCTGGCGGATGCCTTTATAGACAACTTCCAGGGCACCTATATCCGACCTCCGGACGCCGATGACCTTAGTCACATAGTCCAGCAGCCCGGAGAGTCAGCCAGAAAATTCGGTACCCGGTTCCTAGTTGATGACCGACAAGTGTAGGGGATCTATCATAGTCCTTTCAATAAGTAAGAGTGTCGAACCCAACAAGGAGCAAAAGGAAATGACAAGCATTTTTCAGTAAGGTATTCTCTGCAAGCACTGAAATTATCGGTAACAGATAGTTTTGTGATAAGGTAATTCGTAACGGGTAACAAGTAACAAAAGTAAATAAGGTGCAGCAAGGTGGCCCAATCCTTTTTGTAGCAAAGGACAAGCCTGGACAAACTCTTATATAGAGAAAAGCGCTCCCGAGGACACATGAGAATTATCATCAAGCTAGTTTTCATCACGCTCATATGATTTGCGTTCGTTACTTTGATAATTTGGTATGTGGGTGGACTGGTGCTTGGGTACTGCCCTTTATTGGACAAGCATCCCACTTATGATTAACCCCTATTGCAAGCATCCACAACTACAAAAGAAGTATTAAGGTAAACCTAACCATAGCATGAAACATATGGATCCAAATCAGCCCCTTACGAAGCAACACATAAACTAGGGTATAAGCTTCTGTCACTCTATTAACCCATCATCTACTTATTACTTCCCAATGCCTTCCTCTAGGCCCAAATAATGGTGAAGTGTCATGTAGTCGACGTTCGCATAACACCACTAGCGGAGAAACAACATACATCTCATCAAAATATCAAACGAATACCAAATTCACATGATTACTTATAGCAAGACTTCTCCCATGTCCTCAGGAACAAAAGTAACTACTCACAAATCATATTCATGTTCATCATCAGAGGGGTATTAATATGCATAAAGGATCTGAACATATGATCTTCCACCAAATAAACCAACTAGCATCAACTACAAGGAGTAATCAACACTACTAGCAACCCATAGGTACCAATCTGAGGTTTTGGGACAAAGATTGGATACAAGAGATGAACTAGGGTTTGAGAGGAGATGGTGCTAGTGAGGATGTCGATGCATATTGACCCCCTCCCGATGAGAGGATCGATGGTGATGATTTCCCCCTCCCGGAGGGATGTTTCCCCGGCAGAATAGCTCCACCGGAGCCCTAGATTGGTTCCGCCAAGGTTCCGCCTCGTGGCGGCGGTGTTTCATACCGAAAGCTTGCTTATGATTTTCTCCAGGGCAAAAGACTTCATATAGCAGAAGATGGGCACCGGAGGCCTGCCAGGGGGCCCACGAGGCAGGCGGCATGCCCAGGGGGTAGGGCGCGCCCCACCCTCATGGACGGTGGGTGGCCCCCCTCTGGTATTTTCTTCGCTTAGTATTTTTTATTAATTCCAAAAATAACTTCCATGGAGTTTCGCGAGTTTTGGAGTTGTGCAGAATAGGTCTATAATATTTGCTCCTTTTCCAGCCCAGAATTCCAGCTGCCGGCATTCTCCCTCTTCGTGTAAACCTTGTAAAATAAGAGAGAAAAGGCATAAGTATTGTGACATAATGAGTAATAACAGCCCATAATGCAATAAATATCAATATCAAAGCATGATGCAAAATGAACATATCAACTCCCCCAAGCTTAGACCTCGCTTGTCCTCAAGCGGAAGCCGAAATCGAAAAATATGTCCACATGTTTAGAGATAGAGGTGTCGATAAAATAAAATACGGACATGAGGGCATCATGATCATTCTTATAACAACAACATATATAAATATTGTCATATGATTTCTTATACTAAAGTAACAATCTATTCACAATGTCAAGTATGAATCAGAAATTTCATTGAAAACTAACAAACTATAATCTCAGTCATTGAAGCAATTGAAATTTATCATAACATCGGAAAGAGTCAATATAAGAGCTTTTCAGCAAGTCCACATACTCAACTATCATTTAGTCTTTCACAATTGCTAACACTCACGCAATACTTATGGGTATGGATTTTTAATCGGACACAGAGAAAGATAGGGGCTTATAGTGTTGCCTCCCAACCTTTTACCTCAAGGGTAATGTCAATAATAATAGTTCATGCTAACTTACATCCAATTGGATATATATATCAGGATCTTTCCAACACAAGGTGCTTGCCAAAGGATAAAATGTAAAAAGGAAAGGTGAAGATCACCATGACTCTAGTAAAAGGTATAAGACAAAAGTAAAAGGTAGGCCCTTCGCTGAGGGAAGCAGAGGTTGTCATGTGCTTTTATGGTTCGATGCACGAAATCTTAATGCAAAAGAACATCACTTTATATTGCCACTTGTGATATGGACCTTTATTATGCAGTCCGTCGCTTTTGTTGCTTCCACATCACAAGATCGTATAAAGTTTATTTTCTCCACACTAATAAATCATACATATTTAGAAGGCAATTTTTATTGCATGCAACATGACAACTTAAACACCGAGCACACGGGGAAAGGGTCGCCCAGCGAGGATGTCGATGAAGAACCTCGCCCACCGAACACAGGGGACAGAAGAAATTTCCTCCCAAAGTGAAGATGGTGAACATGATATACGCTACTCACATCCCCAAATGGGAGAACAAGCGCGCGTTAAGGGACGTCTATGCGATAGAGCCAGTCGCCCCAAAATTCAACCCATGGTTGGCATGCCAGATCACCTTTGATCGCAGGGACCATCCGACCAGTATCCGTCATGGAGGTTCAGCCGCATTGGTCCTCGACCCAATTATCGATGGATTCCACCTTACTAGAGTCCTGATGGACGGCAGGAGCAGTCTTAATATGCTCTATCAGGCACAGTCCGGAAAATGGGTATTGACTCGTCAAGAATCAAACCCACCAAAAATACCTTTAAAGGAGTAATACCTGGTGTGGAGGCCCGCTGCATGGGCTCAATCACATTGGAGGTAGTATTCGGTTTGCCAGACAACTTCTGAAGCGAAGACTTGATCTTCAACATCGTCCCTTTCTGCAGTGGCTATCCCACACTGCTCAGACGAACTGGGTTCACCTGCTTCAACGCGGTCCTGTATTATGCTTATCTAAAACTCAAAATTCCAAGACTACATGGTGTCATAACAGTCCATGGAAAGATGGATCGCTCCCTCCGTACTGAGGAACACACCGCGGCCCTCGCAGCGGAAGTACAGATCGGTCTTATCAATCCAAGCTCCACATCGGCAGTCAAGCCACCGGACTCTATCAAACAAGTCCGACCTACCCCATAGAATGATAGTCCAGCTCATTAGGAGCTTGATTAGCAATCCGGCCTCTCTCTGCGCCCCATCCAAACAGCGGCATATGTACCGCGTGCTCATAATTATGCACTCAAAATATCATGGGCGGTGACAGAGGCATATCAAGGATAAAGTCCACAAATACGGCTCAATCGTACCTGGACCCCCATCTATCTCCTTTAAACTTGATTTTTTCTTTTCAGGTTCTTTACAACCCACATCACCCTTTTATGGTGTCTCGGGGCCCCTCTTCCCGCCCCCCTATGAAAACTTATCCATTAATCCTCTCAAAGGATCGCACACCAAGGCGAAAAGCAGCACAGATGTACGGTGGAGTACTTAAAGGATCCTTCAAGATCACCTCCCCCCTTGTCATTAATTACCTGTACACAACTTTTCCCTGGGCTTGGCATGTGAAATAGCCTCGATGCTTATAGCATTATTTGTACAAAAACATTTCGACGTATAAATCAGACATTAATGGAAACAGTTTTTTTTCACCCAAACTACGTGGTATTAGATTATTTCCTATTCAATATTTTTTCTTATGATTATCATGTACACCTTGGCTTGACCTAACTCGCCAGGGGCTCTATTCAACCACGTACATTTGTTAAAATTACCATAAGTCCGAACACTTTCACAAGTGCAATTCGGCGTTCCGAATCTAGCATTATATGCATCATCTCTGATTCATGTCTTTGGTCAATAGTTGGGTTGCCCGGCTCCTGTGGTTACTACGTTATGTTCCAACCGTTCGGCTAAGGAAGTAAAGGGAGAACTACTGCGATTGTATTTCTGGTTGGCCGGATAATACCTCATTAGAGAAAGTCGAAAACTGACCGTCATGATGCGGCGAGAGCTGGTCAGCTATTCGATGACTCAGTACAAATCCCTTGCAATTTTTTCCGTGTCACACGAAGGGCCAATTTCTACCTAGCCAGGTATCTACAACACCCGAGTTTAGATAGCCGAACAATACCAGGGGTTGCGCCTACAATTTTATTGTCAAACTCCTATGGCTAAGTGAGATTGATAAAGTTGTATAGTCTGATTGCCTGGTTCGCCCCACTAGAACTTCCTTCAAGGACCAAGTCAGCGGGTTAAGTGTGCTTTCGTGCTGTTCCGAACACCCCCGTAGTATCTACGCAAGGTGCTGAAGCTGACGACTGGCCCACTCTCAGATTTCTTAAATGGTCGCAACGGAGGATAAATAATTTTACAGGAAACAAGACTAAAACTATACGAATGATTGGTTTTCATTACAATTTTTGGGCATCACAGATACATTCATTCAAACATGACATCCTTCGAACACTGGCCCTCTGTAATGCAGGACCCTTCAAGGACGTCCTTGAAATACTTCTCCAGCGTATGATGCTCCTAGCCTGCAGGCGGTCCCTTGGTTGCAAGACTGGTGGCGTTCATCTTCGCCCACTGTACCTTGACACGGGCGAAGGCCATCCGGGCACCTTCGATGCAGATCGACCACTTTATAGCATCTAACCGTGGATAGGTATCGACCAACCGCTTCACAAGCCCAAAGTAGCTATAAGGTATGGGTTCGGCTGGCCAAAGACAGACTATGACATCCTTCATGTCCAGTTCGGCCATCCTATGTAGCTCTATCAGCTATTTCAGCTAATCGTTGAGGGGCAAGGGCTGCTCTGGCACAAGGTATTGCGACTAGAACAGTTTCTCTGTTGACCCCCCCCCTCTTCGGCACAGAAGAACTCCGCAACATCTACAACACTTCGGGGCAGATCCGCAAACGCTCCTGCATAACTCCAAATGCGTGTCAGAAGTTTATAATTCCTCCTTACGTATTTGCTCTGCATGTTAAAATCCTTACCAGCCGCGATCTTCTTGGGTTTGCGGATCTCCTGACAGGCACCTTGGGCTTCAACCCGGGCCTCCTTCACACTTTGGAGCGCCGCAACAAGTTCGGATGCTTGATCCGACACCTTGTGCTCCAAAGTCTCACACTTTTTTATAGCATATGTCAGCTCTTGTTGGACCTCATCCAACCTTGCTTCATGCTTTTGGCAGGCAGCTCATTCTTCGTCCACCTCCTTCCTGGTTTCGGCCAGTGCAATCTTGAGGGCCTGGACCTCAGACGTGTCAACTATGAGCATAAACATAAAGCTCAGTCAGATAACAAATTGGAACTTATATGAGTCAGATATGCTCCGGTATTAGATACCTTGTTTTTCCTCCAGCCTCCGCTTTAGCTTGGAGACTTTGGCTGCATGCGAGGCTGCTGTCAGCTTCGTAGCCTGCTCAGCCAAGTAGACATATATGTTAGCTCCTGCGACATACTGTTCGATCCTCTGTTCAACCCTTCTTCGGGAAACACTGAATAGAGTCTCAGGGGCTACTATCTATATACAATTATTCCTTCTGGAAATAACTAAAAATATATTACTTCACATACCTCAAAGCCTGATAGAAGGCTGTTATAGGCTTGGTTCAATCCGCTTTTAGCGGACCGAACCTTTTCAACCACCGTACCCATAAGGGTACGGTGCTCCTCCACAATGGAAGCACCTTGAAGCGCTTCCATCAGAGTGTCCGGCACCTCTGGATTGACAGAGGGTGCCGGTGGAGATAACACACCCCTTCCCCTGAAGAGGGTTGCTGTCCTGATTCCGGAGCCGTATGGGTCTCTGAAATAATATTCGGTTGGGGGCCGAACTAAGCATTGCCCCCATCGCCAGTCTCCATGAAGGTCGATTTCCCCCTCTCTTCAGCAATAGAGGTGCTACCCTCTGCCGCCACTGTCGGTGAGAATGACACCTATGGGATCAATGGAATCCCTACTACGGTCGGCGGGTGCAGGGTTGTGGAAAGAGCGGGTCTAAGAGTCAGCACAAAGATCGTTTACCCAGTTTCAGGCCGCGAGGATCGCGTAATACCCTAGTCCTGCTTTGGTGTATATCTAAATGTTCTTGTGTTCCAAAACTAGCTACCGTGCGTGAATAGTCCAAAAAGCCGAATCCCTCTCCAGTACGCCTTGGGCCTCCTTTTATAGGAAAAAGGGGACGCCACAGTGGCACATAGGAGGTGGAAAGTTCATATGGTGGCTGAGTCTATCCTCTGTCAGCGTCGGACAAATGCATTTAGTGCGCTGGCGACGTGCCGTCCTTGCTATCGCCGCTTCGCCTTGCTGCAACACGCGTTCGGGCTAGCATAGCAGGCAATGCCATGTAGGCTGGCAGGCTGCTGAGCTGGTGTCGAGGCAACGTCTTCACGAAGATCTGCAAGCCACCACGCACATGCTGAGCTGGTGTAGAGGCCACATGTCGCCGCGCAGGTGCGTGCCTAGCTAGCTGGGCTGGCAGCTGCATGGGAACGGCGGTGGAGCCTTGGCAGGAGTGGGCCTGGCCGCAGCCCTGCTAATGTTTTCGGCAAGGGTCTTGCCGGGGCCCCGGCAAGGGTCTTGCCGTGGCGTCGCGGTCATCCCCGGCAAGGATCTTGCTAGAGGTCTCATGGATTTCCTTGGCAAGGATCTTGCCGAGGATCGTCGTCTTCTGGTCCTCATCTGATCTTGTGTGTTAATGATCTTCACAAATATCGGCATGCCACCATAGAGGTGCCTCCCGAGGCTTGGTTCCAACGTGGTTGGTGGCGTTGGAAATCTCGGGCTCGAAGCTGGCGCGCTCTGGTGGCGTCGGGCAAGTTGCCCCGGCAAGACTCTTGTCGGGGCCACGGAGACCGCCCCGGCAGGGGTCTTGACGGGGGAGTCTACCTCGCCCTCTTGCTCTTTGTGCTTTTGGTCTTGACGTTGCTTCGATTGCTTTATGGCTTTGGCGTCCCTCCTCTGCCCTACTAGGCGCGGCCGCGGGCACGGCTCTGACTGCCCGTGCACAAGTAAAGGGGTACAAAGTAGAGCCCCTACTTCCGTACATTGACAGGAGCCCCCGGGCTTGGGCCACACATAAGCGCGACATGTTGTTGGGCTAGGCCTAGAACGGTGCGCGGGCAGGTGGGGCGGATTTTTGCCGCGGTAACTCCTTAGCTCGCTGCGCTTCCCCACGACCCGCGTTGAATGCGTGGCGTGGGGATCGTGTGTGGGATGACAGAAACATGCCTGCATCATCTTGTGGTGAATAGTAAAGAGGCGGCTTGCGTGTCCCTTTAAGACTGCAGGGCCGCTGCTCATTTACTTTCTTCGCCTTGGAACCGCCATTCCACATTTCCCACTGTGCCCGCCCCTTGCGCCACGTACGCCGCATGCACGGTGCGGGGTAGGTGATAGGCGCATGGAATTTGGGAAGGCATGCGCGGGCTGATACCCATGCGCCTTCGATTGGGCGAGGAGGACGGTCGGTGGCCTCGCCTGCTGCTACCTTAATGAGCTTGATTCGAGCGGGATCTTCAGGGGCGTAGGGCTAGTCCTTCGGCCTCCCCTTCCCAACTATAAAAGGGGGACTCAGGGGCAGGAGGAAAAGCATCCCCTCATGTCTCCCTCATGTCTTCATCCATACCAACGGTTATGGCAAGGGGGTTTGGCTGAGACCGTTCTTCTGTGGAAGTGACCAGGTCCTCCTCCCGCCAGAGAGCTGCGGCGGTCAAGGAAGAGCTCGATGCCCAGGGCAAAGGCCACGCTCGAGGCGGGGCCGCTAGACGGGGCCGTGGTCGGCGAGGCGGTCGAGGCAGAGGTGGGCGTGGAAGGGGAACGCCTGCGCTGCCTCCGTCTCTGTTGCCATCTCCTCCTGCTTCACCGAGTGGTCATGTCGGGGACTGGCGCTCGAGTTCATCTTGCAGCTGCCACTACTGCGCCACAGCCTTCGTCTTCCCCGGGCGTTTGCGAGCGTGCTAGAGGTCGACCAGCCACCACAGCTGAGGCTTCACATGAAGGGGTGTTGCCATGGCGACATGTGGGTGAACACAAGGTTCCCTGCCCCTCAAATGATGCTCCTTCGCTGGGGTTGGAAAACTTTTTGCACGCGCCCATTGCCTGATGGATGGGCACGTCCTCTGCTTCAAGCTGGCGGACAGTGACTTGCTCTCCGTCAAGGTTTTCGGGTGCTCAGGACACAGGCTAGGGTGCTGTGTGGAGAGCTCGACTGATGGCGAAAGCTCCTCTTCGAGCGACAGTGACGAGGAGGACAGCGACAACAACGACGAGGGTGGCGGGCGGGAGGATGACGGGTCCGACTAGGCGTCGGACCCACCATCCTCGGGCGGCACCAATAGTAGCAGCATCTGCACCTGGCCCTTCCTCCTGGGGTGGGGCCAACTCCTTGAACTTCTTGGGGTCGCCTCCTTGGGCGGCTGGCATGGGAAGGATGGAGAAGGCAAAGAAGTCGGGTGGCGGGCCGTCAAGTCGGAGTACGATGGCACCGACGCCTTCGTTGCATATTGGCGGCCCGCTGCCTCATCTTCCAGCTCTTCTCCCGGCACCATCATCACCAGCCCTCTTCCGGATGACCACCGGGATGTTCTCTTGGTGTCTTCTGCTGCTCGTACCTCGCCTAGGTGCTTCTTTTGCCCTCCTGCTATCTTGTTCCATTTCTTAGGGAGAAGGACAAGAAAGGGATTACGGGCATCTTATCTTTTTTTAGTTTGTAAGCCTACGGGCCTTAGTTAAATTTAAAACTTGTAATCCCCTTGCTCATGTTCACATTTCATACGAACTGTACCTGTATGGGGCGTATTAATGAAAAAGGGTGCTTGCCGGGTTCTTTGTGTGTGAGTGAAACCCATACCAAGGAACGAATCCTTGTTATTTTTAATATAAACATTATCGCCGGCAATAGGCATTGCTGCTCCCTTACTTCGTTCGACCATACTCGCGCTTTCGGCAGAGGCAGGGGCGAAGTAGGGTTAAGCCCTACCTTGCTTCCTTATCACCGCGACTACAACCAAGTTCCGACCCAGGGATTAGGTATAGGAAAAGGGGAGCACGGCGACCTAGGAATAGAACAAGGTTTCATACGTCCCGATCTCATACAGAAATGGATAACAGGGGAATGAAATACTTATCTGAATCTGCAGCCCCCCGACAACCTTGGCTTGCCGTGGTTGGACCCTTGTGTCTTTAGCCCCCGGCGACCTTGGCTTGCCGGGACCGGAGCGCCGGCTGGTTTTCTATCTTCCAAGTAGCTTAGCAGAAAACGTCCATGTATCTTGCGAACCAAAGAGGACGGAAAGGAACAGAGAGACACACACTCGACCTCTATGCTAGGGGTTAGTCGCCGCTAAGCACTATCAACCCTAACCGAGGGAGAGACTCAACCTAGCATGCATGCTATAACTTAAGGCGCGAGTGCTTTGTTTATTTATGCTGAGGGTCTGCGCCTGGCTTTGTACAAAGGGTTAAATGCCTTGCCAGCAAGGCTTGTACAAAAGGGGGGTCTGCGGGGGGCCCGACAATCGCGCCTTATGGGTAAAACTTGCGAAGATGCTTGATGTGCAGGAGTTGCTCACTGGAATGGCTTCCTCGGTCTCCGGGTGGACTGCGCCGAGCCTGGTGACTTGTATTACCCGATAAGGGCTTTCCCACTTTGGCGTCAACTTGTTGGAATACTTGGCCGATTGGACGCGCTGAAGAACAAGGTCGCCTTCCTCAAAGCTTCGGGCATGAACCTTGCGGCTATGATAGCGGTGCAAGGCTTGCTAGTAGCGCGCTGCTCTCACAGCCGCCCGAAGACGATCTTCCTCGAGGAGCGTTGCGTCATCTTGGCGCAATTGCTCTTGCTCAAACTCGTCATAAGCGAGCACTCAAGGTGAACCGTATATGAGTTCTGTGGGGAGAACTGCTTCTGCCCGTATACCAGGGCAAAAGGTGTCTAGCCGGTGACTCGATTTGGCGTCGTTCTGATCGACCAAAGAACCACCGGCAACTCATAAATCCAGCGCCTTCCGCTCTTGTGTAGCCTGTCAAAAGTCTATGTCCTTATGCCTCGCAGTACTTTAGCATTTTCCCTCTCTGCCTGGCCATTGCTCTGTGGGTGTGCCATGGAAGCGAAACATACCTTGCTGCCGAGGTCTTCGATGTATTGCATGAAGGTGTTGCTTGTGAACTGCGTGCCGTTGTCGGTGATGACCCTGTTTGGCACACCAAAATGGCAGACTAGCCCCTTGAAGAATTTGACAGCTGACTGCGTTGTCACCTTCCTTGCTGCTTCCACCTCCGGCCAATTCGTGAACTTGTCGATTGCAACGTACAAGTACTCAAAGCCCCCGATAGCGCGGGGGAAAGGGCCCAATATGTCAAGCCCCCATACCGAAAATGGCCAGGAGACAGGGATTGTTTGAAGGGCTTGAGTTGGCTGATGAAGCTTCTTTGAATGGAACTGACATGCTTGACACTTGGTTACTAGTGCTATTGCATGCTGGAGGGCAGTGGGCCAGAAGAAACCTTGCCGGAAAGCCTTGCCGGCAAGGGCCCTCGACCCTATGTGGGAGCCACATATGCCTCCATGTATCTCCGCCAACAGCTCCAGTCCTTCCTCCCGGGGAATGCACTTCAAATTTCACACCGTTTGGTCTTTTTCTGTACAGAACGTTGTCAACGAACTGGTACATGGCAGACCGATAGGCTACTTTCTCCACTTCTTCCTGTTCCTAAGGAAGCTCCCCTGTTTGGAGGAATCAGACGGTATGTGATAACCCGCAAGTATACGGGATAGTTGTAGCCTCTTTCGATAAGTAAGAGTGTCGAACCCAACGAAGAGCTAAAGGTAGAACAAATACTCTCTCAAGTCCTATCGGCCATCGATATTTAATTTCACGACGCTTGACGTTCGCTTTACCTAGAACAAGTATGAAACTAGAAGTACTTTGTAGGTGTGATAGGATAGATTTGCAAGATAATAAAGAACACGTAATTATAAACTAGGGACTGTTTAAATAAAGATGCAATAAGGTAAATATAGTGAGTGTGGAAAAGTGGTGGTAGGAGTTGTGAAATTGTCCCTAAGCAATTGACTATGTTACTAGACCGGTAATCACTATTGCAATTCTATTGAGGGAGATGCATAAGCTAACATACTTTCTCTTCTTGGATCATATGCACTTATGGAACTCTAGCAAGCATCCGCAACTACTAAAGATACTTAAGGTAAAACCCAACAATAGCATTAAAGTATCAAGTCCCCTTTATCCCATATGCAACAATCCCCTTACTCGGGTTTGTGTTTCAGTCACTCACGCAACCCATTATAAGCGAATCATGAACGCGTTGCAACACCCTACAGCGGGAATCCCTCACGCTTGCGCGACACGGAGGGCACCATAGGACAACACCAATAATAAAACATGCAACTCAAACCAATCATAGCAATTCATCAATCACCGATAGGACAAAGGAAATCTACTCAGACATCATAGGATGGCAACACATCATTGGATAATAATATGAAGCATAAAGCATCATGTTCAAGTAGAGGGTACAACAGGTTGCGGGAGAGTGGACCGCTGGATATAGATGGGGAAGGTGATGGAGGTGTTGGTGAAGATGGTGGAGGTGTTGGTGAAGATCGCGGTGATGATGATGGCCCCCGGCGGCGTTCCGGCGCCACCGGAAGCAAGGGGAGAGAGCCCCCCTTCTTCTTCTTCTTCTTCTTCCTTGAACTCCTCCATAGATGGGAGAAGGGTTTCCCCACTGGTCCTTGGCTCCCATGGTGTGGGAGGGGCGAGAGCCCCTCTGAGATTGGATCTATCTCTCTGTTTCTGCGTTCTCCGATTCTATCCCTTCAATGTTTCTTAAATATTTGGAGATCCGTAACTCCGATTGGGGTGCATCTTTCGCCCAGATTTTTCTTGTAAAATTAGCTTTCTTGCGGCAAAAGAAGGGCATCAACCGCCTTCCGGGTGGCCCACGAGAGTCCGGCGCGCCAGTGGGCGCCTGTCTCGTGGCCACCCCGACACGCTTCGCGCTGATTCTTCCTCCAAAAATCCCAAATATTCCAAAATAATTCTCCGTCTGTTTTATCCCGCTTGGATTCCATTTGATATGGGTTTTAAGAAACATAAAATATGCAACAAACAGAACTAGCAATGGGCAATCGGATCAATATGTTAGTCCCAAAATAATATAAAAAGTTGCCAAAAGTATATGAAAGTTGAAGAATATTGGCATGGAACAATCAAAATTATAGATACGACGGAGACGATCAAGATCCCTAAGCTTAATTCCTACTGTCCTCTAGTAGGTAAATGATAAAAAGATAATTTTTGATGTGGAATGCTACGTAGCATAATCTTGATCATATATCTAATCATGGCATGAATATTAATACACGAGTGATTCAAAACAATAGTCTATCATTTGACATAAAAACAATAATACTTCGAGCGTACCAATAAAGCAATCATGTCTTTTCAAAACAACAAGGCCAAAGCAAGCTTATCCCTACAAAATCATACAGTTTGGCCATGCTTCATTTTCGTCACACAAAATGCCCCCATCATGCACAACCCCGATGACAAGCCGAGCAATTGGTTCATACTTTTTAACGCGCTTCAGCTTTTCAACCCTCACGCAATACATGAGCGCAAGCCATGGATATAGCACTATAGGTGGAATAGAATATAATGATGGAGGTTATGTGGAGAAGACAGAAAAGGAGAAAGTCTCACATCGACGCGGCTAATCAACGGGCTATGGAGATGCCCATCAGTTGACGTCATTGCGAGGAGTAGGGATTGCCATGCAACGGATGCACTAAGAGCTATAAGTGTATGAAAGCTCAACAAAAGAAACTAAGTGGGTGTGCATCCAACTTGCTTGCTCATGAAGACCTAGGGCATTTGAGGAAGCCCATCGTTGGAATATACAAGCCAAGTTCTATAATGAAAATTCCCACTAGTATATGAAAGTGACAACATAGGAGACAATCTATATGAAGAACATGGTGCTACTTTGAAGCACAAGATATGAGACTCACTACATGAAGAACATGGTGGTACTTTGAAGCACAAGTGTGGAAAAAGAGATAGTAACATTGCCCCTTTTTATTTATTTTCTTTTTTTTCTTTTTCTTTTTTTTTCTTTTTCTTTCTTTTTCTTTTTTTCTTTGGCTTTTCTTTTTTTTCCTTTTTGGCCTTTCTTTTTTTTCTTTTTGGGGACAATACTCTATAATGATGATCATCACACTTTTATTTACTTACAACCCAATATTACAACTCGATACTAGAACAAAGATATGACTCTAGATGAATGCCGTCGGCGGTGTACCGGGATGTGCAATGATCTAGCGTAACAATGACATCAAAAAACGGACAAGCCATGGAAACATCATGCTAGCTATCTTACAATCATGCAAGGAAATATGACAATGAATGCTCAAGTCATGTATATGATGATGATGGAAGTTGCATGGCAATATATCTCGGAATGGCTATGGAAATACCATAGTAGGTAGGTATGGTGGCTGTTTTGAGGAAGATATAAGGAGGCTTATGTGTGATAGAGCGTATCGTATCACGGGGTTTGGATCACTACAAAAAAAAAGACACATCCGTGACATTTTGGGCCGAACAATTTTTTTTTCTGTCATACATATGACACTTCTATGACGATAATTGTGACAAAACCCGGTATCATCATAGATGTGGTGGGCTCCTACTTATGACAAAAATCATGACAGAAAATGGGCTTTTCCTCTGGGCGGGCCGGAGACGCGGCTGCATGACATTCTTTGGGCCGTCCATGACGGAAAAAACCGTGGTAGAAGCAAGGGGAGGAAAATTTTGGGGAGTTGCCGGTGATGGTGGGAGTTTGGGGGCCGAGCGATGCGCGTTTATCTCGTACACGTACGTGCGTGTGTGAAAGGCCTTGGCTCTAACTGAACCCGAGCGAGGC
The DNA here is from genome assembly GCA_021437245.1 of Aegilops speltoides. Taxonomy (NCBI): domain Eukaryota; kingdom Viridiplantae; phylum Streptophyta; class Magnoliopsida; order Poales; family Poaceae; genus Aegilops; species Aegilops speltoides. Next base: position 122,532,691 of record CM038143.1, on the reverse strand, counting down.
GTTGGGCTCTAATCGAACCGGCGAGCGACACTACAAAGCTACGCGTTATCGAACCTGAAGCGATCGATCGATGGCTGTTAATCGAACCCGATGAAGCGATTCTTCGCCATCGATGCTAATCAAGCCGATCGATTGATGAAAAGTGAGCGCGGCGGGGGGTTTGATGAACAAAGGAGTGGTGACGCGTGCCTCTAGATCCGTGGTGTGGGGGGCTGGATAAACGGTAGACGGTGGAGGGGTGGCCGTGGAGGGGTGGTTGAACAGGACCCCGTGCTGTGGAGGGCTGGATGAACAGTAGACGGTGGAGGGTTGCACGTGGAGGGGTGGTTGAACAGTAGCCGGTGGAGTAGCGCGTGGTGGGGGCTGGATGAACAGGATCCCATGGAGGCTCGAGGAGGTCGACGGTAGCCCGTGGAGGCTGGAGGAGGTCGACGGTGGAGATGAACAGTATCCCGTGGAGTCCTGCTTATGGTACACCACACCCTCCCGGCGAACAGACTCCGTTTTGACTGCATTCACTCCAACACAAGTCCGCTTTCGTCTGCTTTTGCGGTATGCCACACCTCCCGATCAACAGACCCCATTTAGATCATAGGAGGTCCGCTTTTCTGCGTTTGCGGTACTCCACACCCCTCCCGATCAATAGGACCCCCGTTTCGACCGTAGGAGGTCCGTTTCCTCCGTTTTGTGGTACGCCAGACCCCTCCCAATAAACAGGATCCGGTTTCGAATGTGGCCGATCGAACACAAGGCCGTTTCCTCCGTTGTGTGGTATGCCAGGCCTTGTTTCCATTGCCTGTTCCGTCCAAGCCCTCCCGATGAACACGACCACACATTCCGCTCCGACCCACTGGTTGGCTCCCACGCGTTCCGCTGTTCTCCCGATGAACACGACGATTCCGCTGCCTCCCCATGAACACGACGATTCGTGGCCTCCCCATGAACACGACGATTCCGTGGCCTCCCATGAACACGCACGACGATGTTGCTTCTCCATTCCGACCTAGCCATGTACGTATGCGCGAGTAGGTGTTCGAGACCCTTCCCGTATGTACGACGCGGGTCAGATTTTCTTTCTTGCACCCTTGCTGCTGTACGTACATGTACATGCTACGGCGCGCCTCTACTACGACACGCGGCGTGTTTCTACTACGACATGCGCGCACGCCTACATCGACCAAGATGTACGCATATCGTCACACCGTAATGACAATGCTACGACGCCGACCAGGTGGGTACCGACCGCCGCACTTCCTTGCTCGCGAAGATGTAGCCGTGGGTCCCAGCAGTCAGGGGCGAATCGCTTTGTTTTTTGCCTGACGCACTTCCTTGCGGCGAAAACGAGCTGGTGGGTCCCAGCAATGAGGGCTTAATCGCTTTTTTTTGCTCGGACGCACTTCCTTGCGTGCGAAGGTGTAGCTAGTGGGTCCCAGCAGTCAGGAGGGAAATGTTTTTTTTTTGCAAAATACGGTGGCCCATCCGGTGGGTCCCTGCTGTCAGGTCGAGGAATCAATATTTTCCGCGTAATAAGGAGGCACTTCCTTGCTGGGCCGTGGACCCAGTTGTCAGCCTCTCGACATACTGTCCACGTCCGATGGAAGTCGTTCCTTGACCACGTTGACCACGCTGCACCGAGAGCACCAGGGCGATGGACGACGGCGAGGCCTAGGAAGGGGACGATGCGGAGCCGTTGAAGACGCGGCAGTGGATGCTCACTCGTTCAGCTGCGGTGTGAGGCTGCCGTCGCCGCAGGGCCTGGCCTAAGGTGGGAATAGTAGGGGGCGGTGAGGCCTCCGCGGCAGCACAGCCGGCCACGAGAGGCAGGAGCAGGCGGCACGACCGACGCTGCTTTGGGCGGCTGGAGCAAGAAGACTAGAGGTTGAAGAAGCACTACGGCCGTTGGATGGACATCGTATGGTCACTGGAGCTAGAATCGTTCATATTGACTAAGTTGACAAAGCCCTCCGTCCCCGTCAACTTAGTAGGCCCACAAGTTAGCTTCCCACCAAGGTGAGTCCCACCTAGCAGGGGGAGTATTCATTTTTTGTGCGTAATAAATAGGCACTTCCAGTGGGTCCGAGCTGACAGCGGGGGGAACGTTTTTTCACGAAATACGGTGGCCCGTCCGGTGGGTCCCAGCAGTCAGGGGGGAAACTTTTTTTCGCAAAATAAGGTGGCCCGTCCGGTGGGTCCCTGCTGTCAGGTGGAGGAACAATTATTTTGCGCGTAATAAGGAGGCACTTCCTTGCGGCTGTCGTGCACCCAGTTGTCAGCCTCTCCACGTATAGTACTCTTCCGATGGAAGTCGGTCATTGACCACGTTGACCACGCCGCGCCGAGAGCACCAGGGCGGTGGACGATGGCGACGCCTAGGAAGGGGACGACGTGGAGCCGGGGAAGACGCAGAAGGAAGCCCGCGCGAGAGGAGTACGAGGGTTCACCGTTCGGGTCATGTGTGAGGCTGCCGCCGCAGTAATAACAGGGGGTGTGGGTGAGTGGAGGGATGGTCCGCCAGTGGAAGTAGTATGGGGCGGTGAGGCCTCCGTGGCTGCATAGCCGCCACGGAAGGTGAGCCGGTGGCACGACCGCGCCGCTTTGGGCGGCCGACCAAGAAGACCACAGGATGAAGAAGCACTACGGCTGTTGGACGGACATCGACGGTCATCGGGCTAGAATCGTTTATATTGACTAAGTTGACAAAGCCCTTGGTACGCTCCAACTTTGTAGGCCCACAGTCAGCCTCCGAACGGGTACCGATGTCGTGGGAGGAATCATTTTTGGGCGGCCAAGCTAAGAATATCCGAGATTGAAGAAGAAGCACGACATCCATTGATAGACATCCAACGCCACCGCTGCTAGAACCGTGTGTCGACTATAATAAGTTGACAAAGCCTTGCATACGCGCCAACTTATTTTTTAGGGACGCACATTAGTAGGCCCACAAGTGTGTGGGAGAGAACTTATAGCCCATTTGCGTTTTGTAAGAATGTACAACCCATTTTTGAATTCTAATGGAATTTACAACAGCCATTTATAGTTTGTTAAAAGTACAACCCATTTTCTAGCTAGGACAACGATTAATAATTTCAACCAACCATTGAAGACAGAATTCAATAAAATTTCCCACATTTTGATGGGATCCGAAATATTTTTATCCTGAAATTTCTAGTCAGATTAAATATAAATTTGTATTACGTAAAAATCCAACTAAACATTGCGTGCACAACAATGAAAATTTAAGATTTTCAAAATCCATAAATAATATTTTATAAACTAATTTCGTGTTTGGTGCATTTTTTTATAGTTACTGCCCAATTTTTATAATTACATCCCATTTATTATTTTTAAAGCCCATTTTCCTGTTAAGCCTAATGCATCCCTCCTAGGAAAGATTTGCAGCCCAGGGGGCGGAGAATAACAAGTTGACCTTGCCTGGGTATTCCTCAAACAGACGTATAACTGGGCTAGCCATTTTCATCTTGAAAAAAGTAGTATCTGGGCTGGATATCTGGCCTGAGCTAGACGGGCCACAACCCGCCCAGTTAATACCCTGCTCTCCTCTGAACAACAACGAAATCATCGCCATGAAAAACTCTGCAGGTGCTCACGCCTCAAAAACACAAATATCGCCGAGCTGCTTGGTCCCAAATTGCCGGCCGCACCTTGTGCAATTCTCTCATTTATATTGACTACATAAGTTGACAATGGTGTGGGACCGTGATGTCGGGAAACCAGAGAAAGCAAAAATATATAGTTGTACATAATAAGGAGGCATCACAGACATACGGCTATGGCCCTAGTGGGTCCCTAGTGTCATCCAGTCAAAATAAAGTCATCTCCGAATCCTCATGTTCGTTGACCATGTTAACAATGCTCGCACCACGGCGAGCGCAACAACTCAAGGACAACGGAGAGGGCCTCATGGGCCCTACGGAGGTCCGATGGCCATACCGCTGCTCATTCAGAAGCCGTGATCATCGGACATCTATGAGCACCTTCGAAACCGAGACGGCATGAACGGTAAGGCCGCCGCTTGGGAGCTCTGGTTTATTTCAAACCTGTATTAACATACAAGTGTAATTTACTCATCATCGGAAGGCCCGAGGTCTGTAAGTAAAACCGGAGGGTTACGCGTGTAATTTGAGAGACCAGTGTATATTTTATGAGCACTGCTATATGGACGACATTACCAGACGATACATGCATGACGCGTGTATCATGCCATCCATGGGCAAGGCTGAAACAGCAGCTAACGGCTGGATTAGCAATCGTCCGAGTGTCGTTCAGCGTTTTTATCGTTAGTGAAGTACTTCCGATATTTTACTAGTCGAAATCGACCAACCAAGCACCTTCGCCCGAGACCATCTGCTTTAATTTACAAGCGTCAGTTTTACAAGCGGTTTTGGTTGGAAAACGATGATCCAATCACGACCTAATATCATGAGTTGGTCGGAAGATCATATGGTTTCACGTCTAACCTACCTGACATGTCGTATAGGCTATGAATGAAACATCAGACGATGAACTTCTTACGCACGGAAACAACAAAAGAGGATGATCTTCTTAACAGGCAAATCACTGGCATTAGAGCGACATGCAAAACAATACGAAGCATTATTCTTAGGAGGCACGGTGAACAGCTCGTGATGACGCATGCCACAACATTCCTAGCTCAACTTTGGAATCAAACACAAGGCTTGGCATTACATAGACAATATTCAGAACAAACTCTTAACACAGGAATATCTCAGCAGAGTAACTATTTACTTCTAAACTGAACACAGGAATAGGAAAAAACACTCGACGCTGCCCACAACAAAGGCGTCCCACTCAAAAATATCAAATGCATGTCTTCTGGCTAACATCAATGAGCAAATTTTGACAAGGTTTTCTAGTTCCAATATATTAAACTAACATCTTCTTGCTAACATCAATGATTAAACTTTGACAAACTTTTCCCATTCAAAATATGTAATGCCTATGATCGTGTCCTGTCGTAGCTTCTTGTACTTGATTGGGCACTTTTTGCCCAGGGCACTCCACGTGTTGTTAAATTGCCAATGGTCTCTACAGACTAGTCATGTCACCGGTGTCTAATAATACTCTGTAAAGCTTCTCGGTCATTCCTTCTGTAATGTAATGCAACCAGTGATTGCTTCTTTTTGCAAAGTGGAATGACCAACTGGACCCAGTAACGCAGCAGTTTGCCTTGGACACATTGGCTCCTTTTGTGCAGTCCAACTAAAATCGAAGTCAGAATAAAACCGAGCTTTAATTTTGATATCCCTGTAAGCAACAATATGTATAAGGGAAACAATTACCGAGAAATAACGGTTGATGACTTGTCTTAATGGGAAACAAAGCAGGAGAGTAGCAATTGTCCATCAGTGTGATTCATTCATATTGACTGAGACATTATCTTAACAATGCCTTGTTTCAACATGTATAAAGAACGACAAAGTAGAAAGTACCATTCCTAAAACAATGCAACTGATTCATTTTTAAAGAGACATTATCTTAACAATACCTTGGTTAAACATGTAGAAAGAACTACAAAGCAGGATAGTACCATTCCTAACAAGTGTTGCAGTTTTGAACTAAGATACAGTAGTTAATTAATTCTGAGAGTGGCATTGCTCGATTTTACTAGCGGCATTAGATTAATGAAAATCATAAACGGTTCCAGGGGAGAGTGGGCAACAATATGCGCTTCCATCTACTTCTAAAGCGGGTGATGCAGAGTTTGTTGTAACAAAGCAACATGCATGATGTCTGGGTTGGTCCCATTTTTGTTCACTACTTAATGGGAAAAGACAGCAATACAATAGCTTCAATTCAACATTTATTTAAAACAGTACCAATACAAGTAGCACAACATCTCAAAGCACACTGCACAATCATGTGGATGAAGGCCTGTACTGACCTTTCATGACAACACCAGGATAAAATACGAATTTGCTAACACGAATAGGAAATCCAATCTCCTTTTGTGCAGTTGCACTGAAATCAAGCAAAATGTCGCAATAGCAACAAGTTGAATAGATATCACGTGGTTGAGACCAAGATTTGAAACAACTTGATAGGAACACTCAAAACAAATCTCGATCTCCTTTTGTGCAGTTCCACCAAAATTAAGCAAAGTCACCGGTGTGACATTCAAGTTGAACTGCACAAAACACTCTTAAAACATAAGTGTTTCGAGCAGAATACAAAATGTCGCAATAGCAACAAGTTGAATCGATACCCCTGTTTTAACAGAGGCAAAAAAGATAACAATTACTTGCCGATAAAGGAGGATGAAACAAACGGTGACAGAAAGAAGCATCTAACTTATCTTGGATGGAAAACAAAGTAGGATAATAGCATTTCTAAAATGGTTGCATTGATTCATATTAACAGAGACACTCTCTTGAAACATGAAAGTGCATTATATCGACTAGAGGGGGGGTGAATAGGCGATTTTTATGAATTCTTCACTGAGGAATTTGCTGGTGAGGAAATTCCTTAGCGAAGAACTACTTGCAGCGGAATAAGTACTCAGAAGTAAGCATAATAGAATACAAGCATGGTCATCATGATGAAATGAAGACTAGTACAGAGTACGTAAAGCGTAATCACAGGATAACACAAGATGAAGACAAACAGATCAAGTAATTGAACCGAGGAATTTGAGAAAGTCTTCTACCAAAGTCTTCAAGCACACGATATGAACAAACACTCAACACAAAGAATGAGGAAATGAAAGGGTTGAGGAAATAGAACCATTAGTTGGTGAAGACAATGGTTTAGTAAACCAATTACAACCGCTGCCTGGGCTTGTACGCCCGTTGGAGCGGCCGAGTATTTAAACTCGAGGACACGCAGTCCCGGACACCCACCATCGAGCACGCAGCTCAGACACCCAGTCCTCATCAGATTCTCCTTGAACTAAGGTCACGCAGACTCGCCCAATCACTGTGGTAAGTCTTCAGCGATTTCCAAACCTTCACAGACTTGGTCACTCGGCGATCCACAATTCCTCTTGGATGCTCTAGACCATGACGCCTAACCATCTGGAAGAAGCACAATCTTCAAAGGTAACAAGCGTCGGATACACGCAGGATCAATTTCTTCAGTGATGCTCAATCACTTTGGGTTTGTGGGGGTTTGGTTTTGGGTTTTCTTCACTTGATGATTTTCGCCAAAGTCCTCGGAGGATGGGTTGCTCTCAAATGACAAGTGTCAAGTTCTTCGGAGCAGCCAACCAGCTAGTGGTTGTAGGGGCGGCTATTTATAGCCTAGGGAGCAGCCCGACATGATAAGACATAAATGCCCTTCAATGATATGACCGTTAGGTGGATAAGATATTTTGGGACAGCTAGCGTGCAAAGAAGAAAGAACGGTCGAAAATTTGACTCTCAAATTCCTCGTGGCTATCAAGTTCCTCACTGTAGGCAATTCAAGACCGGGCGGATTCCTAACTCCTCATTCACATCTACAACACTTGGGCGGATCATAGCGCTCTGCATAACTCCAAATGCGTGTCGAAGTTTATAATTCCTCATTCACGTATTTGCTACGCATGTTAAAATCCTTACCAGCCCGATCTTCTTGGGTTTCGCGGATCTCATGAGCACCTGTAGGCTTCCAACCGGGCCTCCTTCACACTTTGGGCGCCAGCAAGTTCGGATCTGCTTGATCCAGACACCTTGTGCTCAAGTCTCACACTTTATATAGCATATGTCGGCTCTTGTTGGACCTCATCAACCTTGCTTCATGCTTTGGCAGAAGCTGCTCATTCTTGAATCCACCTCCTTCACTGGTTTGGCCAGTGCAATCTTGAGGCCTGGACCTCAGGGCGTGTCAACTATGAGCATAAACATAAGCTCGGTCAGATAACAAATTGGAACTTATATGAGTGGATATGCTCGGTATTAGATACCTTGTTTTCCCTCAGCCCTCCTTTAGCTGGAGACTTTGGCTGCATCTTGAGGCTTTCTTTGTCGACTTAAGCACTTTGCTTACCAAGTAGACATATATGTTAGCTCTGCGACATCTTTATTCGATCTCTGTTCAACCTTCTTGGAAACAACTGAATAGAGTCTCGGGGCTACTATCTATATACAATTATTCATACGGAAATAACTAAAATATATTACTTCACATACCTCAAAGCACGATAGAAGGCTGTTATAAACTAGTTCAATCCGCTTTTAGCGGACGAACCTTTTCAACCACCCATAAAGTGCGATTGCTCCTCAATGGAAGCACCTTAGGCGCTTCCAGTAGTGTCGGCACCTCTGGATTGTGAGAGGTGCAGGTGGAATCTTTACACCTTCCCACGAAGAGGGTTGCTGTCACGATTCGAGCAGTATGGGTCTACAGAAATATATTCCGATTTGGGGGCGAACTAAGCGTACCCCATACCATGGAGTCTCCATGAAGGTCATTCCCCCTCTCTTCAGCAATGGGGTGCTACCCCTCTGCCCTTGTCGGTGAGAATGACACCTATGGGATCAATGGAATCCCTACTACGGTCGTAGTGCGGGGTTGTGGAAAAGAGCGGGTCTAAAGTGACACAAAAGATCGTTTACCCGGTTTAGGGCGCGAGGATCTGTATGTACCCTAGTCACCTTTGGTGTATATCTAAATGTTCTTGTGTTCCAAAACTAGCTACCGTCGTGAATAGTCCAAAAAGCGAATCCTCTCGATCGCCTTGGGCCTCCTTTTATAGGAAAAAGGGGCATACGATGGCACATAGGAGGTGGAAAGTTCATATGGTGGCTGAGTCTATCCTCTCATGTCAGCGTCGGACAAATGCATTGATCTTGTTGGCGACGTGCCGTCCTTGCTATCGCCGCCTTGCTACGACGTTAAGACTGCATAGCGAGCAATGCCATGTAGGGCTGGCGGTGTTGAGCTGGTGTCGAAACAAATCTTCACGAAGATCTGCAAGCCACCACGCACATGCTGAGCTGGTGTAGAGGCCACATGTACAGAGTGCGTAGCTAAATGGGCTGGCATTTGCATGGGAGCGGCGGTGGAGCCTTGGCAGTGGGCTTTGGCCCATGACCACTAATGTTTCGGCAAGGTCTTGCGGGCCCCTGAAGGTCTTGCCGTGGCGTCCCATGATCATCCCGCAGGATCTTGCTAGAGGTCTCATGGATTTCCTTAGCAAGGATCTTAGAGGATCGTCGTCTTCGGTCCTCATCGATCTTGTGTATTAATGATCTTCACAAATATCGGCATGCCACCATAGAGTGCCTCCAGAGGCTTGGACCAACGTTGGTGGCGTTAAATCTCGGGCTCAGTGGCGGCGCTCGGTGGCGTCGAACAAATTGCCCAGCAAGACACTCTTGTCGGAGACCCGGAAGAGCCTTGGTGAAGGATCTTAATGAAAGTCTACGCCCTCTTCTTGCTCTTTATGCTTTTGGTCTTGGCGTTGCTTCGATTGCTTTATGGCTTTGGCGTCCCTCCTCTCGCCCTACTAAGCGTGACAGCGAACATGACTCGACTGCCCGTGCACAAGTAAAGGGTACAAAGTAGAGCCCCTACTTGGTACATTGACGAGGCCCGGGCTTGGTACACATAAGCGCGACATGTTGTTGGGCTAGGCCTAGAAACGGTCTTGCGGGCAGGTGGGGCGGATTTTGCATGGTAACTCCTTAGCTAGCTGCGCTTCCCCGACCAGCGTTGAATCGTGGCGTGGGGATCGCAATGAGATGTGGCTGTCACATCATCTTGTGGTGAATAGTAAAGAAGCTGACTTGCGTGTCCCTTTAAGGCTGAGGCGGCTGCTCATTCTTTTCTTCCATTGGAACCGCCATTCCACATTTCCCCTTGTGCCCCCCTTGCGCCCGTGTCGCCGCATGCAGTCAGGGGTAGGTGATAAGCGCATGGAAATTTGGGAAGGCATGCATGAGTGATACTATCGCCGATTGGGCGAGAGGGGCGGTCGGTGGCCTACTTTCTTTGCTGTAATAGGCTTGATTCGGCCGGGATCTTGAGCGTAGGGCTGGTCCTTGGCCTCCCTTAACTATAAAGGGGACTCGAGGGGCAGGAGGAAAAGCATCCCCTCATGTCTCCTCATGTCTTCATCCATACCAGTGATTATGGCAAGAAATTTAAGCTGGACCGTTCTTACGTGGAAGTGACCAGTCCTCCTCCGCCCAGAGCTGGCCAGTCAAGGAAAACTCGTGCCAGGGGGCAAGGCCGCTCGGCCGAGGGGCAGCTAGGCAGGCTGAGTGGTCGGAGGCGGTCGGCAGGTGGGCGTGGAAGGGGAGCGCTGCTGCCTCGTCTCTGTTGCCATCTCCTCTGCCTTCACAGTGGTCATGTCGAGGCCTAGGCGCTCGAGTTCATCTTTCAGCTGCCACTGCGCCCACGACCGTCTTCCCAGGCGTGCTAGAGTCGACCAGCCACCCACGGTGAGGCTTCACATGAAGGGTGTTGCCATGGCGACATGTGGGTGAACACAAGGTTCCCTGCCCCTCAAATGATGCTCGCCGCTGGGGTTGAAAACTTTTTACTGCAGCGCCCATTGCACGATGGATGGGCACGTCCTGCACTGGTGGCGGACGGTGACTTGCTCTCCGTCAAGGTTTTGGTGCTTTCGGGACCTGAGCTGGGGTGCTGTGTGGAAAGCTCGGCCCGATGGCAGCTCCTCTTGGCGGCAGTGGCGAGAGGACAGCGGCTGACAACGGCGAGGTGGCGGGCGGGAGGATGGCCAGGTCCGACTAGGCGTCGGACCCACCATCCTCGGCGGCACCAATAGTAGCGGCATGCACTGGCCCTTCCTCACAGGGGTGGGCCAACTCCTTGAGCTTCTTGGGGTGCGCTCCTTGGGCAGCTGGCATGGGAAGGATGGAGAAAGGCAAAGAAGTGGGTGGCGGGCCGTCAAGTGAATCTGATGGCACAAACGCCTTAGTTACGCATATTGGCGGCCCACTGCCTCATCTTCCGACTCTTCTCCGGCACCATCATCACCCGGCCCTCTTAGGATGACCACGGGATGTTCTCTTGGTGTCTTCTGCTGCTGTACCTCGCCTAGGTGCTTCTTTTGCCCTCACGCTATCTTGTTCCATTTCTTAGGGAGAAGGACAAGAAAGGGATTCTGGGCATCTTATCTTTTTAGTTTGTAAGCCTCACAGACCTTAGTTAAATTTAAAACATAATCCCCTTGCTCATGTTCACATTCACATCTGGCTTGTGCACCTATGGGTATTAATGAAAAAGGGTGCTTCTTGGGTTCTTTGTGTGTGAGTGAAACCCATACCAAGGAGCGAATCCTTATTATTTTAATATAAACATTATAGCGGCAATAGGCATTGCTGCTCACTTACGATTCCGACCATACTCGCTTTCGGCGAGGCGGGGAAATGATAGGATTAAGCCTACCTTGCTTCATATCACGCGACTACAACCAAGTTGAGCCGAGGTTAGGTATAGGAAAGGGGAGCCGCGGCGACCTAGGAATAGAACAAGGTTTCATCGTCCCGATCTCATACGAGAAATGGATAAGAATGAAATACTTATCAAGAATCTGCAGCCCCGACAACCTTGGCTTGCGTGGTTGGACCCTTAATCTTTAGCCCCGGCGACCTTGGCTTCTTGGGACGGGCGCCCGGCTGGTTTTCTATCTTCAAGTAGCTTAGCGGCGTCCATGTATCTGCGAACCAAGAGGGCCGGAAAGACAGAGAGAGACACACACCGACCTCTATACTGGGGTTGAGTCGCCGCTAAGCACTATCAACCCTAACAGGAGAGACTCAACCTAGCATACATGCTATAACCAAAGAAACATGAGTGCTTTGTTTATTTATCTTTGAGGTCTGCGCTGGCTTTGTACAAAGGTTAAATGCCTTGCCGGCAAAAGCTTGTACAAAAATTGCGGGGGCCCGACAATACATATATGGGTAAAACTTGAAGATGCTTGATGTGCGAGGTTGCTCCTGGAATGGCTTCCCTCGGTCTCGAATTGGTGCTAGCGTGAGCACAGTGACTTGTATTGCAAATAAGGCTTTCCCACTTTGGCGTCAACTTGTTGGAATACTTGGCGATTAGACATGAAGAACAAGGCGCCTTCCTCAAGCTTGGCATGAACCTTGCGGCTGATAGCGGTGCAAGGCTTGCTAATAGCGCTGCTTTCCTCGGCCCTGAAGGCGATCTTCCTCGAGGCGTTGCGTCATCTTGGCCATGTGCTCTTGCTCAAACTTCGTCATAGCGAGCACTCAAAGGTGAACCGTATATGAGTTACGTAGAGGCCCTTACGCCCATGCTACAGAGCAAAAGGTGTCTAGCGGTGACTCGATTTAGGCGTCGTTACGATGGAAACCAAAACCGGCAACTCATAAATCCAGCGCCTTCGCTCTTGTGAGCCTTGTCAAAGTCTATGTCCTTATGCCTCGCGGTACTTTAGCATTTTCCTCTCTGCTGGCCATTGCTTTCGTGGGTGTGCCATGGGCGAAACATACCTTCTTAGAGGTCTTGATGTATTGCATGAAGGTGTTGCTTGTGAAGCTGCGTGCCGTTGTCGGTGATGACCTGTTTGGCACAAAATGTGGATAGCCCCTTGAAGGTTGGCCGGTATTGCGTTGTCACCTTCTTGCTTTCACCTCCGGCCAATTAGTGAACTTGTCGATTACAGCGTTACAAGTACTCAAAGCCCAAATAAGCGGAAAGAATTTAATATGTCAAGCCCCATACGAAAAATGGCAGGCAGGGTTGTTTGAAGAGGCAGGTTGGTGATGAAGCTTCTTTGAATGGGCTGACATGCTTGACACTTGGTTACTAGTGCTATTGCATGCTTTGGAGGCGATGGGCGAGAGAAACTTGGAGAAAGCCTTGCGGCAAGGCCCTCGACCCTATTAGGGAGCCATATGCCTCCATGTATCTCCATGACAGCTCGATCCTTCCTCGGGGAATGCACCAAATTTCACACCGTTTGGTCTTTTTACATGCGAGCGTTGTCCAGCAGGCTGGTACATAAGCGGGACCGATAGGCTACTTTCTCCACTTCTTCTGTTCCTAAGGAAGCTCCCACATTTGGAGAATCGGGCGGTATGTGATAACACATGAAGTATCTGGGATGTTGCAGCCTCTTTCGATAAGTAAAATTATCGAACCCAACGAAGAGCTAAAGGTAGAACAAATACTCTCTCAAGTCCTACTTTCGGTAGCTATGCGACTCTCGCTTGACAGCGTTAAACTTTACCTAGAACAAGTATGAAACTAGAAGTACTTTGTAGGTGTGATAGGATAGATTTGCAAGATAATAAAGACACGTAATTATAAACTAGGAACTGTTTAAATAAAAGATCTGATAAGGTAAATATAGTGAGTGTGTGGAAAAGTGGTGGTAGGAGTTGTGAAATTGTCCCTAAGCAATTGACTATGTTACTAGACGGTAATCACTATTGCAATTCTATTGAGGAGATGCATAAGCTAACATACTTTCTCTTCTTGGATCATATGCACTTATGGAACTCTAGCAAGCATCATAGCTACTAAAGATACTTAAGGTAAACCCAACAATAGCATTAAAGTATCAAGTCCCCTTTATCCCATATGCAACAATCCCTTACTCGGGTTTGTGTTTCAGTCACTCCATGACCCATTATAAGCGAATCATGAGCAGTTGCAACACCCTACAGCGAGGAATCCCTCACGCTTGCTTGTGCAGGAGGGCACCATAGAATGACAACCAATAATAAAACATGCAACTCAAACCAATCATAGCATTCATCAATCTGGATAGGACAAAAAATCTACTCGGACATCATAGGATGGCAACACATCATTGGATAATAATATGAGCATAAAGCATCATGTTCAAGTAGAGGTACAGCGAGGTTGCGGGAGAGTGGACCGGCTGGATATGAATGGGGAAGGTGATGGAGGTGTTGGTGAAGATGGTGGAGGTGTTGGTGAAGATCAGCGGTGATGATGGCCCCGTGGCGTTCGGCACCGGGAGCAAGGGAAGGCCCCCTTCTTCTTCTTCTTCTTCCTTGAACTCTCCTCCATAGATGGGAGAGGGTTTCCCCCTTTGGTCCTTGGCTCCCATGGTGTGGGAGGGCGAAAGCCCCTCGAGATTGAATCTATCTCTACTGTTTACTGCGTTCTCGATTCTATCCCTTCAATGTTTCTTAAATATTTGGAGATCCGTAACTCAGATTGGGGTGCATCTTTAAGCAGATTTTTCTTGTAAAATTAGCTTTCTTGCGGCAAAGAAGGGCATCAAGCCTTAGGGTGGCCACGAGTCGAGCGGCGCCAGATCCACGTCTAAATGTACCGGTTTCTTTCGATTGATTCTTCCTCCGAAAAATCCCAAATATTCCAAAATAATTCTCGTCGTTTTATCCGTTTAGTTCCATTTGATATGGGTTTCTTCTGAAACATAAAATATGCAACAACGAGGAACTAGCAATGAGCCTTTGGATCAATATGTTAGTCCAAAAATATAAAAAGTTACCAAAAAGTATATGAAGTTGAAGAATATTGGCATGGAACAATCAAAAATTATAATAGACGGAGCGTATCGGCATCCCCAAGCAATTCCTACTAGTCCTCTCGAGTAGGTAAATGATAAAAAGATAATTTTTGATGTGGAATGCTACATGCATAATCTTGATCATATATCTAATCATGGCATGAATATTAATACCGCAGTGATTCAAAACAATAGTCTATCATTTGACATAAAAACAATAATACTTGACGTACCAATAAAGCAATCATGTCTTTCAAAACAACAAAGGCCAAAAGCAAGCTTATCCCTACAAAATCATACAGTTTGGCCATGCTTCATTTTTAAGTCACAAAATGCCCCATCATACACAACCCGATGACAAGCGAGCGGTGGTTCATACTTTTTAACGGCGCTTGACTTTTCAACCCTCACGCATAATACATGGCGCCAAGCCATGGATATAGCACTATAGGTGGAATAGAATATAATGATGGAGGTTATGTGGAGAAGAGCGAAAGAGAAAGTCTCACATCGGCGCGGCTAATCAGCGGGCTATGGAGATGCCCATCGATTAGCGTCATTGCGAGGGTAGGGATTGCCATGCAACGGATGCACTAAGAGCTATAAGTGTATGAAAGCTCAACAAAAAGAAACTAAGTGAATGTGCATCCAACTTGCTCATGAAGACCTAGGGCATTTGAGGAAGCCCATCGTTGGAATATACAAGCCAAGTTCTATAATGAAAATTCCCTAGTATATGAAAGTGACAACATAGGGAGACAATCTATATGAAGAACATGGGTGCTACTTTGAAGCACAAGATATGAGACTCACTACATGAAGAACATGGTGGTACTTTGAAGCACAAGTGTGGAAAAGATAGTAACATTGCCTTTTATTTATTTTCTTTTTTCTTTTCTTTTTTTTTTCTTTCTTTCTTTTTCTTTTTTCTTTGGCTTTTCTTTTTTTCCTTTTTGGCCTTTCTTTTTTTTTCTTTTAGGGGACAATACTCTATAATGATGATCATCACACTTTTATTTACTTACAACCCAATATTACAACTCGATACTAGAACAAGATATGACTCTAGATGAATGCGAGTCGGTGTGCGGGATGTGCAATGATCTAAGCGTAACAATGACATCAAAAAGCGGACAAGCCATGGAAACATCATGCTAGCTATCTTACAATCATGCGAAATATGACAATGAATGCTCAAGTCATGTATATGATGATGATGGAAGTTGCATGGCAATATATCTCGGAATGGCTATGGAAATACCATAGTAGTAGGTATGGTGGCTGTTTTGAGGAAGATATAAGGAGGCTTATGTGTGATAGGCGTGTCATTATCACGGGGTTTGGATCACTACAAAAAAAGACACATCCATTGACATTTTGGGCTGAACAATTTTTTTACGTCATACATATGACACTTCTATGGCGATAATTGTGACAAAACCGGTATCATCATAGATGTGGTGGGCTCTACTTCTATGACAAAAATCATGACGGAAATGGGCTTTTCCTCTGGGCGGGCGGAGGCAGGGCTGCATGACATTCTTTGGGCCGTCCATGGCCGGAAAAACCGTGGTAGAAGCAAGGAGAGGAAAATTTTGGGGAGTTGCGGTGATGGTGGGAGTTTGGGGGCGGCGATCGCGTTTATCTCATTACCGTGCGTGCGTGTGTGAAAGGCCTTAGCTCTAAGCGAACCAGCGGGCGTTGGGCTCCTACGAACGGCGATTACTCACGACTGCGTTCTTGAGCCATGATCGATCGATGGCTGATGGCGAACCCGATAAGCGATTCGCCCGCTCGATGCTAATGAAGCCGATCGATTGGATGAAAAGTGAGCGTTGCGGGGGGTTTGGATGAGCGGTGAGTGGTAGCGTTGCCTCTAGATCCGTGGTGTGGAAATTTGGATAAGCGGTGAAGCGGTGGAGGGTGGAGTGGAGGGTGGTTGAGCAGGGACCCCACGTCTTTGTGGAGGCTGGATGAGCGATGAGCGGTGGAGGGTTGCCGTGGAGGGTTGGTTGAGCGATGGCAGTGGAGTGGCGTGGTGAAATTTGGATGAGCGGATCCCATGGAGGCTCGAGGAGGTCGGCGGTGGCAGTGGGAGGAGGTCGGCGGTGGAGATGAGCGGTATCCGTGGAGTCCGTTTTGCGGTACACCACACCCCCGATGAAACGGGACCCCCGTTTTGGCCGTACCACTCCAACACAAGTCCGTTCGTGGTTTTGCGGTATGCCACACCCTCCCGATCAGCGGGACCCCCATTTAGATCATAGGAGGTGGATTTCGTCGGTTTCGCGTACTCCACACCCTCCGATCAATAGGACCCCGTTTGACCGTGGGAGTCGTTTCCTCCGTTTGTGATACGCGGACCCCTCCCAATAAACGGGATCCGGTTTGAATGTGGCGATCGAACAAGGCCGTTCCTCCGTTGTGTGGTATGCAGACCTTGTTTCCATTACTGTTCCGTCAAGCCCTCCGATGAACACGACCACACATTCCGTTCCGGCCCATTGGTTGGCTCCCGCGTTCGTTGCCTCCCGATGAACCGGCGCATTCGTTGCCTCCCCATGAACCACGGCGCGTTACAGCAGCCTCCCCATGAACGCAGCGCATTAGTGGCCCTCCCCCATGAACAGACAGCGATGCTGCTTCTCCATTCGACCTAGCCGTATGCGTATGCGCGGTGGTGTTGAGACCCTTCCCGTATATGCGTGCGTGGCGTATTTTCTTTCTTGCACCCTTGCTGCATGCGTACATGTACATGCTCGTCGCGCCTCTACTCGACTGCGTGCGTGCCTCTACTACGACCGTGCTGCGCCTCTCATCGACCGGTTATATGCATTGCGTTGACGGAATGACAATGCTAAATGCGCTTGACCGGTGGGTACGGTATCGGGCACTTCCTTACTGCGAGTGTAGCTGGTGGGTCCCGGTTGACCCGAATCGTTTTGTTTTTTGCGGGGCGCACTTCCTTGCGTGCAGCGTAACTGGTGGGTCAGCGATCGGGAAGGCGAATCGTTTTTTTGCTCGGGCGCACTTCCTTGCGTGCGAAGGTGTAACTAGTGGGTCAGCGGTCGGGAGAAATGTTTTTTGCAAAATACGGTGGCCGATTGGAGTCCCTAACTTTGTCGGTCGAGAATCAATATTTTCCGTAATAAGGAGGCACTTCGCTTGCGGGCGTGGACCGGTTATGACCTCGACATCTTGTCACGTCCGATAAATGGTTCCTTGACCACGTTGACCACGCTGCACGAGCACCCGGGCGATGGGCGTGGCGAGGCCTAGGAAGGGGCGATGCGGAGCCGTTGAAAACTGCGGTGGATACTCCTCGTTCGGCCTGCCAGTGTGAAATTGCCCGTCGCCCGCGAGGGCGGCCTAAGAGTGGGAATAGTAGAGGCGGTGAGGCCTCCATGACAGCACAGCCCGAGCGAGGCGGAGGCGAGGCGACACGGCCGGCCTGCTGGTAGGCGTGGAGCAAGAAGACTAGAGGTTGAAGAAGCACTACGGCGTTGGATGGACAT
Organism: Aegilops speltoides; assembly: GCA_021437245.1. Classification (NCBI taxonomy): domain Eukaryota; kingdom Viridiplantae; phylum Streptophyta; class Magnoliopsida; order Poales; family Poaceae; genus Aegilops; species Aegilops speltoides. The sequence goes on along the minus strand of CM038143.1, from coordinate 122,514,712 downwards.
CGTATGGTCCGCTGGGCTAGAATCGTTCATATTGACTAAGTTGACAAAGCCCTCCGTCCCGTCAACTTAGTAGGCCCTGAGTTAGCTTCCACCAGGGTGAGTCCCACCTAGCGGGGGAGTATTCATTTTGTGCGTAATAAATAGGCACTTCGGTGGAGTCCGAGTGACCCGGTGAGCGTTTTTCCACGAAATCGGTGGCCCGTCGTTGGGTCCCAGTCGAAGAAACTTTTGCAAAATAAGGTGGCCCGTCCGGTGGTCCCTCTTTGTCAGTGGAGGAACAATTATTTTGCGCGTAATAAGGAGGCACTTCCTTGCGGTACATCGTGCGCCCGGTTAACCATTACTCATAGCCTCCTCAGGTAGTCGGTCTTGACCACGTTGACCTTGGCGCCGAGAGCACAGGCGGTGGGCGATGGCGACGCCTAGGAAGAGACGGCGTGGAGCAGAGAAAACGCGGCGATGGAAGCCAGCGGAGAGAATCTGAGGAGGTTCTTGGTTCGGTGCGGTGTGAGGCTGCCGTCGCCAGCGAAATAACGGGGGTGGTGAGTGGAGGGATGGTGCGGCCGGTGGAAGTAGTATGGGGCGGTGAGGCCTCACGTGGCTACATAGCGACCCACGAAGCGATAGTACGGCCGGCGGCTTTGGTAGTGGACCAAGAAGACCACGGATGAAAGAAGCACTACGGTATTGGACGGACATCGTACAGTCCTCATGAAGCTAGAATGGTTTATATTGACTAAGTTGACAAAGCCCTTGAAATGCGCTCCAACTTTGTAGGCCCGAGGTCAGCCTCGAAGCTTGCCCACGATGTGAGGGATCATTTTTTGGCGGCGAGCTAAGAATATCCGAGATTGAAGAAGAAGCCACGACATCCATTGGATAGACATCAACGACCTTTGCTACTAGAACCGTGTGTTGACTATAATAAGTTGACAAAGCCTTGCATCTGCGTCAACTTATTTTTAGGGACGTCGATTAGTAGGCCCACAAGTGTGTGGGAAGAACTTATAAGCCATTCGTTTTGTAAGAATGTACAACCCATTTTGAATTCTAATGGAATTTACAACAGCCATTTATAGTTTGTTAAAGTACAACCCATTTTCTAGCTAGGACAACGATTAATAATTTCAACCAACCATTGAAGACAGAAATTCAATAAAATTTCCCACATTTTGATGGGATCCGAAATATTTTATCCTGAAATTTCTAGTCAGATTAAATATAAATTTGTATTAAGTAAAAATCAACTAAACATTGCGTGCACAACAATGAAAATTTAAGATTTTCAAAATCCATAAATAATATTTTATAAACTAATTTAGTGTTTTGGTGCATTTTTTATAGTTACTGCCCAATTTTATAATTACATCCCATTTATTATTTTTAAAGCCCATTTTCACAGTAAGCCTAATGCATCCCTCCTAGGAAGATTTGCAGCCAGTGGAGAATAACAAGTTGACCTTGCAGGTATTCCTCAAGCAGGGCGTATAAGCGGGCTAGCCATTTCATCTTGAAAAAAGTAGTATCGGGCTGGATATCGGCGAGCTGGGCAGACCACAACCCGGCCGATTAATACCCTGCTCTCCTCACGAACAACAACGAAATCGCCATGTGAAAAACTCTGCGATGCTCACGCCTCAAAACACAAATCTTTACTCGAGCTGCTTGGTCCCGGTGTCGGCCGCTGTATGCAATTCTCTCATTTATATTGACTACATAAGTTGACAATGGTGTGGGACCCGTGATGTCGGGAAACCGGAGAAAGCAAAATATATATAGTTGTACATAATAAGGAGAGCCTTTGCGTACATACGGCTATAGCTAGTGGGTCCCCTAATGTCATCCAGTCAAAATAAAGTCATCTCGAATCCTCATGTTGGGTGACCATGTTAACAATGCTCGGCTGCAATGACTGCTTGACTTCGAAGGACAGCGGAGAGGGCCTCATGGGCCCTGCGGAGTCGATCTGGCGCCGCTACTCATTGAGAAGCAGGGATCATCGGACATCTATGAGCACCTTGAGGCGAGGCGGCGTAAGCAGTGGAGGCGGCAGGACTCTGGTTTATTTCAAGCACAGCATTAACATACAAGTGTAATTTACTCATCATCGGGGCCAGTGCGTAAGTAAAACGGAGATTCTGCGTGTAATTGAGAAGACAGTGTATATTTTATGAAACGCACTATATGGACGACATTACGAAGACGATACATGCATGGCCGTGTATCCTTGCCATCCATAGGCAAGGCTGAAAGCAGCTAAAATTTGGATTAGCAATCGTCCGGAGTGTGGTTCACGTTTTTATCGTTAGTGAAGTACTTCGATATTTTACTGATGAAATCGACCAACCAAGCACCTTAAGGACCATCTGCTTTAATTTACAGCGTCAGTTTACAAAGCGGTTTTGGTTGGAAAAGCGATGATCAATACGACCTAATATCATGAGTTGGTGGAAGATCATATGGTTTCCACGTCTAACCTACGACATGTCGTATAGGCTATGAATGAAACATCCAGACGATGAACTTCTTACATACGGAAACAACAAAGAGGATGATCTTCTTAACGAGCAAATCAACGGCATTAGGCGACATGCAAAACAATACGAAGCATTATTCTTAGGAAGCGCGGTGAACAGCTTGATGGCGCATGCCACAACATTCTAGCTCAACTTTGAATCAAACACAAGGCTTGGCATTACATAGACAATAACCGAGAACAAACTCTTAACACGGGAATATCTCAGCTGATAACTATTTACTTCTAAAGCGAACAGGAATAAGGAAAAAAACTCGACTGCCCACAACAAAGGCGTCCCACTCAAAAATATCAAATGCATGTCTTACGGCTAACATCAATGAGCAAATTTTGACAAGGTTTTCTAGTTCAAATATAAACTAACATCTTCTTGCTAACATCAATGTTAAACTTTGACAAACTTTTCCCATTCAAAATATGTAATGCCTATGATCGTGTCTGTCGTAGCTTCTTGTACTTGATTGGGCACTTTTGCCCGGGCATCACGTGTTGTTAAATTGCCAATGGTCTCTCTGGACTAGTCATGTCACGATTGTCTAATAATACTCGTAAAGCTTCTCGGTCATTTCATACGTAATGTAATGCAACCAGTGATTGCTTCTTTTGCAAGTGGAATGACCAGCTGGATGATATACATAGCGGTTTGCCTTGGACACATTGGCTCCTTTTATGTTGAGTCAACTAAAATCGAAGTCGAGAATAAAACCCGAGCTTTAATTTTGATATCACTGTAAGCAACAATATGTATAAAGGAAACAATTCGCAGAAATATGGTTGATGACTTGTCTTAATGGGAAACAAAGCGGGAGGTAGCAATTGTCCATCAGTGTGATTCATTCATATTGGTGGAGACATTATCTTAACACCTTGTTTCAACATGTATAAAACGACAAAGTAGAAAGTACCATTCCTAAAACAATGCAACTGATTCATTTTTAAAGAGACATTATCTTAACGCATGGCAGAGATTCCATGTCCACATGAGGAATATGTTCATGATCGAAGATTGTGTCTTTGTCAAACAGCATTGAGGAATAGAAGTTGGCTTGACTTGCAGTCCAGAAACGCCTCTTCCTTATGCGAGCAGAGTCATAGGGGTTGTAATCAGTGAAGAATACATGCTCGGAAAAGAAGTCTTCAACCTTGAACTTCTGTTTGCTTGAGAACGGATTCTTCAGCTTGGGCAAAGGGATGTCAGTGAGTTGCATCACCACCTCAGGAATCGCGAGCTCAGGTTCTTCAGGCTGAGGAATTTCTGGTTCCTCTTCTTGTGCAACCGAAGTATCAGCAACAGCAGGTTCTTCAGCACTAGTGGCTGGACTTTCTTCATGAACAGAGGGAGTGGGTTGAGTTTCTTCAGAGCCCAGTTGAACTGTTGTTGCAGGGGATAGAGGACTCTGTTGGATAGGTGTGAAGAGAGGAGTATTGGGATGCTGACTTTCCCAAAAGTCATCATTCATCACAGGTGTGGTGCATCCTATATCCACATCTGCATCTTCAATTTCCTCAACACCTGCCTCTTCAGCTGTGAACTGAGGCATAGGTGAGGAAATGACTGGCGTTGAAGGGATTGCATCCACTTCAATTTCTTCATCAATCTGCTCAGACGAAGCAGCAGAATGATTTTCTTCACCAGATCCGCTTGAGATCACATAGTCTTCTTCAAAAGGAACAAGGTCCTTTGATGGCATGGAGGAAATTGGAACAACATCAATTGGATTTTCAAGTGAGCTTGTCATTGGCTTCATCTTCTTCGCAGCCGAAGAATTTGACGCAGTTGATGCCTTCCTTTTCTTCACTGCAGCTCGCTCTGTAGCCTTGGTCTTCTTCACCTCATAGGCAGATGGAAGAATTGGAGTTGGTGTAGGCACGAGAGGATCTGAGGAATCTGGTTGATTTTCTGAAGAATCGATGCAGTTGCCTCGATCTCTCCATTTCTTCAGCGCACCACTAGTGGATGCCCTGGCAATTTCTTCGGGCTGGAATGGAGTCATCAGCCACGGAACTAGCATTTTCTTCAGAGCTGAAAGTCATCGATGGTCTTGGCATGTTCTTGATGGGCTGAGCAGAGTCTGCAGCCTGAGGGTTTTCTTGTTGCGTTGGGGCTGCAACATTTGTGATTTTCTTCGTCAGATTGACGAATCTCACTTTAGCTCCTTGCCAATCAGCATAGTAGGCATCAAAGTCTTTGCTGAGGGCTTGAATTTCAGACTGAGCCTTGAGAAGTTCCTCAGGTGTCATTCTGACAACATTTTTCTTCAGGAGCTTCTCCTTTCTGTATTGTGCTTTCTTGATCTCTCTTGCCTTTTCAAATTTCCATTTCTCTTGAGTGATGAAATGGGTTAGCATGTGACTTTGACCAGGAGTCAGATGAAAATCAGGCATTGGGGTGTTTGGATCCTTGTGCCAGAGGTCAATGTAGTCGAGGATCTTCTTCGGATCCAAAAGCAGTGGCACAGAAGTGCCTTTGGCTCTAGCGGCCTTCACTTGTTGGTCTCTGATGATTTCTGCAAGTTCATCATCAGAAGCTTCATCATCAGAGGGCACATGGAATGCGACCTGTTTCTTCTTTGGACTTGGCCGAGGACCGCGTCCAGCTGTTGCTTTAGTCTTCAACAGTGTGGGGCCTGATGAGGAAATTGGTGCGGTGAGGAACTTCTTTGAGACACCAGAGGCAATCGAGAAACTAGCAGTCCTTTGACATGTAGCCGATGCACGGGGAGTGAGGACTTTGAAGGAGCTGCTGAGGACTTTGGTGGAGCAGTAGCAGTGTGAGGAATTTGCCGTGAGGGCATTGCTGAGGAACTGGGCCGTGAGGGCGCTGTTGGTGAAGCACTTTGCTTACGAGCAGGCTTCTTTGGCATAGATTTCCTCGGCCTGACCGAGGCCTCAGTTGCAGCAGCAGTGGCAAAATCCTCATTGAATTTCTTCACTGCCTCCTTGGCTTGTCTTGCCAATTTAGCTTGGCGCTTATCCCATTCTTCAGGAAAGTCCTCACCACTCTTGATGCTTGTGGGATCAGCTACTTGGCCAGGTGCCAATGGAGCTCTTGGGCATGGAGGATCGAGGGCAAATTTCTTCATGTACTTTGGAGTCACATATCTGTACTCCCTCCATTCTCTTGCCCATCTCCGTTCAATCCTCTGAATGCGCACCTTTCGCTGATTTTTGTTTTCTTTGCGAATTTGGCTTCATCGGTGTGCAATAGTCCTTATAAATATCATCGGGGATCTCGAAGCAGTCATGACCTCGTGTTTCTTTCCTCCTTTCTGCGGTCTCTTACCTTCACCATATTCTTCAGATGAGGAATTTGAACAATTGAACACTCAAGAAGTATGCAATTTTTCTTCGAGGAACGCTGCAAATGAGTTAAGTTGATGAGAACCTAGTGATTCAAAGCGGACATGAGTACTGTGAGCAGAGTATAGGCGCGAGGAATTTGGAGAGGTCATATCGTTCTCGTAAAGTTTTTCAAAAGAACAAGTTTTGAGGAATTTGACCAGATGAACCTTGAGGAATTTCACTAAGCGTTCTTGTCTTAGGTTCGAGTTATACGGATCGAAGATCCACACAATTAGGGAATCTTGAAGAAAATGATTGCTTAGAAAAACAGTTCAAGATCATATGATGTGTGAGGTGTTCATATGTGTGAAGATTTGAAGAATAAACACCTTTGAAGATTTTAGGAAAGCTTGAGAATCAAAGTGAGTAATAAAAGTAACTTTTAATTACCCGAAGTGAAGAACACGACGAACTGATAAGAACAGAACTGAAGTTCTTCAGGTTAGATCTCCCACGCCCTAACTTGGCGAGGGAGACAGCTACGGCGGCGCGAGTGAAGATTTCCATAATCGGCGCGAGTACGACGGCGACAAGGTCGAGGCAGTGAAGCTCTTCCTCACCGGCGACGATGGAGTAGCGGCGGTGCTAGGGTTTGAGGAGCTCGAGCGAGAGAGAACGGTCGAGCGGAGTAAATGAAGTGAGGAAGGGGAGAGGGGTATTTATAGACACGGTGAAAAACTGTTCGCCCGAAGATTTTGGGACGAACATGCCCCTGCCCTTTCTCCTTCTCGCGACATGTGTCACCCACGTACTGTGTAGATGAGATCGTGTAAGATCGTGGGTGAATAGAATAATGCATCGTGGGATGTTGAACGGTTTGAGAGGCAAAACCGAAAATCTGGATAAGATTTGTTTTAAAGTTTCGTTCGAAATTCTTCAGCTGACAAGGACACAGTGAAGATTTTGAACGAGTTTCAAATAGAACGCACATGAAGAATTTGTGAATAGATTGGGTTGAGTATAGCATAGAGGGGGAAGGGTCCGATCACATTCACTTAGCAGTAAAACGCAACATGAAGAAATAGCTATAAGTGAATGTTGTAGAGGACATAAACTCACATATATATATATATATCCAATGAAGAGAAACGACGGAAACAGTGAAGATTTTGCAAAGTTGAAGAATTTGAAAAAACTGAAGAATTTCAAAAACGAGGAAAAACTCAACTTGAAGATTTTCAACTTTTTGTGGTGGCGTGACCCACCATATAAGAATGATGATTTCAGACACCGCGTACAATTGTCGTAGGGTTCTGAGAATCAAATTCTTCATTAATTTCTTCACACTTAGAGTGTTATTCTTCATTGATTGAAGAAAAACGTTTCTTCATGTGTTGCACATCTAAGTCATCAATTTTGCATAAGCGTTAGGATGTGTGTCCTTTTCAAAGAACATTCGAAGACTCTAAGATATTTAGCTCACACCGCGACTTGCTAAATCTCTTCTCATCCAAGGGCTTAGTGAAGATATCAGCTAGCTGTTCTTTAGTCTTCACGTGCTCGATGGAGATGTCGCCCTTCAACACATGATCACGAAGAAAATGATGACGAATCTGAATGTGCTTTGTCTTCGAGTGCTGAACTGGGTTGTGAGCAATCCTGATGGCACTCTCATTGTCACAGAGGAGAGGCACATTCTTCACGTTGATGCCATAGTTCTTGAGGGTTTGCTTCATCCAAAGCAGCTGAGCACAGCAAGAGCCAGCAGCAATGTATTCAGCTTCGCAGAGAGCGGTGATACGTGATTCTGTTTCTTCGAGGACCAATGGACCAAAGATCGTCGAGAAATGACAAGTGCCGATGTTGACTTGCGGTCCACACGATCACCAAAGATAATCGAGTCGAATATCCAATGAGATCAAAAGCAGAGCCCTTGGGGTACCATAATCCTCGTGTTGGTGTGTGAGCTAGATATCGAAGAATATGCTTCACAGCCTTATGGTGTGATTCCTTCGGTGCAGCTTGAAATCGGGCACACATGCAAACACTAAGCATTATATCTAGACTAGGTGCACATAAGTACGATAAAGAACCAATCATGGAGCGATATACCTTGTGATCGAAGTCAATACCATTTTCATCAGTGCATAGATGGCCATTTGTGGGCATATGAATTTTGACGCCTTTCAATCTTGCATGTCGAATTTCCTCAGTACATCTTTGAGGTATTTCTCCTGAGATATGAATATGCCATTGTTTGGCGATTGAATTTGAAGACCTAAGAAGAATTTCAACTCTCCCATCATAGACATTTGATATTCTTCACTCATCATATAGGCAAATTCATCACTATAACGTTTGTCAGTACAGCCAAAGATAATATCATCAACATATATTTGGCACACGAACAGTTCACCATCATAAGATTTAGTAAAGAGAGTAGGGTCGAGTGAACCGGGTGTGAAGCCATTCTTCACGAAGAATTCCTTCAATGTATCATACCAAGCCCGAGGGGCTTGCTTGAGGCCATTAAGGGCCTTATTAAGTCTGAAGACTTTGTCAAGATTCTTTGGATCTTCAAAACCTGGGGGTTGAGCAACATATACTTCTTCCTCAAGCTTACCATTGAGGAATGCACTTTTCACATCCATTTGATATAAGATTATATCATGATGGTTAGCATAAGCAAGTAAATATCGAATAGCCTCAAGTCTAGCAACAGGTGCAAAAGTTTCATCGAAATCAATTCCTTCAACCTGTGTGTAGCCTTGAGCTACCAGTCGTGCCTTATTCCTCACCACAAGGCCATTTTCATCTTGCTTGTTGCGGTAGATCCACTTTGTGCCAATGATATTATGCTTGTGAGGATCTGGATGACTGACCAGTTCCCAGACATTGTTAAGCTCGAACTGATGTAATTCTTCTTGCATAGCCTGAATCCACTTCGGCTCCAAAAATGCTTCATCTACCTTAGTGGGCTCTGTGATAGAGACAAAAGCATAGTGCCCACAAAAGTTAGATAAATGTGAAGCTTTTGAGCGTGTGAGAGGACCTGGTGCACTAATGTCATCGATGATCTTCTCCACTTGCACTTCTTTTGCAACGCGAGGATGAGCTGGTTTCGCTGAGGAATTTGATCAGCATTTTCTTCAGAACCCTTTTCCTTAGCATTTTCTTCAGGTGCATTAGCTCGACGTTCTTCATGAACTGGAATGAATTCTTCAGAGATTCTTGAAGAGGAATGACATCCTCGGTTGCCTTGAACTTGATAGAATCCTCGGTGCTGGTTCATCTAACACGAAGGTAGGTGCTCTCTTTGCGAGCCATTAGTTTCATCGAACCACACATCTACTGATGTCGACAATCTTGTGAAGAACAATGTTGGGTCCAAAGAGGTCCATGTGAAGCAATTCGAATGGACGAGTAGTGGTCATGATAGTCTTCGCTGGATGCTTGGCCTTGGTCATTTTTCCAGCTTCACAGGCTCCACATAAGTGATCCTTGAGGAATTTGACATTCTCAATGCCAATGACATGCTTCTTCTTCGCAAGCGTGTGCAAATTCCTCATGCCTGCGTGACCAAGTCGTCGATGCCATAGCCAGCCTTCTGAAGCTTTTGCAAGTAGACACATGGCTGGCTGTGATCCTGTAGAGAAATCAACAATATACAAATCTCCTCTCCTAAAGCCTTCGAAGACTTTGGAATTGTCAGCTTCCATAATCACAACACAGCGATACTTGCCAAATACAACAACCATATCAAGATCACAAAGCATTAAGACTGACATGAGGTTGTATCCTAAGGACTCAACAAGCATGACTTTGTCCATGTGTTTATCGTTAGAGATTGCAACCTTACCAAGACCCAATACCTGACTTTTGCCTTTGTCAGCAAAGATGATATGCTTCATATGTGACGGTGATAAGGGAGCATCCATCAATAGATTCTTGTCACCAGTCATGTGATTCGTACATCCACTATCGAGGACCCGCTCAGTAGCTTTGGGTTGATCATCCTGCAGATGAATTAGTGTAGCTTACATTCTCATATGCTTCATTAGTGAAGAATATGATATCAAGTTCATCAGATGAATTTCATCAATCAGTAAACAGATATAGCAGTATGAGGACGTGTGAAATGAAGGTTCATTTCATCATGATTTGCCTGCGTCCTTTCAGGCATTTTGTCAGGTCCCTAGCAAATTCTTCAGACGTTAAAGCACGTCTGGAGACCTGACCCTGCAGAAGAGATTAGTTCTTTTTCTTCACCACCCACATCTGAAGGGGTGGCAAAGAGTTCATCACTCTGCGAGCACCATACGAGAATGGTGGCATAGAGGCCAAACCATTTCGTTTCACATAAGAGGGGTTAGGGTAAGCATATGAATAAGCAGAGAAATTCTTCAAGGACTTATGAACATAATGGTTTGAAGAATAATGCACATATTCATAGCCCTTAGCTCTACCCTGCGAAACAGAGTTGTTAGCACGATGATAATCATATGAGGACTTTGATCCTTTTGAGGAATTTGATCCACGTGAGGAATTTGGTCCGTATGAGGACTTGGATCCATATGAAGAATTTGGTCCATATGAAGAATTTGATCTGGGGTTCCTGTTCTTCACAGGTGGTGTCATGAGGACATTCACCTGAAGACTTTCGAGGCACTTCTTAGGAACTCAGATTTTCTTCATAGGAGAACCGTTCCTGCAGTTAGTGCCAACATATCTAGCAAATACTTCACCATTCTGATTTTTGAACAGTTTATAGTTGGAGTCAAATGACTCATCAGAAGAATGAGGAGATTCACATGTAAAGCCAGATAAGTTAGATGGATCAACTGGAGGTCCCTTTGCAGCAACCCATGAGGTTTTGGGGTACTGCTCAGCCTTCCAATATGTTCCATTAGCATTAAGTTTTCTCTCAAAGGCGATACCCTCTTTCCTAGGGTTTCTGTTGAGGATCTGCTTTTTAAGCACATCACAGAGGGTCTGATGCCCTTTGAGGCTTTTGTACATGCCTGTATGTACAATTCCTTCAGCCCTGCATTGTTAGTGATACTAGCAATGTCCTCAGAAGAGGAATTAGTGGTAGCGGAGGTAGGTGAAGAATTTGTAACAGTTGAAGCATTTGAACATTCAGGTGAAGAATTAGCAGATTCACGTTCAATGCACTTTAAGCATGGAGGAACAAATTTTTCCTGAGAAGCGCCGATTTGTTGAGCAAGTAATGAATCGCGCTCCTTCTGAAGATCTTCATAACTCACTCTTAGCTTCTCAAGATCTTGCTTTCTTTGAAGAAATTCATAAGAAAGTTTCTCATGATCAGATAAGAGAGTGTTATGATGACTTTGAAGGTTATCAAACCTAGACTGAAGTCTCTGAAGATTTTCAGTCAGGGCTTTAGTGCGATCCATTTAGTCACCCAACATATCATCACTTTTGTCTAGCATGTTTTGAACCTTTTCCGGGCCGTTTGTTGTTTAGTGGCAATGCAAACAAGTTTGGTATAACTAAGTTCAATATCATCATCGATCCATCATCATCGATTCATCGTCACTAGACTTCGGATGAGGAACATTCGATTACCTTGTCACCCTTTTCCATGGGACATGATGCGAGAACGATGATTACGGTTCGAAAGTCATCGTGTTGAGTGATTCCTTGAAATCCTCAAACCAGGGATCATGACGAGTTCGATGACCTTCATAGACTTGAGATTCGGTCCCAAATAAGCTTTGCATTGCAAAGATGCATAATCTTTGAATTCATCTCTGCATAGGCGAGGAGCAGATGATATCCTTCACCAAGATGTCAAGTCGAGTGTACTTGCGAATATCATCAGCGTCCGCCATCTTGCATAGATCAGTAAGACCAATCGCAGTGACGGTCCACAGCTTGCTGTTCATTGCCATGAGGCGCTTCCTCATCATGGCCTTCCACTTGGGATAATCATGACCGTCAAAGATAGGGCATGTCACTTTCTTCATACCTGCGGTCGACAAACTAAAACTCCAGGTGGTTAACCCAAAATCACATAGAACAAGGGAGTACCTTGCTCTGATACCAATTGAAAGTGCGTTATATCGACTAGAGGGGGGGTGAATAGGCGATTTTTATGAATTCTTCACCGAGGAATTTGTCGGTGAGGAAATTCCTTAGCGAAGAACTACTAGCAGGAATAAGTACTCGAAGTAAGCATAACAGAATACAAGCATGGTCATCATGATGAAATGAAGACCAAGACAGAGTCTGTAAAGCGTGATCATAGGATAACACAAGATGAAGACAAACAGATGAAGAAATTGGGCGAGGAAATTGAGAAAGTCTTGATCAAAGTCTTCAAACACAGATATGAACAAACACTCACCACAAGAATGAGGAAATGAAAGGGTTGAGGAAATAGAACCAGTTAGGTTGGTGAAGACAATGATTTGGTAGACCAGTTCAACTGCTGTCTCGGTTATGCGTCTGGTTGGAGCGGTTGAGTATTTAAACTCGAGGACACACAGTCCGGACACCCGATCGGCGTGAGCACGCAGCTTAGGACACCAGTCCTCACCGTATTCTCCTTGAACTAAGGTCACATGAGACCTCTTCCAATCACTCGTGGTAAGTCTTGAGCGACTTCCAAACCTTCACAGACTTGGTCACTCGGCGATCCACAATTCCTCTTGGATGCTCTAGACCATGACGCCTAACCGTCTGTAAGAAGCACAGTCTTCAAAGGTAACAAGCGTCGGATCCACGCAGGATCAATTTCTTAAGTGATGCTCAATCACTTTGGGTTTGTAGGGGTTTGGTTTTGGGTTTTCCTCACTTGATGATTTTCGCTCAAAGTCCTCGGAGGATGGGTTGCTCTCAAATGACAAGTGTCAAGTTCTCTCGGAGCAGCCAACCAGCTAGTGGTTGTAGGGGGCGGCTATTTATAGCCTAGGGAGCAGCCCGACATGATAAGACATAAATGCCCTTCAATGATATGACCTTTAGGTCGATAAGATATTTTGGGACAGCTGGCGTGCAGCACAGCAACGGTCGGAAATTTGACTCTCAAATTCCTCAGGGCTATCATGTTCCTCACTCTGTAGGCAATTCGCACTGGCGAATTCCTAACTCCTCAGTCAGAACAAATTCATCAGCGACTAGAAGAACTTCGTCTCATCCATCAAGAAAGTGGTGAACTGTATGAGATTTCAAAGGCTTCACTCGAAGGGATTGGTAGGTGTAGGATTTTGAGTTGAGCATCGGATGGAAATTTTTCCTTAGTATTTCCTCGACCCCTTTAACGAAGACGGTGTTTCCTATGACTCAAGAAAGAGAAAATGAAACTACGAAAACAAAAGTCTTCACGCTTCATGTTCCACAAATGAATACCAAGTCTTCAAGGTCACACCAATTTCTTCACTTTCAAAGTCTTGAAAGTCTTGAGAATATCAAAGTCTTGATCGAAGAACTTCATTTTTAGGGTCGACTTTCTCTGTAAATATCAAACTCCTCATAGACTTATAGACCTGTGTACACTCACAAACGCATTAGTCCCTTAACCTATAAGTCTTCAATACACCAAAATCACTAAGGGGCACTAGATGCACTTACAATCTCCCCCTTTTTGGTGATTGATGACAATATAGGTTAAGTTTTCAACGGGGATAAATGTATGAAGTGTAAATACTGATATTGAGGAATTTGATAGCAAGATATAGAAGAACTCCCCCTGAAGATGTGCATAGTGAGGAATTTGGTTTTGAGGCAATGCACATTTGAAGAGTTGAATCATGGAGATCTCCCCCTATATCTTGTAATTCATACACGCATTTGATATATGATATGAAGAATTTGAAATGCATGATGAAATATGGTGCCTGATGAGATTTAGCATGCGTGCAATGTCATTAACTAGGAATAAGCATGCAAAGCATAATGCAACAAAAGTATCAGCGCACCATCGGGTTTAAGATTACAACTCGATCCAAATAAAAGTTTCAGAAGAACGAGAGTTGTAACTTAAAAAAATGCCCTTAATATAGACCCGCTTGAAGACTAACTCAAATTTCTCCCCCTTTGTCATCAAATGACCAAAAGGATTGGCGAGGACTAACGCCTACGGAGAATTTCAAGTCGATGGAGGCGCCCGGCGTTGTCGGGTTGTTTGTTGTAGCAGGGCCTGCTGCGATGTCGTCCAAATCTTCATACTCATCGGTGTCACGCGATGAAGAATAAGAGCTGGCCACCGGTGGAGGAACTTTGACCCTCTTGAATTTCTTGGAGGAGGTGCAGACCGGTCAAATTCATCCTTGAGACCCATAGTCTTGCCTTAAATGGCGCTATAGACATGAGTGAGGACAGCCCAGGTGCGGTTGAAGGTTTCATGAAGGTAGTATTGGTTCTTCTTCACTGCATTGTGTGTTGAGGTCATCTTGTGAAGAAGTGCACCAAACTGACGCTTTACCCATTTGTGATTGCGATCAACCTTCTGATGAAGACTGAGGAGTAACTCACGGTCAGTCATCACCCTGGGTGCTGTGGCTTGAGGATATTGCTTGGCTGAGGTATGTGTGGCAGAGTCATGTGTGGCAGAGTTGTCATTGGTAGAGTAAGATGCAGCCAGGCAAAATTGACCATCCAATGGACGAATGCCTTCATCGATCACAGCAGCTGCCTTGCCTTTATCATCAGGTGATGAAACTGTCCGTTTGAGGACTTCAATGGGAGGCAAGTAGCTACCGTGGTTGAGTGTCGACTTTGTAATTGGTGAAGATCTAGCCCTGATGAATCTCATAATCCAAGGAGCATAGGGCTTCAGCTCGAATGGTGACATAGCAATATTGGCCAGAGTCCTCATGAAGAAATCATGGAAGTTGACGGGAACGCCATGAATGATGTTGAAAAGCATATTCTTCATGATGCCAACGACTTCTTCATCATTTGAGTCATGGCCTTTGATAGGACTCATTGGCTTCATCAGAATGCGATAGACAGTCCGAGGCACATAGAGTAATTCCTTGACAAGGAATTTGGTTCGTGGGGCCTGCCCAGGCTTCAAAGGCTTCATGAGCACTTGCATATAGTGATTTGTCAGTTCAGGGTCACTGTAGGTGCAACGTGCACTGTCATGGGGAGGATCGAGAGGAAGGACACGAAGCAATTCAGTTGCCAGTGCCTGGTAGTGAGTGTTTTCAGTCATCCAATCCAACACCCATGAGTTGACATCTTCAGTATCTCCAGTGATATGTAGTGTCGTGTAGAACTGAAGAATGAGTTCTTCATTCCAATCGTAAATGTCCGTGCAGAAATTTAGTAATCCTGCATCGTGAAGAACACTGAGGACTGTCTCGAAGCATGGCAGAGATTCCATGTCCACGTGAGGAATATGTTCATGATCGAAGATTTTGTCTTTGTCAAACAGCACTGAGGAATAGAAGTTGGCTTGACTTGGCGGTCGTAAATGCCTCTTCCTTATGCGAGCAGAGTCATAGGGGTTGTAGTCAGTGAAGAATACATGCTTGGAAAAAAAGTCTTCATCCTTGAACTTCTGTTTGCTTGAGAACGGATTCTTCGGCTTTGGCAGAGGGGTGTCAGTGAGTTGCATTACCACCTCAAGAATCACGAGCTCAGGTTCTTCAGGCTGAGGATTTTCTGGTTCCTCTTCTTGTGCAACCTGAGTATTAGCAGCAGCAGGTTCTTCAGCACTAGTGGCTGGAATTTCTTCATGCACAGAGGGAGTGGGTTGAGTTTCTTCAGAGCCCAGTTGAACTGTTGTTGTAGGGGACAGAGGAATCTGTTGGATAGGGGTGAAGAAAGGAGTATGGGAATCTTGACTTTCCAAAAGTCATCATTCATCACAGGTGTGGTGCATCCTATATCCACATCTTCATCTTCAATTTCCTCAACACCAGCCTCTTCAGCTGTGAACTGAGGCATAGGTGAGGAAATGACTGGCGTTGAAGGGATTTCGTCCACTTCAATTTCTTCATCAATCTGCTCTGACGAAGCAGCAGA
This sequence comes from Aegilops speltoides, assembly GCA_021437245.1. NCBI lineage: Eukaryota > Viridiplantae > Streptophyta > Magnoliopsida > Poales > Poaceae > Aegilops > Aegilops speltoides. The sequence goes on along the minus strand of CM038143.1, from coordinate 122,498,895 downwards.
ATGATTTCCTTCATCAGATCTGCTTGGGATCACATAGTCTTCTCCAAAAGGAACAAGGTCCTTTGATGGCATGGAGGAAATTGGAATAGCATCAATTGGATTTTCGAGTGAGCTAGTCATTGGCTTCATCTTCTTCGCAGCCGAAGAATTTGACGCAGCTGATGCCTTCCTTTTCTTCACTGCAGCTCGCTCTGCAGCCTTGGTCTTCTTCACATCAGAGGCAGATGGAAGAATTGGAGTTGGTCTAGGCGCGTGAGGAGCTGAGGAATCTGGTTGATTTTCTTGGTATCGATGCGGTTGCCTCGATCTCTTCGATTTCTTCAGCGCACCACTAGTGGATGCCCGGCAATTTCTTCGGTGGCTGAAATTTCTTCACCAGCCACGGAACTAGCATTTTCTTGACAAGCTGAAAGTCATCAGTGATCTTGGCATGTTCTTCAATGAGCTGAGCGAGTGTGCAGCCTGACGATTTTCTTGTTGCGATGGGGCTGCAACATTTGTGAATTTCTTCGTCAGGTTGACGAATCTCACTTTAGCTCCTTGCCAATCAGCATAGTAGGCATCAAAGTCTTTGCTGTGGGCTTGAATTTCAGTCTGAGCCTTGAGAAGTTCCTCAGGTGTCATTCTAACAACATTTTTCTTCAGGAGCTTCTCCTTTCTGTATTGCGCTTTCTTGATCTCTCTTGCCTTTTCAAACTTCCATTTCTCCTGAGTGATGAAATGGGTCAGCATGCGACTTTGACCAGGAGTCAGATGAAAATCAGGCATTGGGGTGTTTGGATCCTTGTGCCAGAGATCAATGTAATCGAGGATTTTCCTCGGATCCAAAAGCGATGTACAGATGTGCCTTTGGCTCTAGCGGCCTTCACTGTCTCTCTCGATGATTTCGCAAGTTCACCATCGAAGCTTCATCATCGAAGGCACATGGAATGCGACTGTTTCTTCTTTGGACTTGGCGAGGACCGCGCCCATTGTTGCTTTAGTCTTCAACGGTGTGGGGCTGAAGAGGAAATAGGTGCGGTGAGGAACTCATTTGAAACACAGAGGCAATCGAGAAACCAGCAGTCCTTTGACATGTAGCCAGATGCACAGGAGTTGAGGACTTTGAAGGAGCTGCTAAGGACTTTGGTGGAGCAGTAGCAGTGTGAGGAATTTGCCGTGAGGGCATTGCTGAGGAACTTGGCCGTGAGGGCGCTGTTGGTGAAGCACTTGGCTTACGAGCAGGCTTCTTTGGCATGGCTTTCCTCGGTTTGACCGAGGCCTCAGTAGCAGTAGCAGTGGCAGAATCCTCATTGAATTTCTTCACTACCTCTTTGGCTTGTCTTGCCAATTTAGCTTGGCGCTTAGCCCATTCTCGAGGAAAGTCCTCACCACGTTTGATGCTTGTGGGGTCAGCTACTTGGCCAGGTGCCAATGGAGCTCTTGGGCATGGAGGATTGAGGGCGAATTTCCTCATGTACTTTGGAGTCACATATCTGTATTCCCTCCATTCCCTTGCCCATCTCCGTTCAATCCTCTGTATGCGCACCTTGCGCTGATTTTTGTTTTCTTTGCCAAATTTTGCTTCATCAGGTGTGCAGTAGTCAGCATAAATTTCCTCAGGGATTTCAAACGTAGTCATAACCTCAGGTTTCTTTCCTCCTCTCTGCGGCTTCTTACCGTCTGCCATATTCTTTAGATGAGGAATTTGAACAATTGAACACTCTGAAGAAGTATGCAGTTTTTCTTCGAGGAACGCTGCAAATGAGTTAAGTTGATGAGAACCTAGTGATTCAACAGCAGACATGAGTACCTGTGAACAAAGTATAGGTGCGAGGAATTTGGAGAGGTCATATGCGTTCTCAGAAGGTTTTTGAAAAGAACAAGTTTTGAGGAATTTGACCAAATGAACCTTGAGGAATTTCACTAAGCGTTCTTGTCTTAGGTTCCAGAGTTGTACAGATCGAAGATCCACACAATTAGGGAATCTTGAAGAAAATGATTGCTTAGAGAAATAATTCAAGATCATGTGATCTGTGAGGTGTTCATATGTGTGAAGATTTGAAGAATAAACACCTTTGAAGATTTTCAGGAAAGTTTGAGAATCAAAGTGAGTAATAAAAGTAACTTTTAATTACCCGAAGTGAAGAACACGACGTACTGAGAAGAACAGATGTGAAGTTTGTCAGGTTAGATCTCCCACGCCCTAACTTGGCAGAGGAAGACAGCTACGGCGGCGGCGGAGTGAAGATTTCATGATCGGCGTGAGTCGACGGCGACGAGGTCGAGGCGGTGAAGCTCTTCCTCACCGGCGATGGAGGAGAAGCGGCGCTAGGGTTTGAGGAGCTCGAGTGAGAGAGTAGCGATCGAGCGGAGTAAATGAAGTGAGGAAGGGGAGAGGGGTATTTATAGACACGGTGAAAAACTGTTCGCCCGAAGATTTTGGGACGAACGTGCCCCTGCCCTTTCTCCTTCTCGCGACATGTGTCACCCACGTACTGTGTAGTTGAGATTGTGTACGATCGTGGGTGAATAGAATAATGTATTGTGGGATGCGGAACTGTTTGAGCGGCAAAACTGAAAATTTGGATAAGATTTGTTTTAAAGTTTCGTTCGCAATTTCTTCAGCTGACAATGACACAGTGAAGATTTTGAACGAGTTTCAAATGGAACGCACATGAAGAATTTGTGAATAGATTGGGTTGAGTATAGCATAGAGGGGGAAGGGTCCGATCACATTCACTTAGCAGAAAAAGCAACTTGAAGAAATAGCTATAAGTGAATGCTGTAGAGGACATAAACTATATATATATATATATATATATATATATATAGCCAATGAAGAAAGCAGCGGAAGCAGTGAAGATTTTGCAAAGTTGAAGAATTTGAAAAACTGAAGAATTTCAAAACGAGGAAAAACTCAAATTGAAGATTTTCAACTTTTGTGGTGGCGTGACCCATTGTATAAGAATGATGATTTCGGACACGCGTACAATTGTCGAGGGTTACGAGAATCAAATTCTTCATTAATTTCTTCACACTTAGAGTGTTATTCTTCATTGATTGAAGAAAAGCGTTTCTTCATGTGTTGCACATCTAAGTCATCAATTTTGCATAAGTGTCGGGTGTGTGTCCTTTTCAAAGAACATTGAAGATTCTAAGATATTTAGCTCACACCGCAACTTGCTAAATCTCTTCTCATCCAAGGGCTTAGTGAAGATATCAGCTAGCTGTTCTTGATCTTCACGTGCTCGATGGAGATGTCGCCCTTCAACACATGATCACGAAGAAAATGATGGCGAATCTGAATGTGCTTTGTTTTGAGTCTTTGAAGCTGGTTGTGAGCAATCTTGATGGCACTCTCATTGTCGCAGAGGAGAGGCACATTCTTCACGTTGACGCCATAGTTCTTGAGGTTTGCTTCATCCAAAGCATTGAGCACAGCAAGAGCCAGCAGCAATGTATTCAGCTTCCGATGAAGCGGTGATACGTGATTCTGCTTTCTTCGAGGACCAACGGACCAAAGATCGTCGAGAAATGACAAGTGCCAGGTGTTGATTTGCGGTCCACACGATCACCAACATAGTCAGAGTCAGAATATCCAATGAGATCAAAAGCAGAGCCCTTGAGGTACCATAATCCTAGTGTTGGTGTGTGAGCTAGATATCAAAGAATATGCTTCACAGCCTTATGGTGTGATTCCTTCGGTGCAGCTTGAAATCAGGCACACATGCAAACACTAAGCATTATATCTGGCCTAGATGCACATAAGTACAATAAAGAACCAATCATGGGCGGTATACCTTGTGATCGAAGTCAATACCATTTTCATCGATTGCATAGATGGCCATTTGTGGGCATAGGAATTTTGACGCCTTTGCAATCTTGGATGCGAATTTCCTCAATACATCTTTGAGGTATTTCTCTGAGATATGAATATGCCATTCTTGTTGTTGGCGAATTTGAAGACCTAAGAAGAATTTCAACTCTCCCATCATAGACATTTGATATTCTTCACTCATCATATAGGCAAATTCATCACTATAACGTTGGTCGAGACAGCCAAAGATAATATCATCAACATATATTTGGCACACAAACAGTTCACCATCATAAGATTTAGTAAAGAGAGTAGGGTCGAGTGAACCGGGTGTGAAGCCATTCTTCATGAAGAATTCCTTCAATGTATCATACCACGCCCGAGGGGCTTGCTTGAGGCCATAGAGGGCCTTATTAAGTCTGAAGACTTTGTCAGGATTCTTTGGATCTTCAAAACCTGGGGGTTGAGCAACATATACTTCTTCCTCAAGCTTACCATTGAGGAATGCACTTTTCACATCCATTTGATATAAGATGATATCATGATGGTTAGCATAAGCAAGTAATATCGAATAGCCTCAAGTCTAGCAACAGTGCAAAAGTTTCATCGAAATCAATTCCTTCAACACGTGTGTAGCCTTGAGCTACCAGTCGTGCCTTATTCCTCACCACAAGGCCATTTTCATCTTGCTTGTTGCGGTAGATCCACTTTGTGCCAATGATATTATGTTTGCGAGGATCTGGACGTTTGACCAGTTCCCAGACATTGTTGAGCTTGAACTGATGTAATTCTTCTTGCATAGCCTGAATCCACTCGGCTCCAAAATGCTTCATCTACCTTAGTGGGCTCTGTGATAGAGACAAAAGCATAGTGCCCACAAAAGTTAGATAAATGTGAAGCTTTTGAGCGTGTGAGAGGACCTGGTGCTCTAATGTCATCGATGATCTTCTCCACTTGCACTTCTTTTGCAAAGCGAGGATGAGCTGGTTGTCGCTGAGGAATTTGATCAGCATTTTCTTCAGCACCATTTTCCTCAGCATTTTCTTCAGGTGCATCAGCTCGACGTTCTTCATGAACTGGAATGAATTCTTCAGCAGATTCTTCAGTAGATTCTTCAGTAGGAATGACATCCTCAGTTGCCTTGAACTTGATAGAATCCTCAGGTGCTGGTTCATCTAACACAGAAGGTAGGTGCTCTCTTTGCGAGCCATTAGTTTCATCGAACCGCACATCTACAGTGTCAACAATCTTGTGAAGAACAATGTTGAAGACCCTGTAGGTGTGCGAGTCCTTTCCGTAACCAAGCATAAAACCTTCATGTGCTTTCGGTGCAAATTTAGAATTGTGGTGAGGATATCTAATCCAAAATTTAGCACCCAAGACTTTGAAATAACTCACATTGGGTTTCTTGTCAGTGAGGAGTTCATAGGCCGTCCTCTTGAAGAATTTGTGAAGATATACTTTGTTGATGATGTGGCACACAGTATCAATTGCATCAATCCAAAAATGGTGAGGCGTTTTGTATTCATCAAGCATAGTGCGAGCCATCTCAACAAGAGTTCTGTTCTTGCGCTCCACGACGCCATTTTGCTGAGGAGTATAGGGAGCAGATAACTCATGAGTAATACCAAGTTCATCAAGATAGTCATCAAGACCGGAATTCTTGAACTCAGTTCCATTGTCACTTCTGATGTGCTTGATCTTCACACCAAAGTTGGTTGAAGCCCTCGAGGAAAATCGTTTGAAGACTTCCGCACTTCATGTTTGTAAGTAGCAATGTGTACCCATGTATATCGAGAGTAATCATCAACAATGACAAAACCATATAGAGATGCATCATTAGTGATTTGCTGAGTAATGATTAGGTCCAAAGAGGTCCATGTGAAGCAATTGAATGGACGAGTAGTGGTCATGATAGTCTTATTTGGATGCTTGGCCTTGGTCATTTTTCCAGCTTCACGGGCTCCACATAAGTGATCCTTGAGGAATTTAACATTCTCAATGCCAATGACATGCTTCTTCTTCGCAAGCGTGTGCAAATTCCTCATGCTGCGTGACCAAGTCGTCGATGCCATAGCCAGCCTACGAAGCTTTTGCAAGTAGACACATGGCTGGTTGTGATCTGAGAGAAATCAACAATATACAAATCTCCTCTCCTAAAGCCTTCGAAGACTTTGGAATTGTCAGCTTCCATAATCACAACACAGCGATACTTGCCAAATACAACAACCATATCAAGATCACAAAGCATTAAGACTGACATGAGGTTGTATCCTAAGGACTCAACAAGCATGACTTTGTCCATGTGTTTATCGTTAGAGATTGCAACCTTACCAAGACCCAATACCTGACTTTTGCCTTTGTCAGCAAAGATGATATGCTTCATATGTGACGGTGATAAGGGAGCATCCATCAATAGATTCTTGTCACCAGTCATGTGATTCGTACATCCACTATCGAGGACCCGCTCAGTAGCTTTGGGTTGATCATCCTGCAGATGAATTAGTGTAGCTTACATTCTCATATGCTTCATTAGTGAAGAATATGATATCAAGTTCATCAGATGAATTTCATCAATCAGTAAACAGATATAGCAGTATGAGGACGTGTGAAATGAAGGTTCATTTCATCATGATTTACTGCGTCCTTTCGAGCATTTTGTCGGGTCCCTAGCAAATTCTTGAGACGTTAAAGCACGTGGAGACTGACCCTGCAGAAGAGATTAGTTCTTTTTCTTCACCACCCACATCTGAAGGGGTGGCAAAGAGTTCATCACTCTGCGAGCACCATACGAGAATGGTGGCATAGAGGCCAAACCATTTCGTTTCACATAAGAGGGGTTAGGGTAAGCATATGAATAAGCAGAGAAATTCTTCGAGGACTTATGAACATAATGGTTTGAAGAATAATGCACATATTCATAGCCCTTAGCTCTACCCTGGAAAACAGAGTTGTTAGCACGATGATAATCATATGAGGACTTTGATCCTTTTGAGGAATTTGATCCACGTGAGGAATTTGGTCGGTATGAGGACTTGGATCCATATGAAGAATTTGGTCCATATGAAGAATTTGATCTGGGGTTCCTGTTCTTCACAGGTGGTGTCATGAGGACATTCACCTGAAGACTTTCGAGGCACTTCTTAGGAACCCAGATTTTCTTCATAGGAGAACCGTTCCTGCAGTTAGTGCCAACATATCTAGCAAATACTTCACCATTCTGATTTTTGAACAGTTTATAGTTGGAGTCAAATGACTCATCAGAAGAATGAGGAGATTCACATGTAAAGCCAGATAAGTTAGATGGATCAACTGGAGGTCCCTTTGCAGACAACCCATGAGGTTTTGGGGTCTTGCTCGGCCTTCAATATGTTCCATTAGCATTAAGTTTTCTCTCAAAGGCGATACCCTCTTTCCTAGGGTTTTGTTGAGGATCTGCTTTTAAGCACATCACGAGAGTCGATGCCCTTTGAGGCTTTTGTACATGCTGTCATGTACAATTCCTTCAGCCCTGCATCGTTAGTGATACTAGCAATGTCCTCAGAAGAGGAATTAGTGGTAGCGGAGGTAGGTGAAGAATTTGTAACAGTTGAAGCATTTGAACATTCAGGTGAAGAATTAGCAGATTCACGTTCAATGCACTTTAAGCATGGAGGAACAAATTTTTCCTGAGAAGCGCCGATTTGTTGAGCAAGTAATGAATCGCGCTCCTTCTGAAGATCTTCATAACTCACTCTTAGCTTCTCAAGATCTTGCTTTCTTTGAAGAAATTCATAAGAAAGTTTCTCATGATCAGATAAGAGAGTGTTATGATGACTTTGAAGGTTATCAAACCTAGACTGAAGTCTCTGAAGATTTTCAGTCAGGGCTTTAGTGCGATCCATTTAGTCACCCAACATATCATCACTGTTGTCTAGCATGTTTTGAACCTTTTCCAGGGCCGTTTGTTGTTTAGTGGCAATGCAAACAAGTTTGGTATAACTAAGTTCAATATCATCATCAGATCCATCATCATCAGATTCATCGTCACTAGACTCGGATGAGGAACATTCGGTTACCTTGTCACCCTTTTCCATGGGACATGATGTAGAGAACGATGATTCTGGTTCGAAAGTCATCGTGTTGAGTGATTCCTTGAAATCCTCAAACCAGGGATCATGACGAGTTCGATGACCTTCATAGACTTCAGAGATTCGGTCCCAAATAAGCTTTGCATTGCAAAGATGCATAATGCGCCTGAATTCATCTCTGCATAGGCAGGAGCAGATGATATCCTTCGCCAAGATGTCAAGTCGAGTGTACTTGCGAATATCATCAGCGTCCGCCATCTTGCATAGATCAGTAAGACCAATCTCAGTGACGGTCCACAGCTTGCTGTTCATTGCCATGAGGCGCTTCCTCATCATGGCCTTCCACTTGGGATAATCATGACCGTCAAAGATAGGGCATGTCACTTTCTTCATACCTGCGGTCGACAAACTAAAACTCCAGGTGGTTAAACCAAAATCACATAGAACAAGGGAGTACCTTGCTCTAATACCAATTGAAAGTGCGTTATATCGACTAGAGGGGGGGTGAATAGGCGATTTTTATGAATTCTTCACTGAGGAATTTGTCGGTGAGGAAATTCCTTAGCGAAGAGCTACTAGCAGCGGAATAAGTACTCAGAAGTAAGCATAACAGAATACAAGCATGGTCATCATGATGAAATGAAGACCAGCACAGAGTACAGAAAGCGTGATCATAGGATAACACAAGATGAAGACAAACAGATGAAGAAATTGAGCGAGGAAATTGAGAAAGTCTTGATCAAAGTCTTCAAACACAGATATGAACAAACACTCACCACAGTAATGAGGAAATGAAAGGGTTGAGGAAATAGAACCAGTTAGGTTGGTGAAGACAATGATTTGGTAGACCAGTTCCAACTGCTGTCTCAGTTGTACGTCTGGTTGGAGCGGCTGAGTATTTAAACTCGAGGACACACAGTCCCGTACACCTAGTCGCTGAGCACGCAGCTCAGGACACCCAGTCCTCACCGTATTCTCCTTGAACTAAGGTCACACAGACCTCTTCCAATCACTCGTGGTAAGTCTTCAGGCGACTTCCAAACCTTCACAGACTTGGTCACTCGGCGATCCACAATTCCTCTTGGATGCTCTAGACCATGATGCCTAACCGTCTGGAAGAAGCACAGTCTTCAAAGGTAACAAGCGTCGGATCCACGCAGGATCAATTTCTTCAGTGATGCTCAATCACTTTGGGTTTGTGGGGGTTTGGTTTTGGGTTTTCCTCACTTGATGATTTTCGCTCAAAGTCCTCGGAGGATGGGTTGCTCTCAAATGACAAGTGTCAAGTTCTCTCGGAGCAGCCAACCAGCTAGTGGTTGTAGGGGGCGGCTATTTATAGCCTAGGGAGCAGCCCGACATGATAAGACATAAATGCCCTTCAATGATATGACCTTTAGGTCGATAAGATATTTTGGGACAGCTGGCATGCAGCACAGCAACGGTCGGAAATTTGACTCTCAAATTCCTCGGGGCTATCATGTTCCTCACTCATGTAGGCAATTCGCCTTTGGCGAATTCCTAACTCCTCGATCGAACAAATTCATCGGTGACTAGAAGAACTTCGTCTCATCCTCAAGAAAGTGACTGAACTGTATGAGATTTCAAAGGCTTCACTCGAAGGGATTGGTAGGTGTAGGATTTTGAGTTGAGCATCGGATGGAAATTTTTCCTTAGTATTTCCTCGACCCCTTTAACGAAGACGGTGTTTCCTATGACTCAAGAAAGAGAAAATGAAACTACGAAAACAAAAGTCTTCACGCTTCATGTTCCACAAATGAATACCAAGTCTACAAGGTCACACCAATTTCTTCACTTTCAAAGTCTTGAGAAAGTCTTGAATATCAAAGTCTTGATCGAAGAACTTCATTTTTAGGGTCGACTTTCTCTGTAAATATCAAACTCCTCATAGACTTATAGACTGTGTACACTCACAAATGCATTAGTCCCTTAACCTATAAGTCTTCAATACACCAAAATCACTAAGGGGCACTAGATGCACTTACAATGTCTTTGGGTTACAACCTTTTGCCCTTTTCGACCAACAAAGCGGCTGGATAGCCAGTCTATACTACTTTTCCTCCCTCCTTTCCTCATTGAACCATGCCCTAGATTCATGCTCCACCCCACCGCACCTTTCTTTCCTCTTTGAACCAAGACCTAGATTCGACTACAGATCGAAAAAGATCCACATGCAGCTAGAGCAACGACGGTTTCAAAGAAACTTATACCTTAGGTTCGTCGGGATGTGGCAAGGCGTGCGGCGGGAGGCTGGATCTGCCCACACTACGTACGGAAGCAAGGAAGAAGGGGTCGGTGGCCCTCCCGCACAAGCACTGGGTGAAAGAGAACAACGCAGCCGACAGTGGATTGCCTCCCTCCCCGAAGGCGATAGAGTTAACGCTACACCTCCTCCCCTTCCCGGTGCGACGGGATACGGACGCCTCCTTCACCAGCTGTGAGGGGGGAGAGAGAGACAAGAGGCCAACGCAGTCTTGTTTAGATCTGGTGAAGAGAGGGTGAGAGACTGTGAATATAGCAAACTCTAGCAAATGAACGCTGAGCCTCCAGCGTGTAACATGCGCTGAGGCTCCCGCTTATATATATATACTAATGTAGTGCGGACTGAGCTCCGGTGCCTTCACTGCATCTGCTTTTGGCTGTATGACAAGTGAGCCAGCCACATTTTGGGCCCCCTGTCATAAACCCAAAGGCAGGTACACTTAGTCAATGAAGCTGCGTCCATATAGTACTCTCGTGTGTATACGACTAATATATAGTGGAGTGGTTTTCTTATTCTCTCCATAACAATCGTTTTAAATTGTGTAAGCACGAAACAAAACTCTTTATTTAATGTACAGTGAAGAAAACTAGTACAACTTCCGATGAACTAATGATCCACGCCCACGCGTCCTGGTCGCACTTCCTGTCCTTCACGTGTTGTTGTGGTGGGCGCTCGGCAGACGCCAAGGGATGGCTAAAGAGAGGAGGAGGCTCGAGGGCGCTGGTGGGCTTCGAAGGCGAGGTTGATTTGCGCGGGCGCGAGACGCCGGACATACCCAGGTTCGGGGCTCTCCGGAGAGATAACACCCCTAGTCCTGCCGAGTTTAGTTGGATGGTTGATAGTACAATGTTGCTCCTAGAGCTGTTTGGAGGAGGAAGGAGGCTGGCCAAGGCTCCGGCTGCTCCTTCTCCTTGGTGTCGCTATGTGGTGTCTAGTCCTATCTTGCTTGCTCTATCTCTTGTGGCTTTGCATGCCGTGTGTGTCGTATGTCTCTGTTGAATATCTTGTGTCCTCCTCCTTTGTTGGCGTGGACTCCTGGGGGTTTTATAGACCAAACCACCCAGGGTTACAATGGTAATATGCCGAGTCGGTGGGTCCGTATTGTCGATGTCCGGTGTCGCTGGCTCCGCTGGGGCTTGTGGTTGCGGGTTCCCTAGGTGCGGGCCCCGGCGTGCCTAGGCGGCTGTGCACCGCCTTGTCGATCGTCATGGCGTGGCGGGTCGAGTCGCGCACAGTGTTCTCCGTTAGGCCTCCGCCGCCGTCGTCGTAGAAGGGCGGAACATTTGTTGTCGTGCCAACCACGGTCACGGTAGGTAAGCACCTTGTTGCCATGCTCTAGCTGACCACGGGCATGGGTGGGGGCACTATAGTCTTGGTCATCGGTGACTGAGGTCTCGTCCCATCGTACGGCCTGGATGGGACAGGAGCTGACCCGTGGCCGGGTTGCCGTGGACGCCACGGGTGGGTTAGCTTACTGGGGAAGCCAAGGCTGCGCCGGGTTGAGTTGCCTTTCGCCAGCCGCTGCGGCCGGGTCGACGTACCTTGCCGAGTCGAGGGTCTTGGCCGGGTCGCGCGCCTTGCCGGGTCGAGCAACCCGGCCTGGCACACGCCGGTTTGCGAGGCGATGTGGGCCCCGCTGTTTTTGAAACAGATCCGGGTTCCGTTGCCTACCCGGGGTTCATGCCCCCGACAGTAGTCCCCGAAGCTGTGAAGGTACGCCGTCTTCGAATGAGTGGGCCTTCGCAGCTTCCCCCTTGAGCAAGGCAGAATTTGCGAAGGCCGGGTCCGGCAACACCCACTGTGTGCCGGTTTTTTCGGAAACCGTATCGCGGCGTCCCGGTCGTGGCGGGAACCGAGGAGTCCGCCGAATCTTGAGGCGATCCCTCGGGCTTCGCACTGGCACCACGTGGTGCTCGGAAGCCGGAGGGGCCTGACAGGCCACACGCGTGACGGGACCGTGCGACGGGCCCGGGGCCCGCCGCCGCACGCCCTTGACCATGCGTGCGGATTTATTGCGGCATCTGGGGGCCGGTTGCACTTTCCCGCGCAGTTAGTGCGTGTGTACATGCGCACTTATTGCGGGGTAGTGGAACGGGCGCGTGCAGATGATCCCACTTCCCCCACATTTGAACCAGGGCTTATAAATTGGGGGTGGCGGGCATTATTTTCACTCTCGCCCTCCTGTCCCCTTGCTCTGGCCTTGCTCCTTGCTATTGACGCACAGCTGCGCCCTCAGCCCCGAGCAGAGCTCTTCTCCGTCGTCCCTCTTCCTTCCGCTTTCATTCATGGCGCTGCCGTCGGGCTCTTGGATGGGTTCCAGCGTCACCAACAACGACATCACGCAGCTTCGAGCTTCGCGGCGCTTGCCGCGGGATACGGACATTGGTGTTCGCCTGTCGCGCGGCGAGTAGAGGCCCTGACCCGAGGGGCAGGAGCGCGTCGTCTTCCTTACCCACTTCGAGCGCGGGTTCGTGCTACTGGCGAGCACCTTCTTCCGCGCCTTTCCGGAGTTCTTCGGTCTTCAACCGCACCATCTCGGCGCTGGCGCCATCGTCCAACTCTCCGGCTTCGTGACCCTGTGTGAGGGGTACCTGGGGGTCGAGCCGAGTATCGACCTCTGGGCGCGCTTCTTCCCCTTGAAGCAGCAGGGCCCGTCAGCCGGGGAGTTCACCGACTGTGTGGCCGCCGTCATCTCCAAGCGGTCGGGGGCAGATTTCCCCAAGATTCCGCTCGAGGATTCTGCCAAGAAGTGGCAGAATTCCTTCTTCTACGTTCACAATCTTGGCGCGGACCACATCAATCTCCCCCTTTCGCCATGGCGCTGCCGCGGGCGAAGACAAATTGGGGCTACTCGCCCCGGTGCCCGTCGCAGGAGATCGTCAACCTCTGCGAGCGGGTGATGGTGATGAGGACGTAGGAGGGGCTCAACGACACGTATCTTCTCGCCGCGTTCATCACCCGCCGGATCCTCCCGCTTCAAAGGTGCTCCTGCCTCATCGGCGAGATGATCGGCCTGCAGGACCCCAACCGAATGGGGTTGACGCAGCTGTCTGGGGAGCAGGCCGTGCGTGTCGTCAACGCCATCTCTAGGGCCAATCTTGGAGAGGATTGGCATTCGGCAAGGCGCCGTATAGCCAGGCGAACCCGGCGCCGCAGGTGAGCATCTGGTCTCCTTACTTTGCCGCCGCACATCTTCTTGTTCGTCCCGATGCGTCGCGGGAGGTTCTTCTGAATGCGAGCCGGCATCCTTACGCCCGGGCTCTGCTACAGGTGGCGCCGGTGGCACCAGAGGAGCCCGCGGCCCAAGGCGGCGAGGAGGTGGCCGAGTCCAACACTGGCGCTATGCGCCGAGCCGGTAAGCTTCGAGTCTTTCTCTTCTTCATTTTTTCTTGATTTGTTGCCCATGTCGCGGTGAAGGCGATGCTGACGCTGGTTGCTTGGTGTAGCAGCGTTGGGCGGGGGAGGCGGCGATGCGGGTGGAGCCGGGTCCTCGCATGGGGCAGCGCCGAGCCGCCCGCATGGCAAGGACAGCGTCACGCCACGACCCCGCGGATGGAAGCATGCATTGGACCCGGCCGAGCCCGGAAGTCTGGCCAAAGAGAAGCGCGCGAAGCCGACCCCGGTCCCGGTCTTGACGGGGTAAGTTCTGTTCGCCGCTTGCGCCTTTATTTCTTGTCTTTTTTGCTTATTTGGCCTTCTTCTTCAGGTCGCCGATCGCGCTGGCGAGGGCGGCGGCGGAGGATGCGGCCATCGAGGGGACCGCATTCCGCAGGAGCCGGTCCAACCTCGCCGGTCTGGCCGGCGAGGAGGGATGAGGCGACTCGGACCTCGGCCTGGACCCGGACGACGCCGAGGCCTTGGCCTGGCGTGACAGGAACCGGGCTGAGGCGGAGCTGGAGGCGGCGTCGGTCCGGGCTTGGACCGACGCGGCGGCGGCGCGGGCGCGAGGCGGCGCGGAGCCGGCCTAGCGCGAGATGCCGGAGGGCATGGTGGTGGAGGCGACGGTTTTTGAACCGTCGACGGTGAGAGAGCACGACCATGGGGGCCGGCCCAAGGTGGTGCTCCTCGACCAGGAGGTCATGGAGGTGGGGGGCGATACCCCGCCGCGAGCCGACATTGTCGAGCGCGTGGGGGCTGATGGTGGTGGAGGCGGCATCCCGGAGGGGGCGCCAGAGGCGGCGGCGCCGGAGGCACCGCCGTCTATGGAGGAGGCACCGCAGGCGGCGGTGCCTGAGGTGGCGACGCAAGGCGCCCGGTGTCCGGATCGCCGTCGGTGCTGGAAGGGGCGTCAGAGGACGCGCTGGCCGCGTCGCAAGCTACCAGCAGGGGGCACGCCTAGGTTCCTCGGCAGAGCGGGCGCCGACCTGCCATGCCGCAGCCTACGCGGAGCGGGGGCGCGGCCGTCTTCGGGCCCCTGACCCAGGAGGAAGCGGTGCTGGATGCCGTCAGCCGCCGTCTGCGAGGCCGAACGGAGCGCCTTGAGGCCTTTGCCTAGGCCGAGACGGAGCGGACGCGCGACCTGGAGTGCGCCGTCCTGGTAAGTCCTTCTTATTCTTGTTTTCTTGTGATATTATCTTTGTGGGGGCGCGCCAGCGCACCCACTGGGTGTAGCCCCCGAGATCCGGGCCAACTGTGTAACAGTTTGGCCAAATCTTAGGCCTTGTTTTGACTTTGGTATTCTTTTCAGCATCTTGACGCCTTCCGGGTTGCCACCTACAACCGGCTCCTGGGCAAGTATCGGGAGCTCAAGGAGCAGCTTGCTGCCAAGGAGGAGGAGCTTCACGCCGCAGCAGGTACTTTGCTGAGCTCTTCACTTCTAGTGGGGGGGGGGGGCTCTAGCGCACCCACTGGGTGTAGCCCCCGAGATTCGGGCCAACTGTGTAACAGTTGGGCCAAATCTTAGGCCTTGTCTTATTTTTGTTCTTGCTGCTGAGTACTTCTTCTTTGCAGCCGAGGTGCTGTCTTGGCGGACCCGGCTGTTCCCGGCCGGTCATCACTATGACCGGCTCATTGCTGATTCCGGCCGTCTCGGCGTCAAGGCGGCGCAGGCGAGGGCGGAGGCGGCCGTGGCCTGGCGGTCTCTTGACAAGGCCAGCTGGCTGCATGAGCAGCTGGCGGGTCACAAGAGCCGCCTCGAGGCCGAGGTGGAGCTTCTTAAGGCGGAGGCCGCAAAGGCGGTGGAGGCGCAGCAGGACCTGGTCGAGGCAGACCAGCAGCGCGGCCAGCTGGCCGACGACAAGGGTCGGCTCCAGGCCGAGGTGGAGCGTCTGCGGGAGCAAGCCACCACGGCGGATGAGGCCCGCCAGGCCGAGGCTCGCCGCCGCGAGGCGGCTGAGAAGGCGACCGAAGACAAGGACGCCAAGCTGAAGGCGGCCCTTGCTAAGGCGGCCGACCTGGAGAGGGCGCTCGGGGAGCGGGACCGTGTCTTGGAGCGGGAGCGACGTGGTACGTTGCTCGAGGCGCAGCACCTGGAAGAGTCCTTCTCCAGTTAGTGCTGCTTCTTTGTTGTTTGTCGGGTCGGGACCCAGCCCTTTCTTCCTTGTTGCCCTTCTGACTTGCTTCGTCTTTGGCTGCAGGGGCATTTCCGGAGATGCAGCGGCTGGCGGAGGAAGCCGTCCGCTATCAGCGCGACCCAACCGGCGTTGTCAGGTCCAGGATGGATCCACTGACGGCTTGGACCTTCCCGGAGATCGTTGCCGCTACTAAGGCCCAGCTGCGGGCCTTGGGAACGCAGATGGAGCGGCTGTCCCGAGCCGGTACCGCGATTACAGTGGCCTTGTGGCCGGGTTCCATCCATCCGTGCAGCTTCTCGCATCTGGCACGCTAGTTGGAGATGGGCCCGGATCGCCTTAGCGACTGGCGCGTTTCTGCCGCCCAGGCCGGTGGTGAGATGGCACTCTGGATCGTGCTGTCTTGGCATCCGGATCTTCAGCTGGACGCGCTGATGGGTCAGCGCGCTGGCTCGGAGCAGTTGCTGCAGGAGCAGGCCGGCCGGATCGCCTCCCGGCCAGCTACATCGCCGAGTTCGCCTTCCATGATGAGTTCCATCCGGAACAGACGGAAGACGACGCGGTCGTGGCTGGCGACGACTACGGCTTGCTTCTTCGTGACCCTGAGGGCAACTCGAAGGAGACGGGCGTCTAGGGCGACGCGGGGGTCGAAGAGGACACCGGTGCTTCGCTGGACCCGGAGGCCGGCCGGGGGGAGCCGTCTATGTCGCGGCGCGCCGCTGGGAATGCCTGAGAATCTTTTGTAGGAAATTCTACTAAGTAGCAGGTCCACCCACCCACTAGGGGTTTTCAGGGTGTAATGAACTCGGGCCATTGGCCTTTGCTTGAAACATTTATGTGTAAATGTTGTGAGTGTTTATTTGCTTTTTGCCTTCTGCTTTTTTCGAACTTATTTCATGCGTTGCTCCTCCTGGCTTCCCCTAGTCGGATCGGCCGAGGCTCTAGTCCGTGACAAGGGGTTCAGCCCTCGGAGGCGGCGGGGAGTTGGGTCCATAAAACGTTGAGTGCGAGAAAACACCCATCGGGCGGTGGCGGCAATCCGCTTGTCCGGTTGGTGGGCGACCCGTCGTCGGTTAACTAACAGTTGACTAGCGTCGGGCCGGGTTGGTCGACCCGGCGGCTTTGACTTAGTGTATGAATCGTAGGGGAGCTTTAGCCCGTTGTTCTTGCCCGCTGTCAGCCAGAGCTGGATCTGCGGTTTTAGGGCGAAGTGGGGGGGCAGCATCCTAACTTATCAGGAATCACTAAGCGAAGCGGTGGGGTGATGATCAAGCCGGCCAGCCCCCGAGCCCCCGGGTCGAGCTTGTCGAGCAGGCGGCCGGGTTCGGTAGTAAGGTGGTATGAAATATGGACGCAATAAATTGGTCGGCAATAGGCAGCCCTCGAGTCTCGTTCTGGGACCCCATAGTTTCATATGCTTACAAAAGGCGTTGATACATACATTCGTTCGGCTAACTGTAAAACGGACGGAGGAGTTCCGCATTCCACGGCCGGGTCGTTTCTTTGCAGGCAGTGTCCCTCTTGCGCTTCTTCGATTTGTGTGCATCGATGAGGTAGTAGGCGTTGCGGTCGTGCAAAGCCTTGCTCACGATAAACGGGCCTTCCCATGAAGAGGAAAGCTTGTGCTGGCCTGCTTGCTCTTGGATGAGTCGGAGGACGAGGTTGCCTTTGCGGAATGCGAGAGGCTTGATCTTCTTGCTGTGGTAGTGCCTCAAGCCTTGCTGGTAGATAGCCGAGCGGCTAAGTGCCAGAAGGCGCGCCTCTTCGAGCAGCTCGACGCCGTCTTCACGTGCTTCTCTTGCCTCTTCTTCAGTGTACATCGTGACGCGCGGCGAGTCGAACTCGACGTCGGTCAGGATGATGGCTTCGGATCCATAGACGAGGAAGAACGGGGTGAACCCGGTCGGCCAGTTTGTTGTCGTGCGCATACTCCAGAGAACCGCGGGCGACTCGTCGAGCCAACTGCTGGGTGAGCGGATAAGTGGCTCGACAAGTCGCGGCTTGATGCCGGACAGGATGAGTCCGTTGGCCCGCTCGACCTGCCGTTGGACTGCAGATGTGCCACGGAGGCCAGGTCGAGGCGGATGCCGGAGATATAGCAGTATTGCTCGAGCGTGCCCTTGGCAAAGTTGGTGCCGTTGTCGGTGATGATGCTGTTCGGCATGCCGTAGGGCACCGCTATGTCCTTGATGAACCGTACGGCTATTGGCCCATCCAGTTTCTTGATTGGTCTTGCCTCGACCCATTTGGTGAACTTGTCCACTGCCACCAGCAGGTGCGTCATGCCGTCTCGAGCGGTTTTGAACGGTCCCACCATGTCGAGTCCCCAGACCGCGAAGGGCCAGGCGATCGGTATGGTGCGGAGTGCTAACGCCGGCTGGTGGCTGCGTTTGCTGAAGTGCTGGCATCCTTCGCACTTGAGGATGAGCGACTCGGCGTCTTCGAGGGCCGTTGTCCAGTAGAAGCCATGGCAGAACGCCTTGACCACGATGGACCGAGATGCGGCGTGGTGCCCGCACTCGCCCTGGTGAATGTCGAGGAGGATGTCGATGCCGCGGTCCTGCTCGACGCAGCGCTGGAACACGCCGGTAGAGCTGCGTTTTACGATCTCGTTGTTGATGATGGTGTAGGTAGATGCCCAACGCTGAACTTGCCAACCCTCGGTCTCGTCCATGGGGAGAACCCCGTTCTCCAGCCATTCTGATATCGGCAGGGCCCAAGATGGGGGCATGATGGTGGTGAAGACGGCCACCTGGGTGGGTTCCGAGTCGGCGGCTCCTGGACCGGGTTGAGCAGTCCCCGGGTTGGTGGCGGTGACGGCCGGGTCTTCTGGGGTGATGGTGGTCGGGTTGAGCTGAGCAGCCCTCAGGCTGGGTTGAGCAGCCCCTAGGCCGGGTTGAGCAGTCCCCGGGCTGGGTTGAGCAGTCCCCGGGCCGGCTTGCGGCACGGCCGGGTCTTCTGGGACGTGGATGGACTCGGAGTCCGGCGATGGCTTGACGGACGGCTTGTGCAGGTGCTCGAGGGAGACGCCGGACGGGATGGCTTGACGTGACGAGGCGATCTTGGCGAGCGTGTCGGCTGCCTTGTTCTCCGCGCGTGGGACGTGGAGGAACTCGCAGCCATTGAAGGATCCGGACAGCTTCTTGATGAGGAAGCGATAGCTTGCCATGTTGGAGCCGCGGGCGTCCCATTCGCCGGAGCACTGTTGTACCACCAAGTCCGAGTCGCCGTAGCACAGGATGCGCCAGATGCCGAGTTCCTTGGCAAGCCGGAGGCCGTGCATAAGGGCTTCGTATTCGGCGATGTTGTTGGAGGCGGCGAAGTGGATCTGGAGTGCGTAGCGGAGTCGGTCACCCGCCGGGGATGTGATGACGACACTGAAGCCCCTAAGCCGAGTCGCATCTTGGACCCGTCAAAGTGCATCGGCGGTCGTCAAGTCGGGAGGCGGCGAGTCTTGGAGTCTCGGTCCGGTCGGCGAAATCGGCGGGCACGAGACTTGAGCGTGGTCTGCGGGGCTCGTAGAGGATGGTGTGACCGGCTAGCTGGATCGCCCACTTGGCGACCTGGCCGGAGGCATCCCGGCACCCGATGATTTCTCTGATAGGCGCCATGCTGACGATGGTGACGACATGTTCTTGAAAGTACTGCTTCAGCTTCTTGGCGGTGAGGTACATGCCGTAACACATCTTCTAGTAGTGCGGGTAGTTCTGCTTGGAGGTGGAGAGCACTTCGCTCGAGTAGTAGACCGAGACGGCCTGGACGGCTGGATCTTGCCCTTCTCCGGTTGCTTTCGACCACCGACACCGTCTTGACCGCCATGAAGTCGCGGCTATGTAGAGCAACAGCGTCTCCTTGTCGGTTGGTGCGGCCAGGACGGGTGCGGTGGAGAGCATGCGCTTGAGGTCTTGGAAAGCTTCGTCCGCCTTGCCGTTCCATTCAAACGGGCTTGTTTTCTTCATTAGCTGAATGCAGTAAGGGTGGTGCCTTCTCGCCACCGGCTTAAAACGGCCGACGAGGCCGTGCAGCCTGTGAACTTCTGGACATCACGCAGCCGGGTTGGCTTGCGCATGCGCTCGATGGCCTTGATCTTCTTCGGGTTTGCCTCGATGCCGCGTTCCGAGACGAGGAACCCGAGCAGCTTTCCGGCTGGGACGCCGAAGACGCACTTTTCTGGGTTGAGCTTGCCCTTGTATTCACGGAGGTTGGCGAATGTTTCCTTCAGATCGTCGAGGAGCGTGAGATGCTGCTTGGTTTTCACCATGATATCGTCCACGTACACGTGGATGTTCTTGCCGAGTTGCGGTAATAGGCACTTCTACATGCAACGTTGGAAGGTGGCACCGGCGTTCTTCAACCCGAACGACATGGTGATGTAGCAGTACGCTCCAAAGGGCGTGATGAAGGATGTCTTTAGGGCATCGGCCGGGTCCAGCTTGATATGGTGATAGCCGGAGTAGGCGTCCAGGAAGGACAGCAGCTCGCACCCGGCGATCGAGTCGATGACTTGGTCAATCTGCGGGAGGGCGAACGGATCCTTGGGACATGCCTTGTTGAGGCTGGTGTAGTTGATACACATGCGCCAGGTCTTGTTCTTCTTCAGGACGAGGACTGGATTGGCTAGCCACGAGGGGTGAAACACTTCCATTATGAAGCCGGCCGCCAGGAGCTTGGCAACCTCTTCACCGATGGTTCTTCTCTTCTCTTCAGAAAATCGACGGAGGGGTTGACGGACAGCCTTGGCGTCCTTGCGGACATGGAGTTTGTGCTCAGCGTACTTCCTCGGGATACCCGGCATGTCTTTGGGGTCCATGCGAAGATATCCCGATTCTCACGGAGGAAGTCGACGAGCTCGCCTTCCTATTTGTTGTCGAGGCGGGCGCCTACGACAATGTACTTGCTGCAGCTAGGGTCTTCCGGGTTCAGCTTCACTTTCTTGGTTTCCTTGGAGGGCTTGAAGGCGGCCTCATCGGCCTGGTCCAGGGTCGGGATCGACGCGTTGGAGGCCTCACCGGCCAGGACAACGATCCGGTTGAGCTGGCGCTGCTCCTCGGCAACGACCAGCGACTCGGCCAGCTTGGCGCCGTCTCGGGTGCACTCCAGAGAGTTGCGGTAGTCACCGTTGACAGTAATGAGGCCCTTGGGACCCGGCATCTTCATCTTCAGGTACGCGTAGTGGGGAACTGCCATGAACTTGGCGAGCGCGGGCCGGCCCAACAGCGCGTGATGCTAGCGGACGAATCCACCACCTCAAACCAGATTGGTTCACGTTGGAAGATTCTTGTCGCCGCCAAGCGGGACGTCGAGCCGGACCCGCCAATGGGCGAAACGAGAGAGGCCGAGTGCGATGCCGTGGAAGGCGGTCCGGGTTGGCTCGTGTCTTGACCTTGAGGCCGAGCTTGGTCATCGATGTCGCGGTAGGATGTTGATCTTTGCTGCCGCCGTTGATGAGGACTCGGGAGAACACAGGAGGTGCGCCACGATTGTAGGGTTGAGGACGAGGGCGTATCCACCCGGACTCGGCATGACTGCCGGGTGATCCTCTCGGGTCCTGGTGATTGAGCGCTCCGACCAATGCATGAAATCCGTCTTGGTCGGGACGACGGTGTTCACCTCCTGCCGGAGGAGGTGCTCATTGCGCTTAATGTCGCCGAAATTTGGTGAAAACGGCGTAGGCCGTGTTCTGGTCGGGTAAGCGTCGTTACGCATCGATACTTGGCCGGGGTGGCGGTGGGCGGGCGGTTGTCCACGCCCGAGCCGGGCCGGGCCGGAGGCGGGGCGTCGCCCTCATGATGCGCGCTTTGGTGATGGCGCACTATCGAAGTGTGCGTGGAGGGTCTTGCGCATTTGTGGTGCTTGCATGAGGCGTCGAGCATCTCTTAAAAGCTCATGGCGCGTTGCACGCCATCTTGCCCGATCGCGGCGCTTCTCTGCCCGGGTCCGCCGGCGGCGCGTATCCACGATGCTAAACCGGTTGTCGTGACGTTGTGCGGCTTTGCTTGGCCTTGGCGCTTGTTGTTACGGTGGTGTTGCTTTGCCGGCTGCCTTTGTCGGCGGCTTACGTGAAGGACCGGCCGCTTTGCGGCCTCGTCCAGCGCCACTTGGATCTTCGTGGTGGAGTCGGCGTTGGCGTACTTGTCCGCCGTCACCATGAGCGCGGCCATGGTGGCCGGCTCGGAGCGTAGAAGCTTGTGCTTGAGGAGGGTGCCGTCGGCACCGGCGAAATATAGGATCACACGGACTTCATGGGCGCCCTCACAGCTATTCCGGGCTCGGTCCAGCAGCGAGGTACTCGCGGCGGTCTCCGTCGGCCCTTCACGCACATGGTGAGCTGGTAGGGGGCGACGGGTCGCTTTGTACGTCCCGTGAAGTTGCGGACAAGCGCTTCCTCGAAATCGACCCATGCATTGATGCTGCCCGGCGGCGAGCTGTTCAACCATGTGCGAGCGATCCTTGGAGCATGGCGGTGCGTGGCGCCTGCGAGACGACGATTGGCACCGGTGATGCCAATGGCGTGGTGTAATCGGTGAGCTAATCTTACGGCTTCACGGTCCCCACTGCATTTTGGGTGTGTCGCGGGGAAGCACAAATCTCTGGGGAAGGCTCCTCCGGATCGTGGCCGCTCACGCCGGCCCGATAGCGCCGCTCTCCTCCACCTCCATGGAGCGGCTGAGCTGATCGAGGCGGTGGCCGCGCTTCGGCATCGTCGATGATGGCACGCGGGCCGAAGTCGATCGGGCGCCAGCCCTCGAGGGGCTGGTCACTGAGGCAGACGCCGAGACAGCCGACAGGTCCGCGCTGAGTCTTCGGGCGGGCGAGCTTGTTTGAGCGCCGGCAGCAGTCTTGCTGGCAGGCGCCGGTGCTGGCGGGTTCGCCCCGCCAGAGTGTGCCTCGGCCGCGGCGAAAACCGTGTCGCGAGGAGTTTGCCGGGTCCGCCAAGGCGGGCGGGAGCAGACCCGCCGGGCTTAGCGAGGCTGGTTGAGGCGATCCTGCTGGGTGTTGGCTGCGTGGAGGAGTTCGCGCATCCGCCCGATGTGCTCCCTGAGCTCCTCGCCCGCGAGTTGGTCGAGGCCGACCGCAGCTGCCTCCGCAACGCGCATGTTCTTCGATGTGGGGTCTGAGATTTGACGGCCCGCGCCAAAGCCCGACTGATCGCCTCCTCCCGTAGATATCAGCTGCCCGGCTTGCTTCGGCTTGGCGTGGCGTCAATCCGTGGCGGCGTCGTGCTCCATTTGAGCAGCTTCGGCGGCGTCTGGTGGCGGCCGACATCTCGAACGAGGTCCGGCATTTCTGGCGCTCGTCCTCGAGCTTTGAGTTTAGGCCCGGCAACATTGGTGGCGTCGACGTCGGTGCCAATGGGGATGCGGAGGTTATGCATCGCGGCGCGCAGCGGGTCGGTCGGCTCCATCCGAGCTGCAGCGGCCGCGGCTTCGGCAGCTCTTCTCGCCTTGCTCGACAAGGAAGAGGCGCCATCACCGGTGACGAAGACCTCCACGTGGGTGTCCATCCCGCGATGAATCCATTGCTGAGGAAAGCGAAGTCGGGTAGCTGGAAACAGCTGGGGTACTCGTCGACATGAGCGCATCGGAGATCGCTAGTGATAGTGAAAGAAGCGACAATAGCGCCGATAGCGTCGTCATGAGTGTCGGACTCGTCGGAATGGGAGAGGGGCCCCGTCTGGGCATGCTTCCGCCAGTTCCTCGAACCGCCCCGGTGGGCGCCAGCTGTCGTGGTGGGCGCCTGGCGGATGCCAAGGTTAGCTAAAGAGAGGAGGAGGCTCGAGGCGCGGGTGGGCTTCGGAGGCGAGGTTGATATCTGTGAGCGGGGACGCCGGACATACCAGTTGGGGCTCTCCGGAGAGATAACACCCCTAGTCTGCCGAGTTTAGTTGCTTGGTTGATAGTACAATGTTGCTCACAGGCATTTGCTTGCAGGAGG
The DNA here is from genome assembly GCA_021437245.1 of Aegilops speltoides. Classification (NCBI taxonomy): domain Eukaryota; kingdom Viridiplantae; phylum Streptophyta; class Magnoliopsida; order Poales; family Poaceae; genus Aegilops; species Aegilops speltoides. The sequence goes on along the minus strand of CM038143.1, from coordinate 122,475,300 downwards.
AAGGAGGCTGGCCAAGGCACCGGCTCCTTCTTCCTTGTTGTCGCTATGTGGTGGCTAGTCCTATCTTGCTTGCTCTATCTCGTGTGGCTTTGCATGCCGTATGTGTAAATATGTCTCTGTTGAATATCTTGTGTCCTCCTCCTTTGTTGGCGTGGACTCACGGGGTTTTATAGACCAACCCACCGAGGTTACAATAGTAATATGCAGTCGGTGGGTCCGTGTTAATGGGTGTCCGGGAGTCTGGCTGGGTCCCTGGAGGAACAAATTCTTCACGAGATTTGTTGAGCTAGTAATGAATCGCTCATACGAAGATCTTCATAACTCACTCTTAGCTTCTCAAGATCGAAGATAAAGAAGTATTATGTTGTTGATCTTGAAGGAAGCGTCAAACTTGGAGATAAGTCTCTAAAGACATTCACCCAATGCTTTTGGTGATCCATTTCTTTACCCAACATATCATCACTTTTGTCTATGTTTTGAACTTGTTCCAAAGCCGTTTGTTGTTTAGTGGCAATGCAAACAAGTTTGGTATAACAGATTCAATATCATCATCAGATCCATCATCATAAGATTCATCGTTACAAAACTTGGATGAGGAGCATTGGTTACCTCGACACTTGCGTTTGCCATGAGACATGATCTTGGAAGATGATGATTACGGCTCGAAGTCATCGTTTTAGAGATTCCTTGAAGTCCTCAACCGAGGATCATGGCAGGTTCGATGACCTTCATAGACATCGGTCGGTCGAGATAAGCGGTGCCAAGATGCATAATGCGCTGAATTCATCTCTGGATAGCGAGCGGATGATATCCTTCGCCAAGATGTCAAGTCGAGTGTACTTGCGAATATCATCATCGGCGTTAAGCCATCTTGCATAGATCAGTAAGACCAATCTCGGTGATGGTCCACAACAGCATTCATTGCCATGGTAGCTTCCTCATCATGGCCTTCCACTTGCGATAATCATGGCCAGTCAAAGATAGGGCATGTCACTTTCTTCATACTGCGGTCGACATAACTAAAACTCGAGCGGTTAAACCAAAATCACACGGAAAGAAGAGAACACCGCTCGATACCAATTGAAAGTCGTTATATCGAAGAGTGAATAAGCGATTTTGAATTCTTCACTAAGGAATTTGCTGTGTGAGGAAATTCCTAGCGAAGAACTACTTCTGTGAAATAAGTACTGAAGTAAGCATAACAGAATACAAGCATGGTCATCATGATGAAATGAAGACTAATCTGAGTATGAAAAAGCGTAATCCGCAGGATAACACAAGATGAAGACAAAGCGGTGAAGAAATTAGGCGAGAATTTGAAAGTCTTGATCAGAATCTTCAAGCAGAGATATGAACAAACACTCAACGATAATGAGAAATGAAATGGTTGAGGAAATAGAACCAGTTAGTTGGTGAAGACAATGATTTGGTAAACCAGTTCAAGCTTCTTTGTCTCGGTTATGCGTCTGGTTGGTTGGCGGGAGTATTTAAACTCGAGGACCATGATCCGGACACCCGATCACTAACACGCAACTCAGGACACAGTCCTCACCGTATTCTCCTTGAACTAAGGTCCGCAGACCTCGTCCAATCACTCGTGGTAAGTCTTGGTGACTTCCAAACCTTCACGAGACTTGGTCACTCGGCGATCCACAATTCCTCTTGGATGCTCTAGACCATGGCCTAACCGTCTGGAAGAAGCACATTCTTCAAAGGTAACAAGCGCCGGATCGGATCAATTTCTTCGATGCTCAATCACTTTGGGTTTGTGGGGGTTTGGTTTTGGGTTTTCCTCACTTGATGATTTTCGCTCAAAGTCCTCGGAGGATGGGTTGCTCTCAAATGACAAGTGTCAAGTTCTCTCGGGCAGACCAACCAGCTAGTGGTTGTAAGAGGCTATTTATAGCCTAGGGAGCGACGACATGATAAGACATAAATGCCCTTCAATGATATGACCGTTAGGTGGATAAGATATTTTGGGACAGGTAGCGCCTTGACTTTATGATCGGAAAATTTGACTCTCAAATTCCTCGGGGCTATCATGTTCCTCCTTGTGTAGGCAATTCCCATGGCGAATTCCTAACTCCTCGGTCGAACAAATTCCTCGGTGACGGAAGAACTCGTCTCATCCTTTGAAGAAAGTGTTGAACATGAGATTTCAAAGGCTTCACTCGAAAGGATTGGTAGGTGTAGGATTTTGAGTTGAGCATCACATGGAAATTTTCCTTAGTATTTCCTCGACCCTTTAACGATGCGGTGTTTCCTATGACTCAAGAAGAGAAAATGAAACTACGAAAACAAAGTCTTCACGCTTCATGTTCCTCAATGAATACCAAGTCTTCAGGTCACACCAATTTCTTCACTTTCAAAGTCTTGAAAGTCTTGAGAATATCAAAGTCTTGATCGAAGAACTTCATTTTTAGGGGCGACTTTCTCTGTAAATATCAAACTCCTCATAGACTTATAGACACATGTACACTCACAAAGCATTAGTCCCTTAACCTATAAGTCTTCAATACACCAAAATCACTAAGGGGCACTAGATGCACTTACAAAACAACATTAGATTAAAAAATGTAATTTACTTTTAGCAGGTGGCATTGTGATGATTTTAAGCGACATTCTTAGATTAACAAGCCAAAAATAATTTGTATGGGACATGCTAGCACCGTAATAGCGTCCTGCGTATCAAATGGGTGATGCGAGTATGTAACCAGCGACATATCATGTTGGTCCAATATTTGTTCTCTTTGAACTTTTTTCATATATAAGAAATGACTAAATCTAGTCCTGCTAAACTACGAGCCCACTTGAGTTCTTTCCTTTTTCAACAAAAGTGATCGGTTTCATACAGATAATGTCTTTGAGTTTAACCTTTTGCCCTTTTACCGACCAACAAAATTTGGATAGCGGTCATACTACTTTCCTCCCTCCTTTCCTCATTGAACCATGCCCTAGATTCATACTCCACCCTAGCACCTTTCTTTCCTCTTTAGACCAAGACCTGGATCGACTTCTGGTCGAAAAAAGATCCATCGCAGCTAAACGGCTGACGGTTTCAAAAACTTATACCTTAGGTTAAATCGGGATGTGGCAAAGCGTCTTGGCAGGAGAAGTGGATCTGCCCACACACTACGTCTGGAGAAGCAAGGAAGAAGGGGTGGTGGCCCTCCCTTTACAAGCAGGTGAAAGAGAACAACCTTGTCGGCAGTGGATTGCCTCCCTCCCCAGAAGCGATAGAGTTCACCTTCCTCTCCCTTCCGGTCTGACGGGATCACGGACGCCTCCTTCACCAGGTTGTGAGGGGAGAGAGAGAGACAAGAGGCAGCCTTGAGTCTTGTTTAGATCTGGTGAAGAGAGGAGGTGAGAGGCGTGAATATGCAAACTCTAGCAAATGAGCAGCTGAGCCTCCAGTAGTAACTTGTCTGTTGAGGCTCGCTTATATATATATACTAATGTAATGGGCTGAGCTCAGGTGCCTTCAACGCATCTGCTTTTGGCTGTATGACAAGTGAGCCAGCCATTTTGGGCCCCCTGTCATAAACCCAAAAGCAGGTACACTTAGTCAATGTTGCGTCCATATAGTACTCTCGTGTGTATCGACTAATATATAATGGAGTGGTTTTCTTATTCTCTCCATAACAATCGTTTTAAATTGTGTAGCGAAACAAAACTCTTTATTTAATATGCAGTGAAGAAAACTAGTACAACTTAGGATGAACTAATGATCCACGCCCAGCGTCACAGAATCACTTCTGTCCTTCACGTGTTTGTTGTGGTGGGCGCTCGGCGAGGCAAGAGGATGGCTAAGGAGGAGGAGGCTCGAGGCTGGTGGGCTTGAGCGAGTTGATTCTTGGCAGGCGCAGACGGACATACCCAGTTCGGGGCTCTCGAGATAACACCTAGTCCTGCCGGAGTTTAGTTGGATGGTTGATAGTACAATGTTGCTCCTAGAGCTTTGTTTGGAGGAAGGAGGCTTGTGAGCTCCGACTGCTCCTTCTCCTTGGTGTCGCTATGTGGTGTCTAGTCCTATCTTGCTTGCTCTATCTCTTGTGGCTTGCATGCGTGTGTGTCGTATGTCTGTTGAATATCTTGTGTCCTCCTCCTTTGTTGGCGTGGACTCACAGGGTTTTATAGACCAAACCACCCGAGGGTTACAATGTAATATGCGAGTGGTTGGGTCGTATTGTCGATGTCGGGTCTTGCGTGGCTCCGCTTAGGGGCTTGTGGTTAGGAGTTCCCCTAGGTGCGAACCCCCACGTGCTAGGCGGCTGTGCACCGTCTTGTCGATCGTCATGGCGTGGCGAATCGAGTCGCGCCGCAGTGTTCTCCGTTAGGCCTCCGTTATGTCGTCGTGACAGGGCGGAATTTCTTGTTGTCGTGCCGACCACAGTCGTGGTAGGTAAGGAGCATTGCCATGCTCTAAATGACCACGGGCATGGGTGGGGCACTATAGTCTTGGTCATCGGTGGTGAGGTCTCGTCCCATCGTCTCTGCGCTGGATGGGACAGGGGTGACTGCGTGGCGGGTGCCGTGGAGCGCCACGGTTGGGTTAGCTCTTCAGGAAGCCAAGGCTCTTGCGGGGTTGAGTTGCCTTCGCCCGGCCCATTGGCTAAGATCGCGTACCTTCTTAGAGTCGAGGGTCTTGGCCGGGTCATGGCATTGCAGGTCGAGCAACCCGGCACAGCTTTCTGCCGGTTTCTTGAGGCGATGTGGGCCCATTTTTGAAACAGATCCGGGTTAGTTACGGGGTTCATGCCCATGATAGTCCCGAAGGTGTGAAGATGCGCCGTCTTGAATGAGTGGGCCTTAGCGCTTCCCCTTAACAAGGCAAAATTTGCGAGGCGGGTCCGACAACACCCGTGTGCAGTTTTTGGGCAAATGTCGCGGCGTCGGTCGTGGGGAGGCAGAAGTCGCCCGAATCTTGGCGATCCTCGAACCATGCTGGCACCACGTGGTGCTCGGAAGCCGGAGGGCTGACGGGCCACGCGTGGCGGGACGTGCGGCGGGCAGGGGCCCATGCGCCGCCCTGTATGACCATGCGTCGCGGTTATTGCGGCATCTGACACTTTCGCGCCGGTTAGTGCGTGTGTACATCTTGCCTTGCGGGGTAGTGGAGCAGGCGTGCAGATGATCCCACTTCCCCACATTTGAACCAGGGCTTATAAATTGGGGGTGGCGGGCATTATTTTCACTCTCGCCCTCCTGTCCCCTTGCTCTGGCCTTGCTCCTTGCTATTGACGCACAGCTGCGCCCTCAGCCCCGAGGAGAGCTCTTCTCCGTCGTCCCTCTTCCTTCGCTTTCATTCATGGCCCGCTGCGTCGGGCTCTTGGATGGGTTCCAAGTCGCCAACAACGACATCCGCAGCCGAGCCGCTTGGCGCTTGCAGCGGATCTGAACATTGGTGTTACTTTGTCATGTGGCGAGTAGAGCCCGACCGAGGGCGAGGCGCGTCTCCTTCCTTACCCTTGGCCGGGTTCGTGCTCTTGGCGAGCACCTTCTTCGCGCCTTTCAGAGTTCTTCGGTCTTCAACCGCACCATCGTAATGGCCATCGTCCAACTCTCAAACCCAAACCCTGTGTGAGGTACACGGGGTCGGCGATGTCTCGACCTCTGGCGCGCTTCTTCCCCTTAGGCGGCAGGGCCGTCGGCCGAGTTCACGCAGGCGCCGTCATCTCCAAGATGCGAGGGCAGATTTCCCCAAGATTCGCTGAGATTCGCCAAGTGTGAATTCCTTCTTCGTTCACAATCTTGGCGCGGACCACATCAATCTCCCCTTCGCCATAGGCGCTGCGTGCGAAGACAAATTGGGGACTACTGCCCGGTGCCCGTCGCGGAGATCGTCAACCTCTGCGGCGGGTGATGGTGATGAGGGCGTGGAGGCTCCACGACCGTATCTTCTGCGCGTTCATCACCCGCCGGATCCTCCGCTTCAAAGGTGCTCGCCTCATCGGCGAATGATCGGCCTGAGGACCCAAGAATGGGGTTGACGCGCTGTAGGGGAAGGCAGCGTGCGTGTAAATCCTTGCCATCTCTGGGCAATCTTGGAAGGATTGGCATCGACAAGCGCCGTATAGCGAGCGAACCGGCGGCAGGTGAGCATCTGGTCTCCTTACTTTGCCGCGCACATCTTCTTAAATCCCGATCGTCGCGGAGGTTCTTCTGAATCGGCCGGCATCCTTACGCCCGAGCTACTAATGGCAGTGCTTTCCAGAGGCTTACATGACCCAAGCGGAGGTGGCGAGTCAACTGCATATCTTGGCAAGGCTTGATAGCAGTCTTTCTCTTCTTCATTTTTCTTGATTTGTTGCCCATGTCGCGGTGAAAGCGTCTTGGCGCTGGTTGCTTGGTGTAGCGGCGTTAGGCGGGGCGATGCGGGTGGGCCGGGTCTCGCATAGAGGCCCAGCAAGCGCCCGCATAGCAGGGCAGCGTCATACGACAGCGGATGGAAGCATGCATTGGACCCGGCCGAGAGCAGTCAGCCAAAAGAAAGCGCCTTGGCAAACCCGGTCCCGGTCTTGTGGGGTAAGTTCGATTCGCCGCTTGGCCTTTATTTCTTGTCTTTTGCTTATTGGCCTTCTTCTTGAGTCATGCGTCCCTTATTTGGCGGGCGAATCTCGGCCATCGAGAACCGCATTCCAGGAGCGGTCAACCTCGCCGGTCTGGCCGCGAGGAGGATGAGCGACGGACCTCGGCTGGACGAGACGGCCGAGGCCTTAGCTGCGTGTGAGGAACGGGCTGAGGCGAATTGGGCGGCGTCGGTCGGGCTTGGCCGAGCGGCGGCGCAGCGGTAGCGTAGCGGGCGGCCTAAGCGCGAGATCCGGAGGCATGGTGGTGGAAGCGGCGGTTTTGAACCGTCGGCGGTGAAGCTGCGACCATGGGGGCGGCCCAGGTGGTGCTCTGACGAGGTCTCATGGAGGTGGGGCGATACCCCTTGCGGCCCGTTTCGGCGTGGGGGCTGATGGTGGTGGGCGGCATCGAAGCGCCCAGGCGGGCTTCGCGCCCGTCTATGAAGGAAACACATGGCGGTGCTGAGTGTAACCATAAGCGCCCGATGTCGGATCGCCGTCGGTCTTTGGAAAAGCGTCGAGAAGGCGCTGGCAGCGTCATAAGCTACTGGCGAAGAACGCGCCCTAGGTTCTCGGCCGAGCGCGAAACCTGCCATCGCAGCCTCACAGCGATGGCGAAATGCGGCGGAATCTTCGACCTGACCGGGAGAAGCGGTCTTTGGATCTGCGTACCGCCGTCTGCGAGGCGAGCGGAGCGCCTTGGGCCTTTGCTAGGCCGAGGCGGAGGCGGGCAGCGACCTGGAGTCTTGCAGTCTGGTAAATCCTTCTTATTCTTGTTTTCTTGTGATATTATCTTTGTGAGGCGCGCCCAGCCTCACCACTGAGTCTCTAACCCGAGAGATCAAGCTGGTATAACAGTTTGGCCAAATCTTAAACCTTGTTTTGACTTTGGTATTCTTTTGACATCTTGGCGCCTTCGGGTTGCCACCTCAATGGCTCTGGCAAATATCGGGGAGCTCAAGGCAGCTTCTAACGCCAGGAGGAGCTTCACGCGCGGCCAGTACTTTGCTGAGCTCTTCACTTCTAGTGGGGGCTCTAGCGCACCTTGGTGTAGCCCCAGAGATTGAGGCAGTAATGTAACAGTTGGGCCAAATCTTAAACCTGTCTTATTTTGTTCTTCTTCTTTGAGTACTTCTTCTTTGCGTAGAGAGTCTTTGTCTTGGCGGACCGGCTGTTCGGCGGTCATCTATGACCCGGCTCATTCTTGATCCCGGCCGTCTCGTCAAAGCCTTGAAGCCGAAAGGAAGGACGTGGCTGTGGTCTCTTGACAAAGGCAATTTGGCTGCATAAGCAGCTGTGGTCTAAGAAACGCCTCGAGGCGAGTGGAGCTTCTTAAGGCGGAGGCGCAAAAGGCGGTGGAAAGCGAGGACTGGTCGAGCAGACCCGGCCCAGCCTGGTGGCAGCGACAAGGGTCGGCTCGGCCGAGTGGAAGCGTCTGCGAAACAAGCCACCCGCAGCGGATGAGGCCCCGCAATGAGAGCTTCGCCGCCTTGGCGCTGAGAAGCGGCAAAGACAAGGCGCCAAGTGACGGCCCTTGCTAAGCGGCCGACTGGAAAGCCTTCGGGGAGGCGGGACGTGTCTTGGAAGCGGGAAGCGGCGTGGTGCACGTTGCTCGGCGCGGCACACAGAAGAATCCTTCTCGGTTAGTCTGCTTCTTTGTTGTTTGTCGGTCGGGACCGCCCTTTCTTCCTTGTTGCCCTTGACTTGCTTCGTCTTTGGCTGCGAGGGGCATTCCGAGATCTGGCGGTAGCGGAGAAGCGTCATGCTCAGCGCGACCCAACCGGCGTTGTCGGTCGGAGATGGATCGGCGGCTTGGACCTTCCGGAGATCGTTGCGCTACTAAGGCCCATGCGGGCCTTGGAACGAGATGGGCGGCTGTCGAGCGGTACGCGATTCTGATGGCCTTGTGGCGGGTTCCATCCATCGTGCGCTTCTCATGTCGCGCTAGTTGGAGATGGGCGGATCGCATAGCGGCTGGCGGCGTTCTTGAGCGGTGGTGAATGGCACTTTCTGGATCGTCTTGTCTTGGCATCCGGATCTTGGCTGGGCGTGATGGGTGTGGCGCTGGCTCGGAAGCGATTCTGCGAGGCGAGCGGCGGATCGCCTCGGCCAGCTACATCGCCGAGTTCGCCTTCATGAGTTTCCATCCGGAGCGAGCCCGAAGACGACAGCGGTGCGTGGCTGGCGGCGACTACGGCTTGCTTCTTCGTGACCTGAGAACCTTCGAAGAGGCAGGCGTCTAGAGGCGGCGAAGTCGAAGAGGACACGGTGCTTATTTGGACCGGAGGCGGCGTAGAGGAGCGTCTATGTCGCCCGCTAGGGCTGGAATCTTTTGGAAATTCTACTAAGTAGCAGTCCACCCACCCACTAGGGTTTCAGGGTGTAATGAACTTCGGGCCATTAGCCTTTGCTTGAAAATTTATGTAAATGTTGTGAGTGTTTATTGCTTTTGCCTTCTGCTTTTTGAACTTATTTCATGCGTTGCTCCTCCTGGCTTCCCCATGGTCGATGACGAGCTCTAGTCCGTGACAAGGGTTCAGCCCTCGGCCGGGCGGGGAGTTGGGTCCATAAAACGTTGGTGTGAAAACACCCTTGGGCGGTGGCGGCAATCCGCTTGTCGGTTGGTGGGCGACCCGTCGTCTTGACTAACAGTTGACTAGCGTCGGGCGGGTTGGTCGACCGGCGGCTGACTTAGTGTATGAATCGTGAGGGCTTTAGCTAGTTGTTCTTGCCATTTGTCGGCAGTGGATCTGCGGTTTAGAGGCAGTGGGGACATCCTAACTTATCGGGAATCACTAAGCGGCGGTGGGGTGATGATCAAGCCGGCCAGCCGAGGCCGGGTCGAGCTTGTCGAGAGCGGCGGCGGGTTCGATAGTAAGGTGGTATGAAATATGGGCCTTAATAAATTGGTCGACAATAGGCAGCCCTCGAGTCTCGTTCGGGACCCCATAGTTTCATATGCTTACAAAAGGCGTTGATACATACATTAGATTGGCTAAGCGTAAAAGCAGACGGAGTTCCGCATTCCACGGCCGGTCGTTTCTTTCTTGATGATGTCCCTCTTCGCTTCTTGATTTGTGTGCATCGATGAGGTAGTAGGCGTTCTTGATGCGTGCAAAGCCTTGCTCACGATAGCGGGCCTTCCCATGAAGAGAAAGCTTGTGCTGGCCTGCTTGCTCTTGGATGAGTCGGCGAGGTTGCCTTTCTTGGAATGCGAGAGGCTTGATCTTCTTGCGTGGTAGTGCCTCAAGCCTTGCTGGTAGATAGCCGAGCGGCTAAGTGCGAGCGGCGCCTCTTCGAGCAGCTCGGCGCCGTCTTCCGCGTGCTTCTCTTGCCTCTTCTTCGATGTACATCGTCGCGGCGAATCGAACTTCGGCGTCGGTCGGGATGATGGCCGGATCCATAGAGCGGAAAAGCAGGGTGAACCCGTCGGCCGGTTGTTGTCGTGCATACTCCCGAACCATGAGCGACTTCGTCGAGAAAGCTGCGGGTGGCGGATAAGTGGCTCGACAAATCGCGGCAATCTTGAGACGAGATGAGTCCGTTGGCCTTCGACCTGCCGTTGGATGCGAGATGTGCCACGGAGGCGGTCGGGCGGATCTTAGAATATAGCGATATTGCTCGGCGTGCCCTTAGCAAAGTTGGTGCCGTTATGTGATGATCTTTATTCGGCATGCGTGAAGGCACCGCTATGTCCTGATGAACAAATGCGGCTATTGGCCCATCCGGTTTCTTGATTGGTCTTGCCTCGACCCATTTGGTGAACTTGTCCTTGCCACCAGGCCGGTCGTCATGCCGTCTCGGCGGTTTTGAGCAGTCCCACCATGGTCCCCGACCGCGAAGGGCGGCGGTATGGTGCGGTGCTGCCGGCTGGTGGCTGCGTTCTTGAAATCTTGGCATCGCCGCGCGAGGATGGCGACTTCGGCGTCTTCGAGGGCGTTGTCGGTAAAGCCATGGCGAAACGCCTTGACCACGATGGACGAGATGCGGCGTGGTGCGCACTATACTGGTGAATGTCGAGAGGATGTCGATGCGCGGTCCTGCTTTCGGCCTTGTGCCGGAACGCCGGTAGAGCTGCGTTCTGATCTCGTTGTTGATGATGGTGTGGTAGATGCCGCGCTGAACGCCAACCCGGTCTCGTCCATGGGAGAACCCGTTCTCGACCATTCCGATGTCGGCGGGGCCCAAGATGGGGGCATGATGGTGGTGAAAGCGGACACAGGTGGGTTCGAGTCGGCTCTGGACGGGTTGAGCGGTCCCGGGTTGGTGGCGGTGGCGGCGGGTCTGGGGTGATGGTGGTCGGGTTGAGCTGAGCAGCCCTCGGTGGGTTGAGCAGCCCCTAGGCAGGTTAGCGATCCCGGGCTGGGTTGAAGCGATCCGGGCGGCTTGCGGCCTGGCCGGGTCTTCCGGGCGTGGATGGACTCGGAGTCCGGCGATGAAAGCACGGACGGCTTGTGCGGTGCTCGAGAGGGGCAGACGGGATGGCAGCGTGGCGATCTTGGCGGCGTGTCGGCTGCCTTGTTCTCCGCGCGTGGGGCGTGGAGAACTTCGCAGCCATTGAAGGATCGGACAGCTTCTTGATGAGAGGCGATAGCTTGCCATGTTGGAGCAGCAGGCGTCCCATTCGCCCGAACCTTGTTGTACCAAGTCCGTCGCCCGTATACGGGATCGCGGAATCTGAGAGTTCCTTGGCAAGCGGAGGCCGTGCATAAGGCCGTGGCGATGTTGTTGGAGGCGGCGAAGTGGATCTGGAGTCGTGGCGGAGTCGGTCACCGCCGGGGATGTGATGCGATCACAGAAGCCCTAAGCCGATCGCATCTTGGACCCGTCAAAGTGCATCTGGCGGTCGTCAAATCGGGAGGCGGCTGAGTCTTGGAGTCTCGGTCCGGTCGGCGAAATCGGCGGGCACGAGACTTGGCGTGGTCTGCGGGGCTCGTAGAGGATGGTGTGACCGCTATTTGGATCGCCCACTTGGCGACTGGCGGGAGAGCATCCGGCACCCGATGATTTCTCGATAGGCGCCATCTTGGCGATGGTGACGACATGTTCTTGAAAGTCTGCTTCACTTCTTGGCGGTGAGTACATCGTAACACATCTTCTAGTAGTGCGGGTAGTTACGCTTAGGTGGAAACGCCGCTCGGGTAGTAGGCCGAGACGGCTGGGCGGCTGGATCTTGCCCTTCTCGGTTGCTTTCGACCACCAACTTCCGTCTTGCGCCGAAGCGAGTCGCGGCTATGACAACAGCGTCTCCTTGTCGGTTGAGTGCGGCAGGGCGGAGTCTGATGGAAACATGCGCTTGAGTCTTGGAAAGCTTCGCCTTGCCGTTCCATTCAAAGGGCTTGTTTTCTTCATTAGCTGAATGCAGGGGGCAGTGCCTTCTCGCTGGCCGGCTTAAAACGGTGACGAGGCGAGCAGCTGTGAACCTGACATCCGCAGGCGGGTTGGCTTGCGCATGCGCTTATGGCCTTGATCTTCTTCGGGTTTGCCTCGATGCGCGTTCGAGGCGAGAACCGAGCAGCTTTCGGTGGGGCCGCCGAAGAGCGCACTTTACGGGTTGAGCTTGCCCTTGTATTCACGGAGGTTGGCGAATGTTTCCTTGAATCGTCGAGGCGTGAGATGCTGCTTGGTTTCACCATGATATCGTCACGTACGTGGATGTTCTTGCTTGATTCTTGATAATAGGCACTTCTACATGCGCGTTGGAAGGTGGCACGGCGTTCTTCAACGAGCGACATGGTGATGTGCGTCACGCTCAAAGAGGCGTGATGAAGGATGTCTTTAGGGCATCGGCGGGTCGGCTTGATATGGTGATAGCGGGTAGGCGTCGGGGAAGGACAGACGGCTTCGCGGCCGATCGAGTCGATGACTTGTCAATCTGCGGGGAATGGCGGATCATAGGACATGCCTTGTTGAAATTTGGTGTAGTTGATACACATCGCGCCGGTCTTGTTCTTCTTCGGACGAGGCTGGATTGGCTATCCACGGTGAAACTTCCATTATGAAGCCGCCGCGGGGAGCTTAGCAACCTCTTCGCGATGGTTCTTCTCTTCTCTTGAAAATCGGCCGGAGGGTTGACGGACAGCCTTGGCGTCCTTGCGGACATGGAGTTTGTGCTCAGCGTACTTCCTCGGGATACCGGCATGTCTTTGGGGTCCATGCGAAGATATCCGATTCTCACGGAAGTCGGCAGGCTTCGCTTCCTATTGTTGTCGTGATGCCTCGACAATGTACTACTGCAGCTAGGGTCTTAGGGTTCAGCTTCACTTTCTTAGTTTCCTTGGAGGCTTGAAAGGCGGCCTCATCGGCCTGGTCGAGTCGGGATCGGCGGCGTTAGGCCTCACCGGCGAGACAACGATCCGGTTGGTGTGCTGCTCCTCGGCAACGACCGGCGACTTCGGCCAGCTTAGCGCCGTCTGGTGCACTCGAGAGTTGCGGTAGTCACCGTTAGCGATAATGAGGCCCTTGGGACGGCATCTTCCATCTTCAGTGCAGCGTGGTGGGGAACGCCATGAACTTGGCGGCGCGGGCGGCCCAACAGCGCGTGTGCAGCGGCTGGACAAATCCACCACCAAGCAGATTGGTTCACGTTGGAAGTTCCTGCTTGCCGTAAGCGGAGGCGTCGGCCGGACGACCAATGGGCGAAACGAGAGAGGCGGAGTGCGATCTTGGTGGAAGGCGGTCGGGTTGGCTCGGTCTTGACCTTGGCCGAACTTGGTCATCGTCGCGGTAGGATGTTGATCTTTGCTGCCGCCGTTGATGAGGACTTCGGGAGAACACAGGAGGTGCGTGCATGCCGGTGTAGGGTTGAGGGCGGGCGTATCCACGGACTTCGGCATGGCTAGGGTGATCCTCTCGGGTCTGGTGATTGGCGCTCAGACCAATGCATGAAATCCGTCTTAGTCGGAGACGGCCAGTGTTCACCTCTGCCGGAGGTCTTTCATTGCGCTGTCGTCGCCGAAATTTGATGAAAACGGCGTAAGTGTTCTGGTCGGGTAGCGTCGTTACGCATCGATCTTGCCCGGGGTGGCGGTGGGCGGGCGGTTGTCCGCCCGGGCGGGCCGAGGCGGGAGGCCGGGCGTCGCCCTCATGATGCGGCTGTGATGGCGCACTATCGAAGTGTGTCGTGGGAGGTCTTCTTGCCTTGTGTGGTGCTTGCATAGGCGTCGAGCATCTCTTAAAGCTCATGGCGGCGTTGCCACGCCATCTTGCCCGGTCGCGGCGCTTCTCTGCCCGAAGTCCTGCGCGATGTATCCAATGTCGGTTGTCGTGACGTTGTGCGGCTTTGCTTGGCCTTGCGCTTGTTGTTACGGTGGTGTTCTTTGCCGGCTGCCTTTGTCGGCGGCTTCAATGAAGAGACCGGCCATGCGGCCTCGTCCAGCGCCACTTGGATCTTCGTGGTGGAGTCGGCGTTGGCGTACTTGTCGCCGCGTCACCATAAGGCAGCCATGGTGGCGACTCCGGGCGTAGCTTATGCTTGAGATGCTTGAATCTCGGCACCGGCGACAATGTAGGATCACTGGACTTCATGGGCGCCCTCACAGCTATATTGGAACTCGGTCGGTCAATGCGGTACTCTGGCGGTCTCCGTCGGCCCTTCACGCACATGGTGAGCTGGCCCGGGGCGTGGGTCGCTTATGCGTCCCGTGATTCGCAGACCGGCGCTCCGAAATCGACCCATGCCATTGATGCTGCGGCGGCGAGCGGTATGTCTGAGCGATCCTTGGAGCATGGCGGTGCGTGGCGCCTGTGAGCGATTGGCACCGGTGATGCCAATGGCGTGGTGTAATCATGAGCTAATCTTACGGCTTCACGGTCCCCTTTTGCCAGGTGTGTCGCGGGGAAGCACAAATCCCTTGAAGGGCTCCTCCCGGATCGTGGGCGGCTCTGGCAGGCCCGATGTGCCCGCTCTCCTCCACCTCCATGGAGGCGGCTGAGCTGATCGGCGATGGCGTCGGCATCGTCGATGTACCCATGGCCGGTCGTGGGGCCGAGCCACCTGAGGGGCTGGTCAGTAGGCAGACAGCCGAGACGGTGGCCAGGTCCTTGTTGGAGTCTCTACAGAGGCGAGCTTGAGCGCCGGCAGCAGTCTTGCGGCAGCAGCCAGTGCTGGCGGAGACCGGCCTGGCGAGTGTGCCTGCCGAGGCGGCGAAAACCGTGTCGCGAGGAGTTTGGTCCGCCAAGGCGGGCAGACCCGCCCGGCTTAGCGAGGCTGGTTGAGGCGATCCTGCTGGGTGTTGGCTGCGTGGAGGAGTTCGCGCATCCGCCCGATGTGCTCCAGAGCTCCTCGCCGCGAGTTGGTCGAAACGACCGCGGTTGCCTCCGCAGCATGTTCTTTTGGGGTCGTGAATGACGGCGGCCCGACTGTTGAAACTCCGGCGCGATATCAGCTGACCCGGCTTAGCTCTCGGCTTGGCGAGCGTCAATCCGTGTTGGCGTCGTGCTCCCATTTGAGCAGCTTCGGCGGCGTCCGGTGGCGGCGACATCTCGAGCAGGTCCGGCATTTCTGGCGCGTCCTCGAGTGAGTTTAGGCCCGGCAACATTGGTGGCGTCGGCGTCGGTGCCAATGGGGATCGGAGGTTATGCATCGCTTGTGTATGGTCGGTCGGCTCCATCCGGAACTGCGGCATGACCGGCAACTCTTCTCGCCTTTCTCGACAAGGAAGCGCCATCACGATGACGAAGACCTCCGTGGTGGCTTCATCGCCGCGGCAAACGGAGACGTTAAGCAATGGGAGCTTTGGGGCGGCGGCGAGGCATTAAATGCTCTTGTCCCCCTCTGTCAAAAAAAGTAGGTAGAGTCCTTTGTTCAAACCATCGTAGCTGCCTTTGTTCCCTTGACTGCTCCAACTACCACCTCTTTTACATTTTACCCCTCTACCCCTACGCTGACACCGCCGGTGACCCTTGCCCTATAAAAGGAGGCCCATGCACAACGAGAGGGGTGGGAACCATTTGCAACTCCCACGCTCGGCGTGAGCTGCTCATCAGCTCTTCAAGCTCCCGAGCACAATAACAACACAAAGCAAAAGAGGGTTTACGCGACCATCGCGCCCGGCTGGGTAAAATCCGCCCAGCGTGCATCGCTCGATCTGCTCTCTCTGTGCCTCCTCCGCCCTCGCATCAAACACGAAGGGGCTCTCGCCCCATAGGTGTCACCAAGGCGTGCCACCCAGCGCCGTCCAGCGCCCGACACACGGTCATGCTAAGTGCTCAACCTACACGCATGCACACACATACTCGCTAGGGGTGAGCTAGTGACCGTATAAACACCGAAAAATATATATATATTGAGCGCAATGAGCGTATTATGAAGTCCACTGACCATATTTTTACAAATATACAGTGACAGACAGTGTATTTATCTCAATTGAAATTAATCCATATTAACTGGAGAGGAGGCAGTATGGACTAGCATTACTTTGGCCTTGTTTGGATACTCTAACTCAGTTAGAAGTTAGAGTTAGATTCTAATCGTGAACTAACCGTGAACTAACTCTAGCCAAAGAGGTGTTTAGATGACAGGGTTAGATGGAGCGGATACAAGCAGGCGCCTTCCAAGCGTTGAGAGGGAGGAGGAAGAGGACGAGAAGCTTCGAGGAAGTGGCGAGGATTTGTGCAAGCAGAGTGAGAGAAAATGTGTTTTTTTAGTGCTCTAGAGAAGAACTAACCCAAATAAGCACCTCTTGGGTGGGTTAGATTTTTTGGATGGGTTAGATGCTTCTAACCCAAACTAACCCTCCTGTTTGGATACTTTTGGGTTAGTTGAGTACAAACTAACCCAAACTAACTCTAACCCATGGATCCAAACAGGAAGAAGCTTGCGCGCGGTGGCTCGCAGGACAAGGAGAAACTTTTGACTAATGCAAGCTCTCCCTCGCTCAGGCGGTGGACATGCAACAGTTAATTCGGTGTTAGATTGCCCGAAGCATACACTATAGTACTAGTGCTACTATTGTTCGACTTCCCGAATAGGCGAACAGCCAAGCGCAAAGTTTACTAGTACTAGTACTACTAATATAGTCTATAAAGGTACGTACTATACTAGTATTAGGAACCGGATGGAGGAGCCACTACTAGGAAAAAGCCTAGCAGTTGCGTGGGTTTTGGGCCTCTCAGTAGCGCGGGGACCGGCGCTACTAATAAGGCGCTACAGCTAACATATAGCAGTAGCGCCTGTTGTCCCATGCTACTGCTATACATGAATAGCTGTAGCGCTCTTTAGAAAAGGGCACTGCTGATATTATCTGTAGCGCTGTTCACAGGAAGCGAATCGTAAGGCGGCGCCATCGCTAAATTCCCTCACTACTACTAGTTTTATTAGTTTATTTCCTGCATATTTGTTTTGTATTTGTTTTGTATTTGAATAGGCTTTATACAATAATTTTTAGCATATCATACACATACAATTGTAATCATAGCATATACATGCAATTAGTCTCATCATAATCATCATCCAACACAAAGTGGTCTCTCGTCATCAATCTCGAAAATAGCGATACAAGTCTCGATTACTTGCAAATACATCGTCATCCATCTAAACAATGATATACGCGAGAAGAGCTATCACTTTGAGTACATGAGTTCAGATCCTCTCGCATTAGCGTGAACCTAAACTAACTACTGCTCGTCGCCGAAACCGAAACCGTACACTGGCTCGACACTGCCACTTGTCGTATATATACTCCTCGGCGTAGCACTTCTTCGCCATCTATGATCTATGCACCGCATCGTCACATGAGTCGATGATATGCAACATATATAGTTGAGCAACAAAAAGAGACAAACTTGGCAAAAATAGAAACAACATATCATAAGCATAAATAACAAAGTTCATCGTACCCAAAATGCCCTAACTAGAGTGATTTTAAGCTAGTCCAGGGGAGGACGGTTTAATTACATCACAAGTAAAGTTTCACCGCATAACTCAAAGTTTTGTCATACAGAAAGTATGGACTAAACGGACACATAGTCATATATCGACAATCACTCCACCATGTCGTGCCATCCATCCATGTCAGGGAGATAGTCCTCGAGCTTAGTGAAAGGCTTCATGTTGAGACGCTGAGAGGCTATCCTTGTTCGGATGTCTTCCCGCGACATTTGTACTTCTCCGTAGAACATCCCTGTTTTTCCGACGACCTCCTTCATGATGATTTGGGCAAGTTCACGCTGGATGTTATAGAACTCAACTCAAAGTCGATGATCCTCGATATCTCCTATGTCCTTTGCCCATTGTAGAATATGGGCATCACCAAATCTAGGTGACATGCGAAGGTTCTGGTGATCCTGTCTGTACTCCAGCATGTGGTGTAGGACATAGAATCCATCATTAAGAGAATCGTTTGGTTCTTTGGATGCGCAAGTCGGTCTTATGGCTGAAGGCGACCACATCGGCCCTTCTCTTCTTGTCCCTAACCTCTCCACCCCTTGCTTGGTAGTAAAACATAGCACTGTCGAGAACATCTTTGATGTGGGGTAATCCTTTTTGTGAATGTTCTTCGACGAGTCCAAGTAAAGAGCGTGGGAGAATCGGGGGGTAGAGGATGATGAGGACGGCGCCCTGGCCGCAAGACAAAATAAGTACACCTCAAATTAATTAGCCTCCACCGTGCAAATGAATTATTGAAATCGAAGGAAGGATAGCAGCACGGATGACTTACACGGGATGATAAGGCACAAGAATTGCCTCCTTGTCCTTATTGGCGAGCATGAAACTGACGATGTAATCCCTCGTGTATTCACCGTGCTTTGCGCAGACTCCCAAGAAGCCCTCGTGCATGTAGTACGGGTTAGCGACACAGATATGAGATATCTGCTCAACCCCGATGATGTAGTTCATGTGCAAGGCATAAAGGCGGACAAACGTAAAATCCAGCTTCTTCACGTGAAACATGTCGAATATGTAATCGAATCGGAGGAAGAACTTATCCGCGGGGAAGCTGTCGATGTACGACATTTGCCGCGGAATGTTAACCACGTAGAGTGGGTATCCTGGATCTTTCGAGGCGATGAGTCCTTTCTCTACCCGCAGCACATCATCATGAAGTCTCCTTAGATCGCCGAATCTAGCCCGTAGCGCTGTTGCAGGTAGGATTGGTTGACCGGAGATATGCCATTTATCCGCATCGGGGATATCTATACGGTCCTGAAGCCGAGGCTGCTGAGGCGGCTGGATCATAGAATCAGCTTTTTTTTTCCTCGCTCTCTTCCTAGACTTCTTTACTATCGGAAGGTCGTCGATAATACGTTGAGACGGTAATTCAGGCACCGACTCATGATGCTCAAACCCTGAGGAGGCGCTAGTATAGACATACTGTTCAGCGCCATCGTCCTCATCCTCATCCATGGCGACGTCATCAGCGACTAATGGAGCCTCCTCCTTACCCCATCCGCTATCACCCAACCCGACACCCGACACTAATTGGGTAGGTGGGTTGTTGATGTTCATACCTTGCTGAGGCTGCATGCTCGTGGGTGTGCTCCCGGCCGCCTCCAGATGAAGCAGACTCTTTGGCCACAACAGGACCCACCCATTGCAACAATCACCAAGCCGTCGCGGGGTCTCGTCGTCATCCCCCACTAGTATTACAGGAGGCAAATTCTCGTGGCCCGGTTTGACACTGGCCACGGAAACCTTGAAGACGTTCGGGGGGATCGGCTGGCTGTGGAACAATGGTTCCTTCGTCTCCATTATCGTCGCCTTCCCCATGTCCACCTTCTGGTCGCCAATGGTGTACAATATGGTGCACGGGGTTTCGTTGGCCTGCAAAGAAAAGTCTGCGACGTGAGACATCCGAAAGGCAACGAAAACGGGAGATTATACATTTATATTGAAGGGGGCCGGTGTGATAGATACCGTGAGGGCGTCGAGCTAAGCCAAAGACGAGGCACCATCGAGCACGTCCGGTGCGGGAGTCGGTCTTGGGAGCAGTGCGGGAGCAAAAGGCGGCAAAAGCGGAGGGAGCAGTGCGGGAGCATGTGCTCCCAAGAAGTCGCAAGGGAAAGTCCTCGCATTGTTTTCTCGGATTTTGCCTTTTCCAACCTGAAAACGCCCGTCACCAAGGAAGTAGACAAATCTGCAACCACCTGCTTTTGCGGCAGCTACCGCTATTCGATCGGCTCGAGATGATTTCTTCTCAACCGCAATCTCAACCTTCTTGTCAATGTTTTCTTCAGTTAACCTCCGTCTTTCCTTTCTCTCCTCCATGGTCTCATGGTAGTACTTCTTCCACGTGGTGCCGTCTCCGACACTGTGCACGCGTCCATACGATGGTTGAGTATCCACCGGTTGTCGTTTCAATATGTTCAACGCCCGGTTGAATGGAGTGTCCCACTTGGGCCTCGCCAATGCCTCAGAAGGCGAGTCGCTTTAGGCCGCAATCCGGTGCTGCTCTCTCTGCAAAAGGCACAAGGATCATTTACAAATATGACTAACGTGTGCAGTCAAATTAATCAGAAACTAAAATTACCAGCAGTCTCATGAACTCCATAATGACCGGTGTTGTCTCGTAAACCTTCTTCACTGGGTCCCAACGGTGTCGGGCCCTCAGGACGTCACGCTCCTGCGGGACGGTGATATCCGCCAAGGGGTCTGGGATGCCCAGACTCGCGGCTTCCGCGTCCTCCTTGGCCCATTTGGACCTCTTTCCGCCATAACCACGGTTTCCGAGGTGGTGGCTCCCAATGTTCCTCTGTTGAAGCCCCTTCATGTACTTAGACTTTTTTTTGGCAGCTTCGGCCTCGCAAGCCTCCTTGAATATTTGAAACTGCTCTTACGTGATTGTCGGATTATCCTTTACAATCTCGGAGTAGGGTTCCTTCTTGTCGATGATCTTTGCTTTCAATCGAGTTTTCCAGGCAGCCACGCGTCGCCAAACTTGGTCATGGCGTATTTGTTTATCTTCTTCATTGTCGGGTCCTCTTCTGGATCTTCATAATCCTTCTCATTCCGGCCCGGGAACAAGAATATCTGGTGAAACTTCTTTAGGCGGGAGCTCCTCATATTTTCTATCTTCTGTAGTTTCTCATCGTTGATGGTGGCGGTTGTCCGTACGATGCAGTCTATTTGATTGTCGTAGCACGCGCGCGCTTCATTGGGCGCCTTTGGCTCAAAATTGTCGTCGTCCACCTCCGCGACCACCAGTCTAGTAGTCCTGAGTTTGTTAGGAAGTCGTTGCCTCTTTGCTTTAAGTTCTACACTGGCTCCACTCCCCGAGGCAGCATCGGTCTCAGTCTCAGCGCCGGTCTCGATGCCGGTCTGAGTCTCAGCGTCGGTCTCAGTCTCAGCACCGGTCTGCATGTCAGTCTCAGTCCCCGATGCCACCGGTGGGCCAAGCAACAACATCGATTGATTGTCGGTAAGGCTAAAACATTCGTCTGCCGCCCGGTAGGCGTCGTCGCAATCACCAGAACCCTGTCCTTCATCGTTGCTAGCCATGTTTCCTATGATTAAATCTAGTCAATTAATTCTAGACCTAATAAAATGAATAATGACATAAAAAGCCTATTATTTTGCAGGAATGTTGACTCCTTCCTGGGCAAATCCCGGGCACTCGATATGTCCTAGTTTGTAGCACAAGTCATGCCGAAATTCACGGAAAATTTCGGCATGACCTTTCCTAAAAAGTGGACAAATCGAGAACCTGAAATTTGCCAAAACAGAAATGAATCAACATTCCAGCAAAACATAGGCCACTTAGCATCATTCCCTGGAAATAGTGTTCAAATATCCCTCTTCGACACCACAACACATGTCCAAATATACACGAGCAACCACATGTCCAAATTTCACAAGCTAATTCAAAAACAAAGTGTAGAAGAGAATTCATTTAACTACTAATAGAACAAAATTCAGTTAACTTTAGTGCTCTATAATGATGAAAGGAAAAAAATTCAGTTAACTACTAATTTTATTCATTTAGTTTATTCATTTAACATCACCTAATTAACCTACTGTACCACTACTACTAGCAGCACTACTAACCTAATTAACCTAGCAAAACTCTAGTGTCCTAACTGAAAAACATCTAAGTAACATCTACTAGTACCACTATTGCCCTAACCTAATTAACATCTACTAGTATCACTATATACTATACAAGCAACATCTACCCTAATTAAACCCTACTGCCCTAACTAACTTTTGTTGTAAACCAAATTTTTTGCTCTAAACTAATTTTTGCTCTAACATCTACTACTTAACATCCTTTGCTCTAAACTAAATTTTTTGCTATAAACAAACTTTTGCTCTACTAATTTTTTCTCTAAAATGCAGAGAGAGAGAGGAGTGGGGGAGGGGTGGGGGACTTACAGAGAGGGGAGAAACGGTGGCGGGGAGGTGCTCGGTGACGGAGGCAGGGGCGGAGAGGGCGGGCTTGGGCACGGGCAACGGCGGTCTTGGGCGGGCTCGGGCGGCGGTGAGGTGGAGGGCGCCGATGGTGACGTCGAGAGCGGCCTCGGGCGGCGGCGGTGAGGCTGAGGGAGGCCCCGGGCGGCGGCGGTGAGGATGACGGCGGCCTCGGGGGGAGACGGTGAGGTTGCGGGCGTCCACGCCGGCAGGAGAGGCAGCGGCGAAGTGGGCGACGCTAATCGGGAGACGGCGGCGAGGGCAAGGGATTTGGGGAAGAAGTGTGGTGGCCGAGGGGCGGGGGAACCGCTGTTTACGTGAAACATAACGGTAGCGCGTTTCCGGAAATGCGCTATAGCTAAGTTAGCTACAGCGCGTTTCCTAAAACCCGCTATTGCTATTCCTTTCTCCTTTTTTCCCTTTTTTCTTTTATTTTATTTACATTTTATTTGTTTCCTTTCTCCTTTTACTATTTCTTTCATTTTCATTTACTTTTCTACTTGTTTTTCACTTTATTTTATTTCCGTTAGCAGTAGCGCCTTACACGTAGGCGCGCTACAGCTAACGAGAGTAGCAGTAGCGTTGGGCCAGTATACGCGCTACAGCTAGGCTGGGCTAGCCATGTGCGCCCAGTTCAAACAAAGCAGTAGTGCTTTTTGCTAGTACACGCTACTGCTAAAGTCATAGCAGTAGCGCGGTTTATTTACGCGCGCTACTACTAAGTAGCAGTAGCATATGATTTTGTACGGCGTTACTGGTAACATTCTGTGTATAAGGTTTTCCCTAGTAGTGAGCGTCTGCACTCTTATTATAATTTTAAAATGTGATAAAGCAATCTACAACACATTTGGTTCTTTTCGAGGGTTCTCGCATGTGATAATGGAAGTTGATTGCATGGAACACTCGCCACAATTCTCACTTAATTCTGGCTCATATCCTGTTACAAGTAGCAGCGCTCAGTAATATTTCCTATTTTTTTTGTTATTCAGCATGTAAACAGGTCAGCAAACCTTGCGGCGCATCTTCATGCGAACCGTGCTTGCTGCACTTTGAATGTGGCCGAGAGCTGGCTTGATGAAACACCTCGCTTCCTACTTATTTTTTTGCGGGGTACCTCGCTTCCTAGTGATTAGTGTCTTGGCTGATCGTCCTAAGAATGCTTATATATGAATAAAGCTCTCTCATTTACCCGCAAAAAAGTTAAGCCATATTAACCGGAAAGGATGGAGTATGGACTAGCACTACTTTTTGGTGTGTCCCGTCAACTCGCAGAACGAGGAGAAGCTTGCAGGACAAGGTGAAGCTCGCTCACGCCTTTTGACTAATGCAACCTACCCTCGGTGGACATGCATCAGTCCATTCGGTGTCAGATTGTTAGAGGTATACACTGTAGTACCCAACATGCGGAGTACCATCATTGTTCGACTTCACGAAGAGGCGAAGAGCCAAGCGCAGTAGTACGAGTAGTACTACTACTAGAACCGCATGGTGGAGCGTCTGTACTCTTATATTTTTATCTCTGATAAAGTACACGTTTATTCTGGAGAAGGGCGGAAAACGGCAGCCCAACATGTACTGAATGATATCGATCAACCAACCATGCTCGAATATATCTTGGCCTCCATGCGAGCCCGTCTGTGTGTTCTCGCTCCTCGTCTCTCTCAAGGAACGGCAGGTTGGCTCTTTGACGTCAATTGAGATCGGTTTGCTCACACTCCTGCCCCACATGTCAGTGATATGCCAAGAGGTGGTGCGTTGACCAACTGGCCATACACGTCCTTGGTTTTGAACCTTCATACTACTCCTCCCTCCGTCACAGTTTACAGGGCGCACTTCATTATGATGCATTTCTCTCAATGCATTTCCACCACCAGAGAGACTTTAGACGCGTTTGGTTTAATGCTCAATTAATTAGGGCGTGGTAACCACAATCAAGTCCACAATATTTGAGTACTATGGAGTGGAGTAAGTGCATGCATGTGTGTACCCGGGGTGGAAGCATTGTATGCATGTGTGTATGCATTATTCCCTCTAGTAATAGACGCCGTGCTATAACTACCTATGCTATTTTTCTGGCCGATCGCTAGTCGCCTTGGTCCCATAGATCTTTTTTTTTTTTTTCAAGCTGCTGTATAAGCGATGACGGATGGAGTAGTATGAGAGGATTCAAAGAAGAGCGTATTGATGGTTGCTTCTTCAGAGCAACTTACAGTGGGAAAGGTGGGGCTTACAATTTGACTGCTCATTACTCACTATTAATGCGGCGCAACGACCGGGCTGAGTCTCCCATGCGGTTGTGCACTACCCCCTTGGTTCTTAAATATACTCCGGAGTATATTTGTCTTTCTAGAGATTTCAACGAGTGACTACTCAAATATTTTTCTTTCTAGAGATTTCAACGAGTGACTACTCAAATATTTGTCTTTTTAGAGATTTCAAATGGACTGGCACATACGGATGTATATACATATTTTAGAGTGTAGATTCTCTCATTTTGCTCCGTATGTAGTCACTTGTTGAAATCTCTAGAAATACGAATAGAATATTTAGGAACAGAGGGAGTACACGTACGAAGCAAAATGAGTGAATCTACACTCTAAAATATGCCCGTTTGAAATTTGTAAAAAGACAAATATTTAGGAATGAAGGAGTATAATTTTGTGCATGGTACATGGACCCGGATGATGAAGAGGCTTCTGGCAATGCTATCAAGCTTCCATCATTTGTTTACATAATTGACATACTATACAAATAATTTTCCAGCGAGACATGAAATTGTACAATGGTGTGAGCTTCCAGCTTCTGTTTCACGTGTCTTGCCATCGATGCTCTTTCGAAAACAATAAAAAACTAACTTCCTTGCTAATGCATGTCAATTATTAGCAGATTAGAGCTAATAATTACATCTGGCCGAAGACGAGTTGTGAGAAGGTGTTAAATTAAAATTGATCCATGCTTTCATTGGCAGCAACGTCCCCCCAGCTCTGTCCAAATCAACAAGGCATGTTGGGGAAAAAGTAGTTGTCTGGAGTATGCAACATTCCGATCATTTTGTGCAGTTCCACTAAAATAGAGTTGAGCGTCCCTGTTCCAAAGATATTAAGTGTGATTACGATAATAGAGGACTATTGATGAAACAATAAACACATAAATAGAAGCCGGTCACCTTTGCAGTCTCTCTTCAGACTAACTAGTTGGAGAAGATTAGGCTCGGAGTTGGATGAGGAGGATAGAGCAAAACCAATCTCCCTTTGTGCACTCGCACTGAAATGTATAGACGTTGCCCATGTGACATTTTAGTACAACTGCACAAAACACTCTTAAGAAAAAATTAATTTGTGCAGTTCACCAAAAGGTTGCAATAGCAACGAGGTGAAATGGATAGCCCCGTTTGCAAAAAAGAGGTAGAAAGGAAACAGTTACTGGCCAATAACAGTTGATGACACATGTGACAACAAAAAAGAAGCATATTCCTTGCCCTAAGGGAAGATAACAACACGATTGTGTTTGTCTAAAATGATGTGAGGACGAGAATGCAATATGGAAAGTACGTTGGACGAGCTACGTTTTGGGCAAAGAACTATGGAAGATCCACATGCAACGACGTGGGAAGACGAGCAGTGGAGCAAGGCCGGAGGGGATACCTGGAGGTCGTCGGGATGTAACTAGGTGAGCAGCGGCGAGGGGAATCTGCGAGCAGGTGGCGTAGGCCCTGCCACACCGGAGCTTGGTCAGAGAGAA
The DNA here is from genome assembly GCA_021437245.1 of Aegilops speltoides. NCBI lineage: Eukaryota > Viridiplantae > Streptophyta > Magnoliopsida > Poales > Poaceae > Aegilops > Aegilops speltoides. The sequence goes on along the minus strand of CM038143.1, from coordinate 122,449,644 downwards.
CGACATGTACCACAGATCGGGACGTGCTGCCTCGGCGCCGTCGAACGAAGAAACGATGCACTTCCTCCCTTTCCCCCGGCGGACGGGATGCGGCCGGATCAGTGACCAACGGTGAGCGAGAGAGAGGCCACCGCACTCCCTTTCCCCCAGCGGACGGGGTGCGGCCGGATCAGTGACCAACGGTGAGAGAGAGAGAGGCCACCGCAGCCTTGTGTGAGATACTCTGAAGAGCGACAAACCAGGCACGCAAGGCTCCATTGTATATAGTGAGCGGACTACCTTTTTCTCCATAAAAATCATTTTATATTCTGTGTACGTGCCATTGAGCGCTATAACTTTATTTAAAAATAACGCGGCAACGCGTCAAGTCGAACTTTGTTTCATGCAGGCGTGGTACACAACCTCCTTAGGTAAACAACTGCTACAGGCGCTCAAGTTAGCACGTGGGATGCCATTTCGTAAAGAAATGAGCTCCACCGTGTACTCGCGCGGGTGTGACTGGGCATGAAGCGTGAGTACGTGCACGGTGCACCTATTCTCTTCTTGTATACGTACACCACCTACGTGGGGTTGTGTGAGAGAGATACAAACCTAGAGAGATATAGTGTGTGGGTTCTTGAGAGTTTTTTGGGGGGGTCAATAAAAAAATGTAACATATGCAATGTGTGTGAAATATATTCCTGGATATAACATATATATAGAGGGGGCGATCCAGAGAAGAGAGTGGAGGTATCACCGGCTTGAGGTGTCCATAGAATCAAAAAGAGGGATGATGTGTGTGTGTGTGTGTGTGTGCGCGATCGATAAAGAGTGCCATCGAATTTGTGTGTGCCCACGTCAAATATATAGAGTGGCTGGCCTACTGGAACGTGAGAGGGGACATGTGCAGTTTGTCTCTGTGGCATGGATACATACCTGCAGCACTCGACTATCGGTGTGTGGTGGGGGAAGAGGGAGGCCCAATTAACTATAGAGGTACAATGGCTGGTATATGTGTGGAGGAGGAGAGAGGCCTACCTCATGTATTAAGGAGATCGATCTGCCTCATGTATTAACGGAGATCGATCGACATCCATGCATATGTGCAGGAGAGGAATAAGGTTGGGAGAGAGACAGAGCTAGAGTGTTGGAGGGGGTGGTAGTGGAGTTGCTTCTAACAAATGGTGGGATAGGCTTGCTAGACAAGCGGAGGGCACGCCATAATATCAATAAGAGAGGAGATGGCTGCTTGTTGTCTGTGCGTGGGTGTGAGAGGCGCGGTCGGGAGGCATGCACGAATGATGAGGGGGATGATGTGGCTGTGGTAAGCGGACATAACTACATAGGAAGATCAATCGCCCTTTGTTAGAGAAAGGAGAGACATAACTTGTGAGGTACGTCTATCGATGGGGGGGGGGGTAGTTAAAGTCGATCCACGTATATGTTGGGAGATCGATCGGTATACATGCATGTGTGTGTTAGAAGCAAATGAGGCACGAGGAGAAGGATAGAGATAGAGGGATGCATGTAGGAGGTGGTACGAGAGGCATACTATATCGAGCGGGGAGGAGTGTGCGAGTACGAGAATGATGAAAAGAGTGGTGGGAGTGAGGCATGGACGGTGACAAGAGAAGAGGGGAAGCTTGTGTTTGTGCTAGGCACACCTGGCTAGAGAGGCATATCGATCGAAGTGTGCCGTAAAGAAGGAGCTAGGGGGCCTACACACACCGTGGGTGAACGACCTAAAGTGAAAAGATGAATTTGCGCGATGGAGCTAGAGAATGTTGAGGGAGGGTGAGAGGGATGCGGGCGTGTGCATGCACAAGAGAAAGTTAGCGGTAGCTACAAAGATACGAGGGTTGTGTGGGTGTAAAAGATGAATAGAGATCATATATACTTCATTATAAAAAGCGAATTCAGATATTTGAAGAATTTATCATAGTGTTTTAAACCGACGCATGTGTGAATATATATAACGGTGATACACATGGTGTGTTTATGAACATGTTATACTACATTTAATATATTTTATCTCTACTCTTATAAAAAACGGATTTGATGATGATAGTGTGCCTGCCATCCTGCATTATAGGCCGTCCGATTTATATCTGGCAGATAGCAAGGAAACTATGATGGTTGAAGTTGGCAACAATCATGATTGTAGATTCTTATTGAAATAGAGAAACAAATTCAAATTTAGTTCGAATTGCAGCGGTAGTATAGACATTTGGAATGCACTAAAATGTTGGTATGAGTAGGTTACATGCATTATACAGCAAGCGAAAAATTTAATCGGACATAACATGGATTCGTACTCCCTCCTTCCATCTATATAGGCGTAATGAGATTTTTAAGACCGCCTTTGACTATTGACAAGATTAATAGTACATGACATGCACAATGTGAAAATTATATCATTCAAAGAACCTTTCACAGACGAAGTTAACGGTGTGCTTTGTGTAAGTTGCATGTCATATATCATTGCTCTAATATTTGGTCAAAGTTAGCATCGAAAAACGCATTAGGCCCTATATAGATGGAAGGAGGGAGTAGCTTTGAATAGCATTTGTATAGAAAAACGAGGCAAGACTCTCTCTTTGTGTGGTGTGAATAGTTTTATTTTTTTCGTTTTCTTTTTGGTTGATAGAAGTGCGAATTGATTTGGTACGTACAAGTAAAATATTACTACACGTTAGGCTTGTCCCTAAAATTCAACCCGCGTCTTGTTATATCCCAAAAGTTCAGATATCGTGCTCCCAAAATTGGCGCCTTCACAACCCGCGCCTTGCCATCCCGAAATTACAACGCGCGCGAAAACTCCCTCCAGCTGCCAAATCCCGACACGCGAAATCCCCCTTCTAACCCTGAGACGAAAGGGCCGCTAGTTCAAATCGGTGGGGGTACTTTTGTAACACACCCTACATTTTGGACAAGCGCGTCCCTAAGTCATGCTTCACCCCCTCCCATCGCCCCCTTTTCGCCATTCGAAATCACAGGCCGCCATAACCTCTCAGCTCTAGCCGCGAAACCCCACCCTCCTCCGTCTGCCATGTCACTGCTGCCCAGCCAGAGCCTCTTCCCCGACGACGTCGTCCACCGCAACAGCTCGACGTCCCTCGTCCACCTCCCCGGATGAGGATCCGTCGTCCATCTTGCTGTCCTGCCGGTTCAGCTGCCCCGTCCTCCACCTCCAAGGAGCTGCTTCGACGATCGCCTCATCTATTGCAGCTGCTCCATCCCCACAGCGCTGCCTTAACCTGCTCCACTAGAACCGCAGCATCCTCACCGACTCCTCGGACGAAGCCGAGGCCTACTCGGCGCCACCATAGAGGTTGTACACTCATCGCATTGCACCTTCTTCTAAACTCGACCTCCCGGCGCCGACGGTGCTCCATCCTGCACCCCCATGGAGCGGCTACCTTGAAGTCGGCTCCGCGGGCGACATCTCCACGGCGGCTCTCCCCCAGTGCGAGGCCCCTTCGGCGGCGGCGTCCATACCAGCTGGATCTGCTGCTGCTGCTTCGGCTCTCGCTCGCTCGCTCGCGCTGCTGCTACTGATCCGGCTCTCACTCGATCGCCCGCTCGCCTAGCTTCTGCTGCTGCTCTCCCCCTCGCTTGTGCTGCTGCTCTGCTCCGATTAAGCCACACTTCAGTCGACTGAATCGACTTTTGGGTCGATCGATTTTTGGGGTTGGGGAGGGCTGCTTGGAGTTAAGGAAGAACCACCTTGGCGGGGATGGTGGCTCACCGGAGAGGTACCCTACTATCTATCTTAGGGTTCGGGGTGGGGCGGGGGGCCTAGAGGGCTGGCAGGCGGTGGCGAGTTGTTTGAGGCGGCGGAGGGGCGGCAGTTCGGCCGGTGGTGGCAGGCGACTCGGGAGGTGCAGTTGAAGATGAACTGCAGCCCTCCTAAACTACATGTAAAGTGCCTCCTGCTACCATTACGTTCGGTTTCGACGGTAGCATTCAGATTCCTGATGAAATTTCAGTTTCTGGACAGTTAAGTTCAGAGTCAACAGTTTTTACCTCATCTATTGTAGTCGGTGGTTTTTGGTGATGTTAATTTTACATCCATTTTACATCATTTATTGGAGATGCTATTAGAATCCCACTTGATATTGATGATGTCGTCTTGTCTTTGCTTCACCTTGGCGTCTTCGGCTCACGGAGCTGCTCCAACGACGTAAGCGATCCATCACTGTGAGCGATGCCACGACGCCGTCTCTGATTCCTCAGATCTTCCTCCACACCTCCGACAGCCACCTCTACCTCAACTGCTTCAGTGACCAACCCAATGATGTTGAGGTCGACACGGCTACGGCAAAGAGGTTGTACACTTCTTGCATCACTTATTACTATACATTCACGTCGATCCATTAGGGCTATTTTGGTTCAACGGAAAAACATCGATCCACTGGTTGTTACCATCACTCTCAATTTCTGCATGCTCTCCTTACATAATCTCACCATATTTTTTTCGTATGCATGTCAGATATTGTACACAATCATGTTGAACATGTAGAGAAAAAGAGAAGAGTTTTGCGCGGCAATACAATGTCATGCAGACATCACTACATGGTGGGTTCAATGGCAAACTGAAAGTGCAACTAATCCCCGGGTGGTTTTGGTAATTAATAACAACATATATATCATTGAACTAATCATTTCTTGAGAATATTTCAGAAAGTTCAGTGATATGGGTATGGCAATGACTGATGATGTGGACCCCTCAAAATGCTAAGGAAAACATTGGCAAAAGCTCAAGACTCCATTTTGGTTTAGTGATCCAAGATCACATTGAGTCCATAGGAAAGCCAATACTATTAAAAGGGGATGAGGTTATGATGATGATCTGGTTGCTCAAAGTGCTTAGTGATTTATCTCTCAAACTATCAGCAATCTTTCATTCCAACATAAACCCATAAGTAATCTCGGTCCCACCGATTCCAAACTCAGTCACACCGAGATGAACCACCTCGACCATATACCCAAACCCTAAAATTTCGGATTTTCCGATTCCAAACTCGGTCATACGAAATTGGTGTTGCCAAGCTTCAGTAACATACGTACTCAAATCGGTGTCACCGAGATGAGAAAGTCGGTCCCACCGAAATTGGCAAACCCTAGACTTTGGAAGAATCGGACTAACCGAGATTGTATTTTCGGTCCCACGAAAATCCCAACGTTCACAAGATTTGAACTTTCGGTCTCACCGAGTTGTCAACTTCGGTCGACCGAGATTGGTCAAATGTGTAGCAGTTGGATTTTGTGTGGAGGCTATAAATACCCTCCACCTCCTCTTCATTCGTGGAGAGAGCCATCGAAAGAACTACCACTCCTACCTTACATTTACGAGAAGAAAACTACCTACCCTTGTGTTGAGATCAAGTTGCTCCACTCCCACCATATGAAACTTGATTTCTAGCCTTCCCAAGTTGCTTTCCACTCAATCCCTTCCTCCACCACAGCCAAATCAGTGAGGAGAGTTGAGTGTTGGGGAGATTATCATTTGAACCACAAGAGCAAGGAGTTCATCATCACCAACACCATCTATTACCTTTTGGAGGTGGTGCCTCCTAGATTGGTTAGGTGTCACTTGGGAGCCTCCGTCATGATGTGGAGTTGAACCAAGGAGTTTGTAAGGGCAAGGAGATCGCCTACTTCGTGAAGATCTACCCCGAGTAAGGCTAGTCCTCCGTGGGCGTAAGCCATGATGGCATAGACAAGGTTGCTTCTTCGTGGACCCTTCGTGGGTGGAGCCCTCCGTGGACTCTCGCAGCCGTTACCCTCCGTGGGTTGAAGTCTCCATCAACGTGGATTGACGATAGCACCACCTATCGGAACCACGAGAAAAAATCTCCATGTCTCCAAATTGCGTTTGCTCTTCTCCACCTCTCATTTACTATACGTGCAATTTACTTTCCGCTGCCACAACTCTAGAATTGCATGTGTAGGGTGATACTTGACTTGGTTATCATTGTGAACTTGCTAAGAATCTACTCCAATCAAAGGCTAAGTTTTTAAGTTGTCAAGTAGTCTAATCACCCCCTCTAGACATACTTCCGATCCTACAAGTGGTATCGAGCTTTGGTCTCCATTGGATTGGTTTCCATTGCATTGGACTCCATAAGCTTGGTTTCACAACCTAGGAGAGTATGGCGTCTAGTGAGGTAATTTTCGTAGAGGTCCTTACTTTGATGGTTCAAACTTTGCTAGTTGGAAGCATAAAATGAAAATGCATATTCTTGGACATAACCCCGCCGCATGGGGCATTATTTGTGTTGGCTTGCAAGGTGAGTTCTTGAAGAAGGAAAAGTTCCGGATCATGAAGCTCTGCGGATGAGTTGCGGATGTTCTGAGAACAATGCTCAAGCTTGTGACATTCTCTTCAATGCTTTGTGTCGAGGAGTTCAACAAGATCAGCCGTCTTGAGAATGCAAAAGAGATTTGGGATACTTTGGTGAAATGCACGAAGGTACCGAGTCCGTGAAGGAATCAAAGCTAGATGTTCTTCAAGGTCGACTTGACAAGTTCAAGATGAAGGAAGGTGAAGGAGTCGCTGAAATGTACTCTAGGCTTGCTCTCATCACCAATGAGATGGCAGGCTTAGGAAGCGAAGAAATGACCGACCGATTCATCATCAAGAAGATTCTCAGAGCTTTGGATGGAAAGTATGACACCGTGTGCACTTTGATCCAAATGATGCCAAACTACAAAAATCTCAAGCCTACCGAAGTCATTGGAAGGATTGTTGCTCATGAGATGACACTTAAAGATAAGGAAGAGCTTCACAACAAGTCAAGTGGTGCTTACAAAGCTGCAGTTGAAGCTCCCACATCCTCAAGTGACAAGCTAGTTTCCAATGAAGAGATAAGCCTAATGGTGAAGAACTTCAACAAATTCTACAAGAGTAGAAGCAAGGAAAGAAGCTCAAAGTCTAGATCATATGATGAAAAGAGATCTTCTAGTCGTGATCGAAGCTGCTACAATTGTGGAAGACCGGACACTACTCAAATGAGTGTTCGACTCCCCACAAGAGAAGAGAAGAATCTCCAAGAAGAAGAAGCTCAAGAGAAGAGTCGCCGAAAAAAGAGAAGGAGTAGAGATGATCGTTATGAGCGAAGATCCTCTCGGAGAAGCAAGGATTCGGAAAGGAAAGACAAGTCATCAAGGAGCTACACAAGAAGAAAACATCAAGCTCATGTTGGTGAATGGGTTTCGGCTCGACTCGACAATCACTCGAAAGAAGCTATCACTCCAACTCGAATCTGATCAAGATGAAGGTGTTGCGGTCTTGCTCTCGTGTCCTCCAACTCCAACTCCTATGACATATTTGATTCACCAAATGAGGGAATTGGAAGATGCTTCATGGCAAAAGGCCCCAAGGTATCACATCCTGAGTTTATTGACTTTGATAGTGATGAGGATGACTTGCTTGGTGAAGATGAGCTTTTACATGATAAATCTAGTGAGCTTAGTAATGATGAACATGCTAGTAGTCTTTATAGTCGAGAAGAGTCGAATGACAATGCTATGAAGGAGATTGAGCGTCTAACTAAAGAACTAAAAACTCTTAAGTTAGCTCATGAAACAACTCAAGAATATCATAGAGAGCTCCTAAGATCTCATGAGAAGCTACGCTTCGAGAAGCTCAATCTAGAGCAAGAACATGAGTTTCTAAAAGCTATCAATGACGATCTTCAAAAGAAGAGTTCTTCATATCTTGCCAAACGACTTCTCTTGTCTAATTTCTTGCCACCTATCAAAACTAAGCATGACAAGCATAAGAAAAATTCTTCATCTAGTAGTAACAATAATCATGCTAAATCAAATGTTGTTACTTCTAGTAATTCTCTTGATTCCACTAACAATGTTTCAAGCCAAGTTTCACTTGAGCAAGAAAATAGTCTATTGAAAGGGATTATAGAGAAAGGTGTCTACAAGAGTCTTGCGGAAGCAAGAGCTTTGAGAAATTGTTCGCAAGCAAGGAAGACAGGAAGAATCAAGGAATTGGTTTTGAGCGAAAGTTCAACGCCGAGGGTGTTGAATGGGAAGAAGGTCAATATCCCACTCCAAAGTTTGTTTCTCAGGAGGAGAAGTATGAACCTACTTCTTCCAATGTGGAACAAGCTCAAGATGACCTTCCACCACAAGACCACAAGCTAAAAGGCAAGGACAAGCTTCAAGAGGAGATTGATGCATTTATTGAAGCACCCAAGGCCATGGTCAAGTGGGTTCCCAAGGCAACTTCAAGTTCTACTTGACAAGCTCAACTACTACCCCAAGGATTCCCATCAAGATGATGTGGATCGAAGAAGAAGAACTAGAGAGTTCTTGAGGGTGACTCGCCAATATACTTCACTCACATTCATTTTGGCAAGGACTTGTGCAATCAACTTCCACATCTTGCACTAGTTCATGGAGTCACAAACCCTCATGTTGGTAAGTCAAGGGACAAGGTAATCATTGCTTTCATGGACATCATCTATTGTGTACTTCAATCTATGTCCATGGATATCCTTGTTTGTTCCTTGTGGGACTAACCCATGTAGGTATTGAAAGTGCCCGAATCCAAAGGATTGCTCCCAACTCTTGATGATCTTCATCAACATTGAGCATCCACATCTTCAACATCTACATGAAGTCTTCAACGACAACCCAAGGTTAGTTTGACCCTTTAAAAGGGTTCTCACATCAAGGGGAGCTTTGCTCTAAAGAAATGAGCCAAAGCATCTTCTAATGATGTGAACACATTAATGCTTTATGGAAAAGTGGTAACCCCACTTGTGCTTAAGCGATGAGTATGACCTATGATCAAATGTTCTCATTTGACTCCTAAGTCAATATACTCATATATAGATGACCTAGTCATCGCCAAATTGTGTGCTAGTTGCTAAGTGTTTTGTTTGTGCATGTTTGACACATATTTCATTTGCAATCTTATTGTGTGAGCATGTTGGATGCATGATTTTATCCATTCGAGGACATCCATTTGTTGCTTTGGTCTTTTGGATTTTTCTTTTTGACCAAATGGATGGACAAGAATGCCTAAGTTCCTCCCCTAGCTATCTATGCTTTCTTGTCTCAAACTCTATTCATGCTTATATCACAAACTTTGAACAAGACTTTTTCGGACAGACCGAGTGAGGAGCACTCGGAGCCACCGATCCGTCAAAAGCCTAACTTCCAAAACCTTCTAAGTACTTTTGGTCAAACCGATATACTCAAATCGGACAGACCGAAATCACTTGGATTGATCTAGGTTTTCACCTCGGTGAAACCGAGTTACAAATTCGGCGTGACGAAGTGTATAGCACGCGATTAACCATCTCGGTCCCACCGAGTTTTCAACTTCGGTCCCACCGACAACCGAAGGGTATATATACCCGAGGACGAGAGCGCTGATTACTTCTTCAAACGCTCCGCCTCAAACCCTTATTGCCGTCGCCTTGGTCTCCGGATCGTCTCGGCCGTCACTGTGCGCCCTCGCCTGAGTCTCCATCGCCGTCAGCGGTCTTTCTCATCGCGCCGTTGCCGCCAGAGTGAAGCTCCACCGCATTGGGTGAGTTTCATCCTCTCGTGCTCAACGCTGATTCAATGCACGTTAGGTGTTGTCAAGTTTCTTGCCAAGATTGAAATCCTTCTATCCAGCCGTTTAGGTCATAGAACAAAATTCGAGTGAAAATTTTAGGGTTAGGTTTCCGACGAACACATCTCGGTGTGACCGATTCGACATTCTCGGATGACCGATTTGGCCTCTGGCCATTGCCTTTGCACTTTTCGGTTAAACCGAGTTGTGCAAATCGGAAAGACCGAAGTGAAGATTTAGTGAAACCCTAGTGCTCTCGGCCAGACCGAAACCCATTTCGGTCCAACCGAAAGTGGTGTATGTGGCTGTTTAGACACTTGGTTTCACGAATTTATAGACTCGGTCGAGACCGATATGTATTACAGTGAAAACCTAAGACTAAAGTTTGAACTCATTCTTTTGCAAAATCCTCTACAGTTTGTGATAACTCTTCTATTACGCCTATACCTATTCTATTCACAGGTTGTCGGTCATGTCGATGGTAGTGACAATCGAACAGTGCGAGTTGCGATTGAGATTCGAGGCGGTGACAAGTCGAAGCAAGCAGTTTTTCAGATGATGGAGAGAAGCACTCCAAGTGGACTGCTGCGGCTGCCACGGGGCAGGAAGAAGAGAAATTCTGATGAGGAGGATTCAGACTTTGTTGCAGATGAGGAGATAACTTCAAAGCCAAAAAGGCAAGTGGTTGCCAAGGGCTATCAAGGAAACAGATCAAAGAAAGGCACCAGCAAGGTGAAGAAATCCTTTGTTGCCTGAAGCTCGGCATGGAAGAAGAAACCTCCAGCAAGATCAAGAAAACTTCCAAGAGGAAGAGGCTAGTTCATGAAGAAGGCGATGATGATGATTACGATGAGGAAGCACCTCGGCCTCCTCGAAGCGAAGTTGATGGGAGATGCCATCGAGGCAGGAGCACCCACAAAAGCTAAGCCATCAGCTCAAGCAAAGGCAGCCCAAGCCAAACCTGCTGCCAAGCCAAAGAAGACTGTGAGGAACATACACGCTTGAGAGAAGAAGAAGGACAATGTGCCACTGCAGAATCGATGATGAGGCTCATGTTTTTTCAAGCTCGATGCGAAATTGCGGTTCATAATGATGCTCATCCTCGAGCGAAAATATGAAGGAGAGAAAGGACAAAGGACTCGAGGCTATGGAGGCAAGTTGATCCATATGCCACCAGGAGAAGAACAGCAGATTGACTCAAGATTCCACACTAGAGAGCAACAAGACTTTTATGAGGCAGTGCTCATGGATAAGAAGCCAATTATTCTTGACACGGATATGTAGACGGGATTACATCGACAAAGTGAAAGCACAGAGACTACTTCCCACATGTGCATGAAAGCTTCACTTGCTTGTGGGATTGCGAGTTTGTTGGTCGGTCGATCGCTTGGAATGATGAGATGATCATGCGGTTCTATGCCACCGCACACTTCTATCCGGATGGCGAATTGTATGGATGATGAAGGCGAGATTCCATTCAACTGTTGAAGAATGGAGAGCGTTGCTGAATGCACCGATCTCAAGGGATGATGACATTGATGTCTATGGCATTCGAAGAAAAATCACGAGTCAATGAGGAACATGTACAATGAGGTACCGAGAAGGATGTTGAGATATGGAAGCTTGGTTCATCTATTATCTTGAGCAGGTCTCCCAACCACCAACACCATTACGAGGCATACTTTGATGCCCAAGTCGAGACCACCGCATGATAAGAGGGTATTCTATCAACATGCTGCACATTCTAGATCGAAGACACCTTTTAAGGTGATGGACACGATAGTTGAGACTATCAAGAGGATGCACAGCACGAGAAGAGGTCGTGTGGGTTTGCTCCGCATATTCAGATGCTCATTAATGCCAAGTTTGCACGGACACCTACTGTTGGATAGACCCCACTTGCCATTGCAGCTGAACACGAAGATAATGAGATTGTGATGACTGAGATGCTCCCACATCTGTCGAAGGACATGCTAAGTCTGAAGCTGCCAAACAAGCAAAAAGTGAGAAGGAAGCGGCAGCAAAGCCCAAGAGCGTTGAGAACAACTTCTTGAAGCCACTCGGAGAATTGAGCTACGCTGGCCAGCATAGTGCGATCTCGGGAGAGCCTTGAGAGGATAGTTGAAGATAAGTTCCATGCTCGGGCGTCTGTCGATGAAGTGCAGGTCACCGTCAACAAGCTTGAGGCGGACATCGAGGAAGCTAAGAGGAAAAGCGAGAACTCATGAGGAGATGGAAGGTGATATGGTCCAGATGACTATGAGCAGCCTGCTCAAAGTGCCCACAAAGCCAGATCAGCTGCTATTCGATGTCGGACCCAGGCTACTACATCAGCACCTCCTACAGCTCCGTCGGTTCCAACACCAGCTCCGATATCACGCCTCCGGCTCCACAGACTTCAGCGAAGCTTTGCGAGATGCAGCTATCTCCACTCCATCGACGAGCAGAGCCGCCAGCAGAGTCCCGAGTGACGATTAGCTCTATACCTTTCGAACTTTTGGTAACTTGTTGCCAAAGGGGAGAAATTGTATAGATCATAGGGCATCGAGAGAGAGTGCTCGTTTTGCTCTTTCGTTTGCGGTTTTCCTTGAGATACTTTTGAGTTCTTTGAGACATTTCGTGTGTTTGATACTACGTTTGCTCTATCTTGATGAGTGCTTGATCATCTTGTGCTTAATGTGTGCTTGATGTTTATCATATTCCATTCATATCTTGTATGATCACTTACTCATGTCTTGGTGATTGGGTGCATGTTATTCATTCTTATCATTTTGTGCGCTCCACCAAGATGTATGTGACATGGAAGAGTAACCCATGATCCTAATCGATTGTGCATTTGCATTCAAGCATAAATCTTAAATAATGCACAAATTTAGGGGAGCTCTTGCTTATCACATACTTCTCAAAGCGACGATGTTATTCATTGATTATATCATTTGTGAAGCTTTGATCTATATGTTGTCATCAATTGCCAAAAGGGGAGATTGAAAGTGCAACTAATCCCGGGTGGTTTTGGTAATTAATAACAACATATATATCATTGAACTAATCATTTCTTGAGAATATTTCAGAAAGTTCGTTGATATGGGTATGGCAATGACTGATGATGTGGACCCCTCAAAATGCTAAGGAAAACATTGGCAAAAGCTCAAGACTCCATTTTTGGTTTAGTGATCCAAGATCACATTGAGTCCATAGGAAAGCCAATACTATTAAAAGGGATGAGGTTATGATGATGATCTGGTTGCTCAAAGTGCTTAGTGATTTATCTCTCAAACTATCAGCAATCTTTCATTCCAACATAAACCCATAAGTAATCTCGGTCCCACCGATTCCAAACTCAGTCACACCGAGATGAACCACCTCACCATATACCCAAACCCTAAAATTTCGGATTTTCCGATTCCAAACTCGGTCATACGAAATTGGTGTTCTTGAAGCTTCAGAACATACGTACTCAAATCGGTGTCACCGAGATGAGAAAGTCGGTCCCACCGAAATTGGCAAACCCTAGACTTTGGAAGAATCGGACTAACCGAGATTGTATTTTCGGTCCCACGAAAATCCCAACGTTCACAAGATTTGAACTTTCGGTCTCACCGAGTTGTCAACTTCGGTCCGACCGAGATTGGTCAAATGTGTAGCAGTTGGATTTTGTGTGGAGGCTATAAATACCCTCCACCTCCTCTTCATTCGTGGAGAGAGCCATCGAAAGAACTACCACTCCTACCTTACATTTCGAGAAGAAAACTACCTACCCTTGTGTTGAGATCAAGTTGCTCCACTCCCACCATATGAAACTTGATTTCTAGCCTTCCCAAGTTGCTTTCCACTCAATCCCTTCCTCCACCACAGCCAAATCGGTGAGGAGAGTTGAGTGTTGGGGAGATATCATTTGAACCACAAGAGCAAGGAGTTCATCATCACCAACACCATCTATTACCTTTTGGAGGGTGGTGCCTCCTAGATTGGTTAGGTGTCACTTGGGAGCCTCCGTCATGATGTGGAGTTGAACCAAGGAGTTTGTAAGGGCAAGGAGATCGCCTACTTCGTGAAGATCTACCCGAGTAAGGCTAGTCCTCCGTGGGCGTAAGCCATGATGGCATAGACAAGGTTGCTTCTTCGTGGACCCTTCGTGGGTGGAGCCCTCCGTGGACTCTCGCAGCCGTTACCCTCCGTGGGTTGAAGTCTCCATCAACGTGGATTGACGATAGCACCACCTATCGGAACCACGAGAAAAAATCTCCGTGTCTCCAAATTGCGTTTGCTCTTCTCCACCTCTCATTTACTATACGTGCAATTTACTTTCCGCTGCCACAACTCTAGAATTGCATGTGTAGGGTGATACTTGACTTGGTTATCATTGTGAACTTGCTAAGAATCTACTCCAATCAAAAGGCTAAGTTTTTAAGTTGTCAAGTAGTCTAATCACCCCCCTCTAGACATACTTCCGATCCTACACAAACCCTCCCCACCCCTCTCCAGATTGTAATCCAGAGGAAAATATCTGTTCTGAGGTGTATTCAGACGCCGCTGACCACTCCTATTTACCCCCCAAGGTGTTTGGTCTACCTTGGCATGATGATGTTGGTCATATCATGCAGATGTTGCCTTGCAGTGCCTACTTTTGACATCATCTGCTTAGTTTAGACATGTTCTGTAATGCCACCTGTTTAGTTTCTATGTCATATATGGGAATTATGCAGTCTCATGCCTTTTAGCCAGCCATAATATATGTGAAATGTGCAATGCCATCCTGTTTAACCAGGCATCATATATTTGAATGATATCTTGCCCATCCTTTTCTTCATTACATTTCCATTTGTCGACAATGTTTGTACATTAAACTACTCTTCCTGTGAATCGGCCATTTGGGTGGGAGATGGAAAAATCTGGAGTGAAAACAAGGCCTTCAGAGCAGATAGTGCTACCTGTCAAAGCAGATCTCTTGTTGGGTCCCGATAGCTCCTCAGAGATGGATTCAGAGACAGATGACCAGTCCTATTCCCCCACTGAGGTGTATGCTCTAACTTGGCATGGTTATACTGCACATATCATGCATACGGTGTCTTGCATTGCATAGTTTAGACATCATATACACAATATTCAACATCATGTTCTTAGTTCAGACATCATATCGAATGCCCTCTGTTTAGCATATAAATCACATATGTGAATTAAATGATACGATCATGATTACTTAGATAACATGTAGGTGAATTATGTCATGCGATACTGTTTAGTTATTCATCATATCTTTGAATTATGTTATGCTATGCTATCCAGTTTAGATAGACATCATATATGTGAAATTAAGTCATGCTATCCATTTTAGTTAAACAATATACATGTGAACTATTTCATGCCCTCTTTTTTCCACACTATCTATTGCATCTGTCTCTCATACAATGTCTGTACATTCAACTATGTTTCCTGTTTATCAGCCATTTGAATTGGAGCGGGTGATGCCAGTATCTAGCAGAATAAAAACACAGTCTTCAAATAAAATAGTGCTACCTCTTGGTGAAGATAGCACCCCAGTTGTACATGCACAAGAACCAGCCCTACCACACATAACCCAAACTCTCGCAGATTGTACCCCTACTGCGATGGACAGAGAACCAGCTTCACCCAATCTAACCCCAACCCCAGCCGATAGTAACCCAGTTCCTGTTGTCACAGCACCATCTCCACCACAGAGCTCCCAAACAAGAGCAGTTAGTAAGGCAGCTCTAGTGCCCAAAGGGCCAGTACTATCACGGCGAACCCCAACTCTACTAGTTAGTACGCCTATTCCTGTGGAGGAAGCACAACCAGCCAGTCGTAGTTTAGCATCTATCGCATTTGATGTTGTTAAATCGTATGTCGTATCTTCCCATCTTGGAAATATTATATGAAGATGAAGGAAAATGCGATTGCGGTGTTTGTCCGGGAGTTATGTGTAAGTAATGTTATTCATGGAAATTACTTTGCTTCGTCCCATACATCCTACCTCCATGATGGTTATAATACAACAAATTTTCCCATTTTTCTCTATAGAGAAGGACTGATTTGGAAACTCATGATGAGGTAACTTTGTGCTAATACCTCTGCTATCTTCAAGAATGCTTGGTGGCGATGTCGAATTACGAAGAAAACATACTTCACCGCAAAGAAACTCATCAAATTCCCTTATGTTCTCCTGAGATACATTTACTGGACGATGACTGGGAACGCCTTGTTCTGTACTGGTCCCGAACCAAGAATGTGGTAAGGTCTATGAGCTCATTTTCTATTTTTAAGTATTTTATTCTTGCGTCTTACTATACTCTGTTCATGTAGAACAAGTGCCTAAACCTGAAGAACAATTGTTCTAATTTAAGATTCCATTGCTATCATAGTTCAAAAAAGCGCTAGGCGTTAATTGTGCGTTTTGCCACCGCCTTGCGCTTTACTGACCAAAGCGCATGCTTATGCGCAGTTATGCACAGATTATGCGTAGTTATGCGCAATGCGTTTTGCCAACGCCTAGAGCCTAGGCGCGCTTAAGCTCTTGCTTAGGCGCACCTTTATTAACTATGATTGCTTTGCTCTGGTATCACTGTATTTACTCATACAAACTTATTTTTAAATTGAAGGATCCAATCGAAACTCCAATGGCACAGCAGGTATGTTCACGCATGTTTCTTTAATAGGTTTGCTCTTATCAATAGCTCTGTTGATTTCAATTTCAATTGTGTATACAGTTGACTTTCATATCATGCACATTACTAGCATCTGTGAGCCAATAGTGTTGTTGTACATGTAGACCCGTGGTACCCATCTGAAATCTTGTTGTGCCATGTAGTTTCCCATGCTTTGTATTCTTTCACTGCTGCTTTGTCTTGAACTGATATGATTTGAACCTAGTCTCTATTTTGATTTGGCAAGACAATGCAGTGACCATAGGACATAGATATATGTTTGTTTGATGCTTTTATTATGTACTGGTACTTGGCAATAGAAGACTTGGTAGTTTAATCCTGTCCACCTTACTAATGAACTGGTTCACCGAAATGAGTTTCATATACTAGTACATGCTAAACTTGTTATGTGTCTTCTTGTTTCTTCTTTTAGAATCTTGTGAGAATATTGGGGAAGAGTGCCTTATTAAGCAATGGTAAAGGAAGTAATGAGATAAGGTTCAGGATAGTGACACATCATTGTTGGTCTCCAACAAAGCTGATAAAACAGCTAAGGAAGACTATCTTGAAGACAGCGAGACAACCCCAAAGCCCTGTCTTGGTTTAGTGTTCGAGTTACTGGCCACTACCGCATGCACAAGCTATTCAAACTCAATGTCTGAATCAGTTCGGTATCTTGAGTCTGAACTACAAGCTGAAAGACATCGATCAGCTATGCTGCGACAAGAAGCGGAAGGACTGCGGAAGTCCCTAGAGCATTCAGATGCATACTTTCTGGTGCAACAGCAAGCGTTGGAGGATTTTAGCGTCAAACGGGACAAAGCTAATCAGCTTGCTAAGCTTATTGCCGGCATGGTGGATACCCAGGATAACGTTTCTTGAGCTCTTATGAAGGTTTTTCAGTTATGCTCTTGTTTTGCTGCCGCGTTTATTTGCACTGGTGGCCAAGTTTGACGGCCAATGTATGTAATATGCTGCTTTGTTCCCTATATTTGCACTGTTGGTGAACTTTGATGCCCAGTGGATGTAATATGTGTAATAGCGGTAATAGGTTAGCCTTAATTGCTTGCTTATTTGTTTCTTTATTGTCTTGTTTAGTTGTTTGCTTGTAGTCACTGCAGTTCTTTTTCTGTGTTTTTCTAGTGGCCACAATAGCCTATTTTTGGTAACTAGGCCAAAATAATCATGGCAACACACGGACTGTTGTAACCATGGGCCTCCTGCATGCTGTATGATCCATGGGACTTCGTCCGGCCATAGGATCCATCGGCCTTCTATACGGGCCTTAGGGTCCATGGGCCTTCTATACGGGCCTTAGGGTCCATGGGCCTTCTACAGGCGGTAGGGTCCATGGGTCTTCTACGGGCCGTACGATCCATGGGCCTTCTACATGCCGTACTATCCATGGGCCTCATATGGGCCGTAGGATCCATGGGCCTTCTACGGGGCATATCATCATTTCGCCAATCATGGGTCGTACTATTCATGGACCATAACGGGCTGTTAATAGGCCGTATTTGATAACTCTATGAAGACAGCCCAACGGGTTTTTTTACATGAAAACGTCCCAACGTATTAATGGTCATAAGCGGGCGATATAACGATGGCTGAATTTGGCCCATAAGCGAGAAAATGACGATGTGGTCGTATGTAACGAATCGTCGCAAATGAGCCCAAGAATCAATGGGCCCTGAGAAGGCCGAAAGATAACTTGGGCTGGAAATGGCCCAATGGAATAACGGGCCGTTAATGGGTATAAAGTGATACAATGTTCATTATGGGCCAGTTTCACCATGGGCCGTTAATGGGCCAAGAGTTACAAAGGTCCTCATATGGGCCGAAAGAAGTCATGGGCCACACATGGGCCATAAGTTAAAATGGGCTGAATCATATTGGACGGCCCAGATGACGCTACTGGGCCTAATTCGGATAGGGCACAATGGGCCCTGGGTTAGCGGGCTGTAAATAGGCTATATGCGAACATGCCGTTAACAGGCTTTCCGTGGGCCGGGCCGCCACCTTTTGACCAAGTCAAACGGGTCGGCCTTTTCACATGAATGGGCCTCTGTTGGGCTGTGCCACGTGTCGCTGTATCATAGGCGACTTCCGTCCAATGAACGGATGCCATCTGTCCCAACGGTGAGCCAACACGTGTTTCCTCCAGCCAATGATGATTTTACACGTGGAAAATCCCCATTAGTCGGGGCTGTTAACGGGTTATCGGAGCCAAAACCTGACCCAATAGCTTAACGGCGTTCCGTTACGGTGGATGCCACGTGTCGGTCACCCTTGACGAAAGCACTTCTGTGATGCGCGATTTATCGTCATGGAAGTGGACACTTCCGTGATGATAATTTTGGTAATGTCATGGAACACTTCTACGACAACATGGGTATGACTATCTTGATTCCGTCATAAATTTGTCATGGATGTATATGCATGACAAAAAACGCGACCTATTGTGACAAACACGTATCATCACAGAAGTGTATTTTTTTGTAGTGGATGCACCGATGAAGTTTGCACCAACTCTCGAGGTGAGAAAGGGCAATGCAGGGTACCGAAGAGGCTAGCAATGATGGAAAGGTAAAAGTGTGTATAATCCATGGACTCACATTAGTCATAAAGGACTCATATACTTATTGCAAAAGTTTATTAGCTCTCGAAGCAAAGTACTACTACACATGCCCCTAGGGGGATAGATTGGTAGGAAAATACCATCGCTCGTCCCCGACCGCCACTCATAAGGAAGACAATCAAAGAAACACCCCATGCTTCAAATTTGTCACTAGCAGTTTACCATACGTGCATGCTATGGGACTTGCAAACCTCAACACAAGTGTCTCTACAATCCACAGCCACCCACTAGCATTACTCTAATATCACCACCTTTATATCGCAAAACTATTGCAAGGAATCAAACATATCATATTCAGCGATCTACAAGTTTATGTAGGATTTTACGACTAACCATGCGAATGACCAATTCCTGTCATCTCTCTAAAAAGATATAAGTGAAGCAAGAGAGTTTAATACTTTCTACAAAAGATATGCCCACACTCTAGCAAATATAAGTGAAGCAAAAGAACATTCTACAAATGGCGGTTTTCTATGTAAAGAGAAACAGGCAATCCAACTTCAAATGATATAAGTGAAGCACAAGAAGCATTCTATAAAGCCATACTCAAAATATTTAAGTGAAGTGCAATGAGCATTCTATAAATCAACCAAGGACTATCTCATACCATCATGGTGCATAAAAGAAAAAAAACTAAATGCAAAAGACGCTCCAAGACTTGCACATATCGCACGAAAACATACCGATACTTGTTGAGGAAAGAGGGGATGCCTTCCGAGGCATCCCCAAGCTTAGACGCTTGAGTCTCCTTGAATATTTACTTGGGGTTCCTTGGGAATACCCAAGCTTGAGCTCTTGCTCTCTTCCTTTTCCTCATATTGAGACATCCTCGATCAGACACTACATCCACACAAAACTTCAACAGAAAACTCGATAAGATCCGTTAGTATAATAAAGCAAATCACCACTCTAAGTACTGTAGTAAACCAATTCATATTTTGTCTTTGCATCGTGTCTACTGTAATATAACTTTTTCATGGCTTAATCCACTAATATAAATTGATAGATTCATCAAAACAAGCAAACTATACATCAAAACAGAATCTGTCAAAATCAGAACAGTCTGTCGCAATCTGAACATCCACCATACTTCTGTTACCACAAAACTTCTACCAAAATTAGGAAAAATAAACAAGTTGTATATCAAGACAGTGCAACAGGAATCAGAACCAATTGATGTTCCAGTTAAAAATGTAAAATCACGCACTTCAGACAAAGTTTCCGTCCTGCACCATACAAACCAACAAGCATTATAAACATCCTAAAGGAAAACCTTGGCACATTATTTTTATATTATAATGGAATTGTACAAGGGGATAATTATTTTTCATGAAAAGTTTCTGTAATCAAGATTCACAAAGTTTCCGTGAGCGTGAACAAAGTTCAAGGCTAGCTCCCACTTCAACAATGCTTGTCTTTCTCACTTTCACTATCCTTTTTGAAAAGTTTTTAGGTTCCCCTCTTTATTTTTTTGTTTTTAAACTATATAAAAGTACTCAACAGAAATAAATGACTCTCTAAACCTTCCAGGTTGTCTCCCTGGCAGCGCTTTCTTTAAAGCCATTAAGCTAGGCATATAGTGATCAAGTAATGAATCCACCCGGATCCCAAGGTATATCAAAGCCAATTTTAATTAACAATTATTTGAAATTTAGTAGTGAGCAAAAATTAACATATATCATGCAACAACGAAGTCTAACTCTCTTCCTATGCATCGGCATGTCATAAGAGAACAATTCATGCACACATAGTAAAGGCCAATGCATAGTATGAGCAGATTCTTGCAATTCTAACATATTGGAAACATAAAGAGGCGGAGATAGAGTTCCTCTCTCATAATAATTGCTAGTAGGAGCAGCAAGCACATGCATATTATATTCATCAAAATCATCATGTGCAATGGTAAAAGGCAACCCATCAATATAATCCTTAATAAGCACAAACTTCTCCGATATAGTGTAGTTTGGAGAATTCAAAAAGATAATAGGACTATCATGCGTGGGTGCAATAGCAACAATTTCATGTTTAACATAAGGAACTATAGCAAGTTCATCTCCATAAGCATAATTCATATTGGCATCTTGGCCACAAGCATAGCAAGCATCATCAAAAAGGGATATTTCAAACAAATTCAAGGGATCATAGCAATCATCATAGCAATCATCCTTCAGTAAGCACGAAGGGAATTAAATAATGTATGAGTTGGAGGGTTACTCTCATTAGAAGGTGGGCACGGGTAGCTAATCCGCTCTTCCCCCTTTTGTTCTTCGCTCTCCTCATCATCTTTTTCATCCAATGAGCTCCTTTGTTTCATCAATTTCTTCTTCCATAGCTTCTGCAAAATATTAGTCTCTTTTTGGACAGCGGAGAAGTCCTCAATATATGGTTTAACATAGGCATTAGAAGCATAATTATCATAACAATATTGAAATATGGCAAAATTTTCAGATTTGTAAAGAGTAGCATCATACTTTTCAATCAAAGAGGCAATCTCATAAGCACCTCTAAAAGCAGCAAATTCTTCAATTTGTTGAACATCATAGTAATTGTAAACACCCTTAGCATACGAAGATACGATTCCATTATCACTAAATAAGCATTGGTAGGGTAGGTGTTTCTTAGGGTCTTCAGAACAACAAGTAAACTCATATATTTCACATAAATTCCAAGCATCGCATTACAAATGTTGAATTTGATCCCATAATAGTTTCCCTTTTTCAGATATACGGTGTCGCACAAAACAAGCATGCTCATCTAAAGATTTGCCCTCAACTAAACTAGTGGGGGTTTCAGCACGAGCACAAAGGGATCGAAGATGATCCAAGTAAAAAGCTTGAGGAGTGTGATAGATTTTGAGTGGTTCTTCAACCACTCGTTCAGTAGGTACAACTAATTTTTTTGGTATTTTGCATTTCCTACCCATAGCTAAAGATAGATAACAACTAAGAACAGCAAATAAAAATTACTTAGTGATAAAGCAAACAAGCACACACGAGAATATTCACCCCACGCTATCACTCCCCGGCAACGGCGCAAGAAAAAGGTCTTGATAACCCGCAAGTATATGGGATAGTTGTAGCCTCTTTCGATAAGTAAGGGTGTCGAACCCAATGAGGAGCTAAAGGTAGAACAAATACTCTCTCAAGTCCTATCGGCCACTGATACGACTCTACACACGCTTGACGTTTGCTTTACCTAGAACAAGTATGAACTAGAAGTACTTTGTAGGTGTGATAGGATAGGTTTGCAAGATAATAAAGAACACGTAAATATAAAGGGCTGTTTAAATAAAGATGCAATAAGGTAAATATAGAGAGTGTGGAAAAGTGGTGGTAGGAGTTGTGAAATTGTCCCTAAGCAATTGACTATGTTACTAGGCCGGTAATCACTATTGCAATTCTATTTGAGGGAGAGGCATAAGCTAACATACTTTCTCTTCATGGATCATATGCACTTATGTTTGGAACTCTAGCAAGCATCCGCAACAACTAATGATCATTAAGGTAAAACACAACCATAGCATTAAAGTATAAAGTCCCCTTTATCCCACACGCAACAATCCCCTTACTCGGGTTTGTGTTTCAGTCACTCACGCAACCCACTATAAGAGAATCATGAACGCATTGCAACACCCTACAGCGGGAATCCCTCACGCTTGCGCGACATGGAGGGCACCATAGGACAGCACCAATAATAAAACATGCAACTCAAACCAATCATTGCAATTCATCAATCACCGATTGGATAAAGGAAATCTACTCAGACATCATAGGATGGCAACACATCATTGGATAATAATATGAAGCATAAAGCACCATGTTCAAGTAGAGGGTACAGCGGGTTGCGGGAGAGTGGACTGCTGGATATACATGGGGGAAGGTGATGGAGGTGTTGGTGACGATGGCGGAGGTGTTGGTGAAGATCGCGGTGATGATGATGGCCCTCGGCGGCGTTCCGGCGCCACCGGAAGCAAGGGGGAGAGAGCCCCCCTTCTTCTTCTTATTCTTCCTTGACCTCCTCCCTAGATGGGAGAAGGGTTTCCCCTCTGGTCCTTAGCTCCCATTGCGAGGGAGGGGCGAGAGCCCCTCCGAGATTGGATCTATCTATCTATTTCTGCGTTCTCCGATTCTACCCATTCAACGTTTCTTAAATATCCGGAGATGCGTAACTCCGATTGGGGTGAATCTTTCGCCCACATTTTGTAAAATTAGCTTTCTTGCGGCAAAAGAAGGGCGTCAACCGCCTTACGGGTGGCCCTCGAGAGGGCGCGCCCAGTGGGAGGGCGCGCCCCCATTCTCGTGGCCACCCCGGACACTGTTTCGCGTTGATTCTTCCTCCGGAAAATCCCAAATATTCCAAAATAATTCTCCGTCCGTTTTTATCCCGTTTGGATTCCATTTGATATGGGTTTCCTACGAAACATAAAATATGCAATAGACAAGAACCGGCAATTGATCAATATGTTAGTCCCAAAAAGTTGCCAAAAGTATATGAAAGTTGAAGAATATTGGCATGGAGCAATCAAAAATTATGTATACGACGGAGACGTATCAGTATGATGTGCCCATGCCAGAGCCTGTGGCTCGAGGACAAGGACTAAAGGCATTTCCTCTACCATGGGAGCAGATGTCTCTGGCGGGGCATGGCGCCCGTCGAGTCGATTGCCCGAGGCGGCTTCGATGTCAACGGCAACATCTTCGCCAGCAGCTCCAGGGAGCTCGGTGGGAAAGTACTTTCCGGGGCCTGATTTCCTCTGCTTGTTCTGCTCTGTTGATGGTTCAACGGATGGTTGAGTTAACCGAAGCACAAAAGTACCTAGTTCCACAGGTAGTTTGAGGGTAGCGTGCTTCGATAGGTAGTCGGCGGTATCGTTCTCCACTCGGGGAACATGCTCCGCCTGTATACCGTCAAAATGCTCCTCCAGCTTCCTCACCTCATCCACTAGGCTTCCATCAACAGGCTTCGATAATCCTTGTTGACCTGTCTGACGACAAGCTGCGAATCACCCCTGACGATGAGCTTCTTGACCCCGAGGTCTACCATGATCCTGAGACAGGCAAGAAATCCCTCGTATTCAGCAGTGTTGTTTGTCGACATCTCCGTGGGAAAGTGCATACGGATTACATACTTGAGGTGCTCTCTGGCGGGTGCGACGAGTAGAACACTAGCACCAGTGCCTTGCGGCGAGAAAGCCCCGTCAAAGTACATAATCCAGTTGTGGCTTGTTTCCTTGTGGGGGCGAGCGGTCTCCTGGATCTCTTCCTCAGGTGTCCAGGTCCACTCTGGAGTGAACTCTGCCAAGACCCGGCTCTGGATTGTTGAAGTGCTTTCAAACTTCAAACCAAAGCTCGACAGCTCCAAGGCCCACTCCACAATCCTCCCGGTTGCGTCCGGATTATGCAGTATCTGTTGCAATGGGAGGCGGGTGATGACGGTGATCTCATGCGCTTGGAAGTAATGACGCAGCTTCCTCGAGGCCATAAGGAGGCTGAAGAGCATTTTCTGCACACCAGAGTACCTTGACCTAGCCCCCTGCAAGAGGGAGCTGACAAAGTAAACCGGGTGCTGCATCATCTTCTTCTTCTGCACCACTTCACTTGGTTGCACAGGCCCCGCCGGCGTTAGACCCTGCCAGGGGACTTGCCTTGCCAGGACTAGGCCCTGCCGGGGGGAGCCCTGATTCACCATCCGCCAGTCCTGCCGTTGTCGCCGCCCCTTCATCAACCTCCCTCTGTGCCACTAGTGCGGCGCTGACCACTTGATTCGTTGCCGCCAGATACAGCAGCAGCGGCTCTTGTGGTTTAGGCGCAACTAGTATCGGCATGGAGGAGAGGTATTTCTTCAAGTCCTGCAGTGCTGCTTCGGCCTGTGGGGTCCACTCCATTGGGCCCGCCTTTTTCAAGATTTTGAAAAAGGGAAGGGCACGCTCAGCAGACTTGGAGATGAATCTGCTCGTGGCGGCAATGCAGCCAGTGAGCCGACGCACATCCTTGATCCTCCTAGGTGCCTCAATCTGCTCAATGGCATTGATCTTGTCTGGATTCGCCTCAATCCCACGCTGCGACACAAAGAACCCGAGAAGCTTGCCGGACGGAACACCGAAGACACACTTCTCAGGGTTCAGCTTGAGGTTGATCTTGCGCAAATTTACAAATGTCTCTTCCAAATCTTGCACAAGTGTTGCCTTGTCCTTGGTTTTCACCACTATGTCATCCATATAAGCTTCCATATTTCTATGTAGCTGGGTCTTAAAACAAATTTGTACTGCTCTTGCAGACGTCGAGCCAACACTCTTCAACCCGAAAGGCATCCGTAAAAAGCAATACGCACCACATGGGGTGACGAATGTTGTCTTCTCTTCATCTTCTCTCGCCATGAAAATCTGGTGATATCCTGAGTAGGCGTCAAGGAATGACAATAGGTCACACCCGGCCGTGGAGTCAACAATCTGGTCGATTCGCGGCAACGGGAAAGGGTCTTTTGGACAGGCCTTATTGATATCTGTGTAATCAATACACAGCCTCCACTTCCCATTTGCCTTGCGCACCACCACCGGATTGGCCAACCACGTAGGATGGAGCACTCCTCTCACCAAACCTGCCGCCTCCAACTTCCTGATCTCTTCTATGATGAACTCCTACCTTTCCAAAGCTTGCTTCCCGACCTTCTTCTTGACGGGTCGCGCATGAGGACAGATAGCAAGGTGGTGCTCAATCACTTCCCTGGGAACATCGGGGATGTCGGATGCTTGCCATGCAAACACATCAACATTTGCCTGCAGGAAAGTGACGAGCGCGCCTTCCTATTTTCTATCGAGGGTGGACCTTATGGTGAAAGCCCCTCCCGTGCCATCCTCCTTGATGGACACCTTCTTGGTCTCTGGTGGTGTAGTTTTGGATTTCTCGCTCTTGCCGGTGGAGCTCTCTGGAACGTCCTCGATGGGAGGACAACACTCCGGAGAGGTGCTCTTGCCGGAGTGGGTGTGAGAGGTCTTGTCGGTCTTCTTCCCTCCCGGGGCTTCAGCGGCAGGAGCAAGTGCCTTGGTGGCAGTTGCTGCAACTGCTTCCCGGTAGAGTGGTCAGCGCAGATCAACACATCCTTCTTGTCGGAGGGGACAGTGATGATGGTCATCGGCCCAGGCATCTTTAGTGTGTTGTAGGTGTAATTTGATACCGCCATGAACTTGGCTAGTGTCGGGCGGCCGAGGATCTCGTTGTAGGGCAAGGGGATCTCGGCTACATCAAAGACAATCCTCTCCGCCCTGTGGTTCAACTCGCCTCCAAACGTCACGGGCAGTGTGACCTTACCCTTCAGCTAACTCCTTCCCGGGTTGACCCCTTGAAACGTGCCCGTTTCTTCGAGGTCTCCATCAGGAATTTGCATCCTTTTGCTCACAACAAGCGAGATCAAGTTCAGACCGGCCCCGCCGTCAACTAGCATCTTCGTCACCTTGAGGTTGCATATCATTGGTGAGACCAACAACGGCAGACACCCGATCGCAGTTGTGCGATCAGGGTGTTCCCCGGCGTCAAAGACGATAGGCATGCTGGACCAGTTCAGTGGCTTCTGTGTGTCGAATGATGGCTCCACCGCTGTGATCTCACGTGCCCACTGCTTGAGCTGGCAGTGAGACGGTGAGAGGTGTGCAGCGAGGCGCCACCGTCGATGCACATGGCCTCCGTGGCTTTCTGAAACTCGTGGTCGCCGGACTCGTCATCCTTGTCATGATCATCATCTTCCTGCTTCTTGTCACGGCCCCGGGCAGGCCTCTCTTGCTAATTATCCTTGCCGCGGCGGCCTCCTTGGCCGCCACGCTTCTTGCCGGATCCTTTGGCACCGTCCTGACCTTTCTCCTTGTCCCGCCTCTCATACTCAGCTTTATGCTTCTCAGCAAGCAGCTCAACTTGTCAGAAGTTCTGGAGGTCGTGGCTCTTGGTGTGGTGGATCTTGCAATACTGCTTGTCAGAGCTTCCTGGCTTGTCGGCAGCCGCCAAGGCCCAGCAAGCGGCATACTCGGCAATATCCTTGCTGGGGTCGCTTGCCTTGGGCTTCTTGGTAGCGCCGGTGTTGTCAGATCCCTCGACGGCAAGCACGGTCTTGCCCTTGCAATTTGTGTTACGGTGTCGGCCCTTCTTCGTCGGGGCGGCGGTGTCTTCGTCTGTGGAGTTGGTTTCCGCACCGACATCCTCGCCGGGGTACTTCCTTCCCTCTTTAGCTCGGGCGCACCTATCGGCCAAAACATAAAGTTCGGCCACATCTTTGACCTTATTAATCACCAGCTCTTCATGCATCTTGCGGTTGCACACATTCTGATGGAATGCGCTGATCACAGCGGTGGGGTGAACGTCTGGGATGTTGTACTGCACCCGGCTGAATCTCTGTATGTACTTGCACATGCTTTCTCCTTTGTTCTGAGGGACGATGTGCAAGTCGCTTGCCTGGCCATGAGCTTGATGGCCCCCAATGAAGGCGCCAATGAACTCATGACACAAATCCGACCAAGAAGAAATGGAATCCGCCGGCAAGTGCATTAACCATGACATGACATTGGGCTTAAGTGCCAACGGGAAGTAATTGGCGAGCATCTTGTCGTCGCGGGCTCCAGCAGCCTGCATCGCGATGGTGTAGATGCTGAGGAACTCTGACGGGTGAGTCTTGTCGTTGTACTTCTCACCAGCGTCGGGCTGAAACGTGCGGTGGGAGGGCCACTGGAACTGCGCAGCTCACGGGTAAAGGCTGGGCAGCCCACCTCGTAAGGTAGGCCACCATAACCTCCCAGTGCTGGGTGGTCCATAGTGGGCCCTGCCCGCCTATCTGAATGGTGGCACACATCATGTCGGTGCTCGATGGTAGTTCGAGCGTCTTTAAGGGCTTGCTCTCGGAGAACTTGGCGCTGATCGCGGTGGGTCCATGGATCGGACGATGCTATGGAAATGTTATCACAAGCATCATCACGATGGATCGACACCCGCGGTAGCTGGCGTGGGGGAGGAGCGTGCACCATGGCTGCATCACCTCCAGCCCTGCCATCACTGGCATGCGGAGGCTCAACGGAGCGGCGGCCTACGGGCCCCGCTGGTCACGGCTCATCTTTGTTGGTGATGCCAATGAGGCTCCGGATGGTGGCTCTCCACTCGTCGAGCTTCTCCGCAGTAGGAGGAAAGTCAAGGAGCAGTTGCACGTGCGCCAAAGCTTCTGCTGGCATGGGCGGCGGTAAAAGCTGCGTGGACCGTGACGCACTTCGACTTCTAACCACGTTAGAAGGATCCCTATCACGGCCTAGCGGCTCTATGCCATTTTCGCAGTACTTCGGCGTGCATGCTGACCTCCTTCATCCCGTGAAGGGTGCATAGGGCTCTTCCCAGGTCGGCGTCCGGGGTCACCAGTGTGGTGACGCTGCTCATCGCGCGCGACTTGGGAAGAGCGCATCATGGGCGTTGACATAGGGGTCTTGGAGGCCGCCGCCCCTAGAGGGCCCTACGCCGCTTGCGGGGGGGCCCAACTCTGTCTTTGGATCTGGCGGCATGCGGCTCGTCATCTGGCGCACGAACAACGCCGCTCGCCAGGCTCCAATTGCCAGAGCGATGTGGGTGTTCGCGGGTCGTGCCACGGGTTCAGTCCGCGACCGCCCCGTTACTCACCCGCACCGGTACAAGCAGTCTGGATCCGGATGAAACGATCTCTATCGTCGTCTTCCTCTTGGGAGCCATGGCGACGAAGAACTGCTAAACTAGCTGCTGGACCGGATTTTCACAACTGTGCCCTCTACCTGGCGCGCCAAAGATGTCGGTGAGAACGACACCTATGGGATCACTAGAATCCCTACTACGGTCGACAGGTGCGGGGTTGTGGAAAGAGCGGGTCTAAGAGCCAGCACAAAGATCGTTTACCCAGGTTCAGGCCGCGAGGATCGCGTAATACCCTAGTCATGCTTTGTTGTATATCTGAATGTTCTTGTGCTCCTGAACTAGCTACAGTGAGTGCGTATTCCGAAAATCCGAATCCCTCTCCAGTACGCCTCGGGCCTCCTTTTAGTAGGGCTAACCTTTCTTGAACTCTATTGAAGTGATGTCGGTGTTCTATACTATTTTGTCGGCGTGTTTATTTGCACTGGTGGCGATCTTTGATGCCCAGTGTATGTAATCTGCTGTCTGCTTGTGCTTTATTATCATAGTGGCGAACTTTGACGCCCAGTGGATGTAATATGTCGTAATTTCTTTATTGTATAGTCTAGGTTTTTTCTTATTCACGATGCTGCAGTTATTTTACAGTATATATATCCTGTCTTCGCAGTAAACCGGCCAAACCATAAAATTACGGTACATAATCGGGCCGTCATGCAATCACGATGTATGATCCGCATCATGGGCCCCGTTATCTTGGTCCATTAAAAGGCCTAAATGAAAAATGGCCCACTAGTATATTCGGGCCTTTAAAAGGCCAAGTAAACCGCGAGCCCTCTTTTCGCGAGAAAACTCAATGGGCTTTTAGGAGGCTGAGAAGTAGGTTGGGCCTGAAACATGCCGAACAGCTCACGGGCCGGCAGCAGCCCGAAATGGACCCTGGCCCATGATTGTGTGAATCAAATCAAGGGCTTTTAACAGGCCAAAATTGTCTTGGTCCTTGTTTGGCCCAATCAGATTGTCGGCTGCGAGCAGGCCGGATGCAAACTGGGTCATAGTTAGGCCCAACTATATGACGGGCTTTTAACAGGCCAAAATTAATATAGGGCCCGATTGTTAAACGGTCCCTTAACAAGCTAAAACTAATATCAGGCCGAATTACTAAATGGACCTTTAGCAAGTGGGCCCAAAAGCATTGCGTCGAGTTGACGAGTCGAATCTGATATGAGCCATAATTTAGCCCAAAGCCTCTTAAAGGGCCAAACCTGATCTCGGCCGTAATTTGTCCCAGAACATGGTAGGCTTTTAACAGGTCGGATCTCATATGGGCCATTATTAGGCCCAGAACATGGCAGGCCATTAATGGACCGGATCAAATATGGGCCGGCATTTGCCCCAAAACATGGCAGCCAGTTAATGGGCCGGCCTACTAGGGTCCTCAAAATCTTGTGGGCCTATAGCTGGGCCGGCCCATTAATGTCGGCAAAATCTCGTGGGCCTTTAGCTGGGCTGGCCCATTATGATCCGCTAAAATCTTGTGGGCCTTTACCTGGGCCGCCCCATTATGGCCCACGAAAATCTTGTGGGCCTTTACCTGGGCCGGCCCATTATGGCCCGCAAAATCTTGTGGGCCTTTAGCTGGACCGGCCCATTATGGTCCGCAAAATCTCGTGGGCCTTTAGCTGGGCCGACCCATTATGGTCCGCAAAATCTTGTGGGCCTTTAGTTGGGCCGGCCCATTTAAACTTTATGGGCCACTTTTGGGCCGGTCCACGTGTCAACATATCATAGGCGCATCTCGCAATTGGATGAGTGACACCTGTCCCAACGGTGAGGTGACACGTGTTTCCTCCAGCCAATGACGATTTTACACATGGAAAATCCCCATTGGTCCAGGCTCTTAACGGGTTATCGAATCCAAAACCGGACCCGATAGCTTAACGGCGTTCCGTTGTGGTGGATGACACATGTCGGTCACCCTTGACGAAAGCACTTATGTGAGACGCGATTTATCTTCATGGAAGTGGACACTTCCGTGATGATAATTTTGGTAATGTCATGGAACACTTCTCTGGCAGCACATGTAGGACTATCTTGATTCTGTCATAAAATTGTCATGGATGTAAATGCATGACAGAAAACGCGACCTACTGTGACAAACACGTATCATCACGGAAGTGTATTTCTTTTGTAGTGTCTGGCCGTCCCTTGTTGGCCGATGCGAGGGTCCCCCTCATAGCTACGTTTGCATGCCCTTTGGCTTGCTGAGCGCGGCTGTTGCATCTCAGCACCACATGCGGGACGTCCTAGCGGCTCAGGAGGCTAGGCACCAGGCGATCCAGGCGGAGATGGCGATGGATCCTCACAAGCCCACCAGGCCCCCAGAGCCTCCCGAGGTTCAGGGCCAGGATGGCTCATGAGGAGCGACATCGGCAGCGCATACCTCCTACTACCCTGACATTTCTTCGGCAACGGTGCCAGGTGACATCCTTTAGTTCGTTCAGTTTGGGGGTGCCCCTCGGGCTGCACTATCCCCAAGTAGCGTGGTGCCGTCCCTTTGACATATATCCTTCTTGCATTCGTCAGAGCTGCCTAACCATTTCCCATGAGCTGATTTATGATCATCACCTGCCTGCTTTGGATCCTATCTGCTTCATGGTCCCCCCTATATTAATGACTCGTCCTTTGCTCATGCTGCAACGGGGGCTACATATGTTGGCACGACGCTTGTGCTCGGGTCCGTCCCAGCAACGCTGATAAATCCGAAGGACCGAGCTCTGGCTCGCGACTCGCCTCGCGTACACCACCTCGCCAGGTCCTTGGTGCCTTTATCTTCCCACGGAAGGATCAAGGGTAGGCAACAAGCACCTTTAGGGGTCATATTCTCTTCCGCAGGCTAACACGCAAGTACACCTGAAGCCTAGCTACGGGCGGGCCTGGCGGCCACCACCTTATCGCGCGAGTCCCCTGCATGTTAAAGGGGGGCACCTGAGCATCGTGCCTCAGGAGCTCCTACTGGCTCTCCAGCCCTCACCCCCTGGCCTTGACCATGGCATCGCGACCTGGCATACCAGCGGCGGCTGAGTTTGCTCGAGGTCCAGGACCCCAGGACGTAGAGCACCTAGACAAGCAAGAAAAGGGAATGGGCATCATGGGCCCTACCTAGTGGCGCTGCCCTGAAGGCACGAGTGGGCATCACCTAGGGGAATCACTACGAGTTCACTAAAAGCTAAGTCGCTCGCATATCGGCATAAATCTCGCAACCCAATCGCCCAACTTTCGCAGTCCCGCTTGGGCAGTGTCACTTCCCTTTCCATTTCTTGGGCAGCTGCGTGCACGCCAAGGGGGACCTCGTGAGCATCGCGCCTCAGGAGCTCTCACCGGACCTCAGGCCGCTCACCTCCTGGCCTTGACCACGACATCATGAACTGGCCTACCAGCGACGGATGAAGCCTGACTGGGGACTGGGTCCCATCGGCGTAGAGCGCTATGCTACCTAGGGGGAGCAAAGGGAGAATCGTGCCGGAGCGAGATATGCGATTTCAACACAGTAACAAGAAGAGTAACGCTGGATTTAAAGCATTTCGATTCTTACATACCCCCATGGGGCTGGTCATAATTCCGCGCAAGGAAACAAAAGAAGAAATGCATCAAGGAACTAGGCCGGCACACGTCACCAGCGATGCCGAGCGGCTGCCGCTGCCGCGCTCTGCGCACGGCGGGAGCCTGGCGGCATGTAGCTATCGTCGCAGGACTCCGGAGAATCACTGGGCTCAGGAGAGTCGATGGATTCCCAGGAGTCATCAATGCTGCTGGAGGAGACGCTGGTGGGGACAGAGGCAGGCCCAGCGCCCACGGCTGCATCATGCAGGCTGCTTCCTCCGGGGTAGCACTCTAGCCGCCGGCCCTCCTTGTTGAAGACCTTGAAGAATAGGGTGGAGGCGCCGTCATACTCAAAGTGGATTGTGAGGGCCCCTTCCGTGCGGCAGGCACGGGTGACCTCGCCCCATCCGCGGGTCATGAAGACATCTCCGGGAGGCACCACCTCAACCTCAACCCCGATGGCCAGGCTGCAGCACTCGGTATGTTGCAGCCACAGCTCGAGCGACCCCCTCGGTGGTATCTCATCGGCGAAAAACCTCGGGAGCCGGATCCACGAGCTAGGCGGCATCACTGCCCACACCATGAACTCACGCGAGCTGCCCTCAGTGTAGGTCCGCGGCACTGCTGGCAGCACGGCTTCGGCTCGCCCGTTGCCACCTTGGATCGCTCAGAGCACGCATTGCCATCCCGCGCGTGGGCGTAAAAGGGAAGGGGGAAGTCGGGCGGAGGCCGTGCTTGCCAAGGCCTGGTCACCTCCTGCCTCACGCCGACATTTTAGGGACGGCGAAACTGTTTCTTCAACGGAAGTGGTTCAGGCCCCTCTCGAGGGGCTTTTCTCTTTTCTGCCGCAGAGAATCTCCTGATCGGCGCCATGGATGCTACGACAAGGTGGAGAAGAAGAAGGGACGAGCAGCGAGCAGATGAAGAAAGAGATGAGCGAGGGGGGCTCCGCCCCTCCCTTCATTTATAGCCAGAGGGAGGCCTACCGCCGGCCTCAACGATCTCACGCAATGGTGTTTCTCTGCATGCAGCATTGACTCGTCAAGTCGGACGGATTTCAAGGCAGCATGGGGAAGTGGAGGCACCCAAGTCCCATCAATCGCCATGCGTCGTCCAAGGCCGCAGGTGGATAGGGCCCGCGATGCTCCGCACTTGCACTTTGGCTTCACCCAGAAGCCAAGTCCGAGTGCGCCTTGGGCCTGCGGGCTACTGTCGGTGTTCTTGATACGGGGGTAGCCAGACTTGCCAACCTGTGGCCCACAGCATGGCTCCATCGACAGCCTGGTACGGCCCAGCTTCAGCATCAACAACTCAAGACTCTTGCGAGGGGCCAAGCCTCATGAGGCGAACGACACCAAGACCTCCAAAGGGATCGGCCCCCTCAGGTTGGCTCCCGAGGAGCGGAGATTTCTATGCAAGGTACACCTCGCGAGGTTCGGCTGACGTGAGCCATGGCGACCAAGGCCAGGTGGGCGCCAGTGGGCACAGAGTACCAGTTTCCTCTTCATTGCAAAGGAGGCAAGCAGCAGGCACGGAGTCCTAAGGAATCAACCAAAGGTTTCCATTCTGGTGCAACAAGACCAAGACCGCCAGGATGGCAGGACGGAGGTCACCACCGAGCCCACCGCAGTGTCACGACCAGCGGCTTTTACAGGTGAAGACCGCTTTAGTCAGGATAGGATGTACTTGTTGTCTCCCTTCAAATTTGGCCGTTGTGGGATCCCTTCATTCCTATATTTGGAAAGAGGACCAAGGCCACTATAAAACCTAGCCACCACCAACAGATGGGAGGATCGAGTCTATTCCACCCTCACCACCTCACCAGCTCACTTGAGCTCAAGAACACGCCTCCTGTGGCTGTTCTCCACTATACTAGTTCTTCCTCGGCCCCTCGAGGAAAATCCACCACAAAGCAGGAGTAGGGTTTTATGCTGCAAGGTGGCCCGAACCTGGGTAAACTGTCGCGTCTTCCTTTCCTTTCGAGCTCGACATGATAGGTTGTGAGATTAGTGAGTAGGCAGGCTGGGCAGGTTGAGATCTCCGCATGCACCCCAGAGTTCGAACCTCTCAAGGGTTTGCTGAACCCGAAATCTGACAGAGACGTCGGTTAAGGGTCACGATTGCTTAAAGGGACACTGAGGGAGTCCTGGACTAGGGGGTGTCCGGACAGCTGGACTATCATTATCCGCCGGACTCCAAGACTACGAAGATACAAGATTGAAGACTCCGTCCCGTGTCCGGATGGGACTTTCCTTGGCGTGGAAGGCAAGCTTGGCAATACGGATATGTAGATCTCCTACCATTGTAACCGACTCTGTGTAACCCTAGCCTCCTCCGGTGTCTATATAAACCGGAGGGCTTTAGTCCGTAGGACAACATACATTACAACAATCATACCATAGGCTAGCTTCTAGGGTTTAGCCTCCTTGATCTCGTGGTAGATCCACTCTTGTACTACCCATATCATCAATATTAATCAAGCGGGACGTAGGGTTTTACCTCCATCGAGAGGGCCCGAACCTAGGTAAAAACATCGTGTCCCTCGTCTCTTGTTACCATCCGCCTAGACGCACAGTTCGGGACCCCCTACCCGAGATCCGCCGGTTTTGACACCGACAGACACCCTTTGTATACTGTACATAGGGGTGAAAGCCGACAACTGGCCACTTGCAGTTCAACATGGTCAAACAGGAGGCATACTAAATAAAAACAACATCACATGACATAATTTAAAGCCGCATTCATTCATACAAAATATAGTTTTTCTACATCCCACACACTTTGGCATTTCGAAGTACATAAAAAAGTGTCCTTGGAAAACTTGGCCTCGGTAATCCAGGCCCCTTCTGCTACGGTGAGGAACTGCTCCGTGGTCCAAATCTTCCCTTCAGGGGGTCCCGCGGCAAAAACCTCTACTTCAACGCGCCAAAAATGCGTCGTTACACAGGCATATGCCCATTGAGCCCCTTCCGGGAATGCAGACTGCTTCCAGTAGGACACTTGTGGGAGGGCTTCTTGCAGCCAAGCTATTAGCCCAAAGAAGCTGGTGTGCAGCACCTCCGCGGGCCACAGATTGATGCAGAGGTCTTGGAGCGCTAGCCTAGCCATACAGAGAAGCTCCACTAGTTGCTTCATCCAATGATTCAGTAGCTCCAGACGCGGCAACGCCTGGAACTGCTGCCAAAATGCCTTCTCCACCTCGTGGCCCTCCCGCTTGCCGAAGTGGTGGGCGGCATCCAATGCACTGTCGGCAGATCCATGAAGACCTCTATGGAGCACCACAGCTGGGTGAGCTCGACAAACCCCTTGCTGCCAAACACACACTAAAGTAAATACGGCTTACCCACTGCAATTTGTTCCACTTGTTGGAGCACCTCGCGGTCGGCCCTGGTCTGGTTCTGGAGCTCGGAGTGCACAAGACGAAGCTTCTTGAGATCTTTGCTCGCCTTCTCCTCCTTGACCTGAAGGGCATTGTGTGCCTCGTACACTCCCTTCAGGCTCTCCTCCACCTTTAGTACCCGCACTTGATCCCTGCCCCTAGCCACCGTTCGGGCGCCTAGGTCCTTCTCCGCCTTGTCGGTCGCAGCCTTCTACTGTTGGATCTCCTACCGAGCATTCAAAAGCTCAGCCTTGAGCTCCTCAAGCTTGGTCAAAGCTGATGTCATTCAAATAGTTCAGCATTAGCATCTATTCATAAAGCTACCCTCACGCAAAGTAAATTTGATGATGTTCTAGATTTTACCTTAAGATTGTTGGATCTACTTCTTCATTAGATCAAGGTCCTTCTTGGTCCTCTCGAGCTTCTGGTTCACTCTGCAATCTCCTCGGAGGCAGAGCTCGGACCCGAGGTAGAAACCTGCAAGCAAACATTTTATAATTAGCCCCTGTCCTAGTCATCAATACTTTGGACACGAATGTCAGAGTCTTGGGGTCTACACATTTATGAATTCATGATACTCCGCTTCGATTGCAAAGCTAGTTTATTAAAACTAGCCTTGGGATTGGGGGCTACTTACTGGCTACGCTGTCCAAATACTATGTCATAATACATGTGAAAACGTCCTCGGACAGATATACGGATTTGCATATGAATCTAAGCAGGGAGGTTATTCTTAATATGAGTGCAGAAAAAAAACCTCAAAGCTCGTGACGAGGCCCTTGAAGACCTCAAGCATTCTGTCCTCTGTGGACTGGAAGCCTTGCAGCGCCACGTTGATCAGTGCGGTGCTCTTCTTTGAGGGTGGAGCCCGTTAGGGCTACCTTCATCTTCTCGGTCCACCCCGCACTAGCCCGCACTGAGGCGGAAGGCGGGGTGGAAGAACCTCATGACTCAGCACCGAAGTGCTAGGCACGAGGGTCTCTAGTTGTGCATTGGCGCCGAAGTTGGCTTCTACTGGGCTGATGTTTGTCCCGACCCTTCTTTTATGACCTCGGGGACCCCGTCCCCTTGGCCCTGTTTGGCGAGATCTCAACCTCGGCCATGACAACCAAGACATCGGCCCGCATTGTGTTCACCAGGGGGCGGAGTAGACGTCGCCTTCCCGGCTCCTCTTGAGCCGGAGGGGGTGGCATGGTCGAGCGTCTCGCTGGCAGGTGGCAGCCAGTTCAAGGAGTCGCTGCTGAGACGCGTTCGAGGCAGGCTGAAGAAATTACTCATATTTTTTTATCTTGATAGAAATACTTATTAAATAATGGGCATGGTGATGATAACATACCTCCTAGGCGCAGACTTCTCTCTCCCCATCTCGAGGAGGTCATCGTCCTTCTCATTGGGGAAGGTGATCTTCTCTGGTGGAGTGAGCCTGCTAGCAGGCTTGGCAGAGGCCTTGCATGCTCTCTTCTGGCCCTTCACCCGCGCCTCGTCCTCGGCGTCCTCGGACATCGCCCTCTAGGGAAGGGTTTTCATCCTCCTTGTCCTCCTCCATGCCATCTTTGTAGGTGGTAGGATGCATGGGTGTCCTCGGATCGAGTGACTGAGGTCTTCCGAATCTAAGAACCCACCTTGCCCTATGGGAGCTTTGATCCCTTGGGGATCACCATGTGCAACTCCACAACCAGGAGGGTCGTGAGCAGGGGTTCTCATCTGCTTGGGCAATGGTGCCACGCACAACATCTATTGCACCTTGGTGATCCACTTCTGCAAACATAAAATTGGTTGATTAACCGAGATCTACATCTCAGAGTATAAAATTGTGTATTAGGAGATTACCTCGGGGGAGCCGTAGCCGGCTTCGAAGGCGAGGTTGCGCCCTTCCGAAGGTAAGTCGTCCTGAGACGACTTGAACAGCTCCATCCACATCCCGGCCAAGGTGGAGCAGAAGAAGTGAAGAACGGGCGATGTATCCCGGACTTCTGCTCCCACATTGGGGTGGCCTGAAGTTGAAGTGGGAGGATGCGGTGGTGGAGCATGACGTTCACCATGTCATCTAGTTGGAGGTTCTTCTCATTAGAACACCACTTGATCTTTTTTATCGTTGCCTCCACCTCCCCTTGGGTTCCCCTAGGCGATGCCCTTCTTCTTCTAGGACACGAGCTTCCTCGGGGGCCCAACCGAGAATGTTGGGACTTCGGCTTGGCCAGCAGTAAGCGGCTCAGTGATGTAAAACCACGCGCTGCCATTCTTTGATGGTCTTTATGAAAGTGTCCTTGAACCAGTCGACCTTCTAGTTCTTGCTGATCATGTCACCTCTACACTCTGTGAGATCAGAGCCACTAGACTTTGGCTTGACACCAAAGATCTACAACCAGAGGCTGAAGTGTGGCTCAACGCAGAGGAAGGTTTCATAGACCGTGATAAAGGAGCCAAGCTGGAGGATGGGGTTCGGGGCCAGATGGTGAAAATCTAGACCGTAATAGAACATGACCTCGCACACAAAGGTGTGCAGTGGGAACCCCAGATCTCTAACGAGGTGGGAAACAATGACTACCCTCTCCCTTGGATTGGGAGCAGACACTTGTTGGTTGGCGTCTGGCACATGGGTGGCGACCTCTGTGGGGATGTACCCCACACTGCGGAGCTCTAGGATGGTGCCCTCTATCAAAGAGGAACTGAGGGAGTCCTGGACTAGGGGGTGTCCGGATAGCCGGACTCCAAGACTATGAAGATACAAGATTGAAGACTTCGTCCCGTGTCCGGATGGGACTTTCCTTGGCGTGGAAGGCAAGCTTGGTAATACGGATATGTAGATCTCCTACCATTGTAACCGACTCTGTGTAACCCTAGCCCTCTCCGGTGTCCATATAAACCGGAGGGTTTTAGTCCGTAGGACGAACAACCATTACAACAATCATACCATAGGCTAGCTTCTAGGGTTTAGCCTCCTTGATCTCGTGGTAAATCCACTCTTGTACTACCCATATCATCAATATCAATCAAGCAGGAGTAGGGTTTTACCTCCATCGAGAGGGCCCGAACCTGGGTAAAAACATCGTGTCCCTTGTCTCCTGTTACCATCCGCCTAGACGCACAGTTCGGGACCCCCTACCCGAGATCCGCCGGTTTTGACACCGACATTGGTGCTTTCATTGAGAGTTCCTGTATGCCGTCGCGATCAGGAAGGATGCCTCTTCCCATCTTTAAAGACGGTATCATCGCCAAAGGAGCCTTGGCCGCCGGCCAAACTATCCGGTTAGGTGATTTTCTCATGACCGCCTGTTCGGCCACCACTTCGACGATGACCTCTTGGGTCATCAAAAGCAATCTTGACGTCAACTCGGAATTCGTCAAGCAGCTGGATCCAATGGAGCTCTCCTCCGTAAACGAGCTCTTGGATCGCATCGCCGCCCTGGGAGTCGCTACAGACTACGACCAGATTGGGCTTAAAACCGATCTGAGAGAGATTAACTCTCCCCAGGTTTCTCACCACGTTGCGGTGGTAGAGGAACAAAGCGGCGGCTCCTCTTCTGTATTAAAAACTAGTTATGTTCGGACTCACGAACCCTTCATGCCGGATTTCCGCGGAGGGACGGACGTTGATCAAGCACTGAACCTAAAGTCAGGCATCGGATCAGATTCGTTGGACAACATCCAGCAATCCAAGCTACCAAATTCAAAAACTTTCTGGCCCTTGAGCCTCGAGATGGGTAGGGTTCCGGACTCAATTCTACCCACCCACCCAAACATATGGGATCTATCTCAAATCCGGCAAGAGCCCGCTGAAACAGTACATCATTACTGGGCTAGATTCCTCCTGGTTATGGACAGGATAAAAGACTGCCATGAGGAAAACGCAATTTCAATTTTCTGCAATAATTGCACGGACAAGGGAATCTTGAACGCCATAAGTCGTCGTGAAATTACACGATTCGCCGACCTGGCGTCCATAGTACGCAAGTACTGTGCGGTGGAGAGTTTCCGGAAAACAGAAACTAAGTTTTGGGGCAATCCGGCTCCGAATACAACCCTAGTCCGAAACAAAAGGGTGCATCATACTCAGGCACCAGGTACAAAAACCAAAAAGCAAAAACACCATAAAGGGCACGAAACCGCATCGAGGGATGGCTCGCCGGACCTGTAAAATTCACAAGATGTAGCGCCACTCCAACACATAGCCTTCGAGCATGTTGGATACTGCGGCAGGTGGCCAAAAGTGGCGAAGAGCTTCTAGCCCCAGAGAACCACTCTAACAGTACCAGTACGGTGTCAACAGTCTTCGAGACTTCCGCATCAAATAATATGTGGAAACGAACAATCCGCAGCCTCGCCGAAGTCTACCAAGTAGCAACAACAAATCCATGGAGCGACACGGCCATCACCTTCAACGCCAGCGACGAACCTAAATTCCGAACAGCCCGAGCACCAGCCGCATTCGTCCTCAGTCCAATAGTGGACGGCTTTTGTCTCACCAAGGTACTCATGGATGGAGGCAGCGGATTAAACCTCATCTACGAGGAAACTCTTCCAAAAATGGAAATAGACTGGAGCCGCATTGAGCGAAGCAGCACAACCTTTAGAGGAATAATCCTTAGCCCGAAAGCGCGCTGCACAGGAAAAATCACACTTGATGTGGTGTTCGCTCACGGACAATTACAGGTCGAAGAGATCACGCCCAAGTGGCCCTGCTCAGCAGCGGATATCACG
The DNA here is from genome assembly GCA_021437245.1 of Aegilops speltoides. Classification (NCBI taxonomy): domain Eukaryota; kingdom Viridiplantae; phylum Streptophyta; class Magnoliopsida; order Poales; family Poaceae; genus Aegilops; species Aegilops speltoides. The sequence continues at coordinate 122,409,470 of CM038143.1, read as the reverse complement.
CTATATTAGGGCGCGAGGCATTCCCAATTTTTCAAGCCATACCCCATTACGGGTACATGAAGCTTAAGATGCCCGCCCGGTGGAATAATCACCCTTGTCGCTGATCCGGACCTGGCACTCAGCGCCGAAAACAAGACAGCCGCACTAGCCCTAGAGGCACTATCCAAGCCTTAGCGGCAGAGGAGCTCACGAAGATGCGGCCCATGGTGAACATGGACGATGTGATACTTGATAAGAGGTCCAAGTCCACCTCTTTTAAACCAGCGGACGAAATAGTCAAATTCCAAGTCCATCCAACGGACCCAACAAAGACGGCCTCCATTGGGGCATAATTAAACCCTGATGTAGACGCCGCACTGCGAGAATTCCTTCGGGAAAATTGGGACATCTTTGTCCGCACCCTTCGAGATATGCCAGAATCCCACGAGATTGGCGTAACACAGCCTAAACATCCTAAAGGATTCAAGCCACCAAACAGGCTCTTGGCGATTTTCCGAACCCAAAAGACAGTAATGGGAGAAGAGCTAGCCAAACTACTGGAAGCCGGACTCATCAGAGACATCAAACATCCGGACTGGCTAGCAAACCTGGTAATGGTACCAAAGAAGGACAAATCCTGGCACCTATGTGTCAATTTTAAAGACCTCAACTAGGCCTGCCCAAAGGATCCTTTTCCCCTTCCCCGTATCGACTAGATAATCGATGCTACTGTAGGGCACGATTCATTGTGCTTCCTCGACGCATACTCCGGTTACCATCAAATCAAGATGGCGGAGATGGAACAAGCCGCAACGGCATTCATTACCCCATATGGACCATTCTGTTACAACACGATGCCCTTTGGACTCAAAAATGCCGGCGCAACATATCAGCGCATGATTCAGACATGTCTGGCTACCCAGATCGGCAAAACAGTAGAGGCATACGTAGACGACGTAGTCGTCAAAACAAAACACGTCAAAATTCTAGTAGACGATTTGAGGCTCACATTCGACAACCTCCGAGCATATGACATTGTTGAACCCGAAAAACGCGTTTTTATGCATCACCGGAAAGCTCTGGGCTTCATTGTATCCGTAGAGGAATTGAAGCAAACCCAGCCAAGATCCGAGCTCTATCACAGCTGGATATTCCAAAAGACCTCAAACAAATACAAAAATTGACTGGATGCGTGGCGGCTCTACGCCGCTTCATCTCCCGTTTGGGAGAAAAGGCATTGCCCCTCTATCGCCTCCTCAGGCGCACTGAACACTTCGAATGGACGGATGCTGCCACTGCCGGACTCGAAGAAATAAAGGCTGTATTGGCAACAAATCCGGGCCTGGCCACGCCTAACTTGGGCGAACCAATGTTGTTATACATCGCGGCAACACATCAAGTTGTAAGCGCCGTACTCGTCGTCGAACGAGAAACAGAAGGGCATAAATTCCCTCTTCAAAAACCAGTGTACTATGTATCCACTATCTTAACTCCCTGCAAGTCCCGGTACCCGCATTATCAAAAGATAGCATACGCGGTGTTCATGGCATCCCGGAAGCTCCGACACTACTTTCAAGAGTGTTCGATAACAGTGGCCTCCGAAGTGCCCCTCAACAACATTATAAACAACCGCGACGCGACGGGCAGGATTGCAAAATGGGCCATTGAGCTCTTACCATTCGACATAACTTATAAACCTCGGCGAACTATGAAGTCGCAAGTCTTGGCTGACTTCATCGCTGAATGGACCGAAGCCGAACTCCTTAAAGAGTACGACGCATACTCCAATTGGATTATGCATTTCGACGGCTCCAAAATGTTGTCCGGCTTGGGGGCTGGCGTCGTACTGACGTCCCCAACCGGAGACACTGTCCAATACGTACTTCAGATAATGTACACAGACTCCAACAATGCAGCCGAATACGAGGCCCTCCTACATTGTCTCCGGATGGCAATCTCCATGGGTATTCAACGCCTAGAGGTGCGCGGGGATTCAAACCTTGCAATATCCCAAGTAAATGGAGACTTTGACGCCAAGGATCCGAAAATGGCAGCCTATCGCAATGCTGTCCTAAAAATGTCAGCTCGGTTCGAAGGACTCGAATTCCACCACGTAGCCCGGGATAATAACCAAGCAGCCGACGTGTTGGCACGCACCGGCGCGAAACGCGACGCTGTCCCTCCAAACATCTTCCTGGAACGACTCTTCAAGCCATCCTGTCACACCCTAATTTTCATGGCACAGCACTTAAGCTCTTAATCATGCTAAAATGTGGTTTGACAAAAACTTTTGAGTGTTTTGGACTTTGCTTGATTGATTTTTGTCTGCTGGTTGCAAGTGCTCTAAAAATAAAATAAATCCTCCAACTCCTATACTTCATCTCCTTGCTCCAAACCCTTGAGCCAATGATCATGCCATGTGTATAGGACATAAAATATTTTCTTACAAAAATAATTTGGCCAAATAGTATTTTCAAAAATTAGTTTTTCAAAAACCCTTGAATTGAGGTTGGCACTGCAAGTACTTAATTAAGGGCAGTAAAAATCTTTCTAAAAATATATTTGACTCCTATTAGATATAGGATATCCAGAAACCACAAAATATAATTTTGAAAGTTATTTTCCTATTTTATTTAAGAGCTTTTCTTAAGGCCGTAAATGGTCTTTAATAGGAAAACTATTGTCTTGCTTCAAAAATATTTGACAAAATTTAGGAAACTCATAGGACATATATTGTCCATATATAAGAGTTTCAACACATGGCCATGTTCAAAATATTGGTCAAATCCTCAAAACCCTTTTCTGGATATTTCAAGCTTTTGAAATATTTACAAAGGAAATATTCTCCAAAATTCCAAGAAAACTCTATCATGTCACATATGACATATTTGGTGATTTTGCCAAGTCCCATGTCTTGGAGAACAAGATAACATCATCAAATCCCTCAAAACCATTTCTGTCCATTTAGAAGTTTGAGCAACTTTACATTGCCAAACATGTCCAAATGTTCTCAAACCTTGTGAATATGATCAAGTGGTCTAATTATTCATCTAGACCAAATGGCACAAGTTGGAGAACAATTTAACTTGATCAAAGTGCCCCAAAACCCTTCCTGTCCAGAACCAAATTTGAACAACTCTACATTGGAAACTTTCTCCTTTGATCTCAACTTTTGTGGACATGTTCTTATCCTCAAATGATGACACTACACCAAGTGGTGCATCAAGGAGAATAGATTTGCATGACTAAATCTTGGAAGGTCCATTTCTGCTGATTTCTAGGGTTTACAAAAGTTGCATTGGCTACTTTGTCCAAATGAGCTCAAATTAGGTGGCACACCCTATTTCTAAGTGTCATTCCATCCTGTTAATTCTCATGGCAAGTGGAATTAATTTGCTTGCCCAAACTAGCATCAAACACCTTCTGCCATTTTTCCAAAATACCATTTTTGACCACTTCCACTCTTCTCCATGACCTCAACTTTTTACCACAGCTCCTCCTAGTCCTCTCCTACCTCCAGTAACTCTCCCCTGGCCATTTCTCAATGATTGAGGGGTAAAATACCCCCATTTACCTCCCTGGACAGCCCCTCTCTCCCTCTTCTTCTACCTCTCTCCTCTCCTAGTGGTTCACCAGGGCATCCAAGGCCACCACCCCTTTGTTTACTCCTCCCCTGACCCCCTAGACACAAGTGGCCACGCCCTACAAGCCAAAGACATGCCCTGGCATGCAATTGGCGTGCTCAGAGCCTTCTGATGCACACCAAGACTGTAGCCGCCCTTCCAACTGCCCCGCCACCTAGGGCCTCCCCTCGTGCCCCGAGGTCACCTCGACGTCCGCAACACGCCACACTGCGTCCCCATCCTCTCTCTCCCTCTCCGGCTCTCCTCGCGTGCGGACAGAGCGCCGCCCGAGCGCGCCAGTCGCTGGCCACGGCGGGGACCCGCCATGCCGCATTCCCCGCTCCCTCTCTTCTCCCCCTGGGCGTCGTCCACGCCCACGAACTCCCTGGACTCAGTGCACCACCTTCCCGAGGGCCGTAGCGACGAGTGCGAGCTCGCCGGTGCACGAGCCCACGGTGCACCGTCACCCCACCTTAAACAACGTCCCGAGCCCCTCCTCTGGGCTCCATTCGCTCTATCTTTTCCCCAGAGACCTCCTGGACAGCCTCCCCTCCTCTCGTGCCCTCCAAAGACCCACCATGGCCGGAGCCGAGCCGCCGGAATCCTCCTAAATTTGCGCCCATCTCTCCTCCTCCTTCCCTCTCGACTGCGCTAGAGCGCCACCACTGTCGCCACGAGCCCTCCCGTGCTCCCTCCTCCTCCCCATTCCTCCTCGCCTTGCCGAACCCGCCGTCAACCCAGTCCGCCGCACCTGTAGCCCTCCTCCTCCCTAGCTCCCCATGTCGTGCTGCACATGGACGGGTAGCTGCCTTGTGGCCGAGTCCTCCGTGCGCCGGGCGCCACGGAGGTGGCCCGTGCCGCCTGGTGAGCGCTGGTGCCGCTTCGGCATCGCCTCCCCAGCCTCTCGCCTGCTGTTCGAAAGGGAGGTAGGAGATGGCTGAGCCCGGCCCCGCTGTTGGTGACCCGGTGGCATGAGCCCACCCGCTTAAGTGGAGACGGTTTCGGGCGTTGCCGTCTCTCACGCCAAGGCGATTTTCACGAATACGCCCCGACGTGGCCTCTCTGTACAAGAGAGCAGCTGGGCCGCCCAGCTGTTAACTCTCGCCCGGTAGCGCCGAGATAAGGTTAAATCCTTTTTCCTTTTTCTTTTCCTCGTGAACTTCTAAAATCCATAGAATATTCATATTACCTCCAAATTTGATGATTCAAATTTCCAGTGGCTCCATAAATCAAGCTCTATTTAATAGGCCACAGTGGACATTTTTGTTGTCCCTGGTTTTCACCGAACCTTTAAAAGGTCATTTATCCACATGAGTCCACTTCAAAAATCCATATTGTATTCATTTCAACTCCAAATCCAGTGAAACCAATTTCTAAATGTTTCTAAAATCATGCCTGAATTAATGGGTACTTTTACTCATTTTTATAAAATGGCATTCTGTGTACAACTTGTGGATCCATCAAACCCTTGATTCCATCCTATCAAAATGTTCAGAGATATCCACTTATCCAATCCTAATGAAACCACTTTGGTCATCCCTCATATGACCAGAGGTATCCCAGAAAAGTCCAACTCATATTTTTAGAGCACTTTTATTTCCTGCCTTGTTGTGTTGCTTATTATGGTTGCTTTCGACGATAGAGGACGAAGTAGACTAAATGCTCGGAGTTGGACCGTAGATATTTGAAGACCTCAAGACTTTGTTGAAACAGTAAGCAGCCCTTTGACCATGTCTATGAAACCCTTTTATGCATGTCATATAGCACTTATTATTGTTGCATTCGAATCATGAAGGATGGGTAACCACTTTGGTGGGTTGCCTCGTTACTTTTCTCGTTGACACTTGCATTGTGCATGACCCTACCTCCTTATGAGGGTTATGACGATGGGAGTAGATAGGATGTTACGAGTTTGCTACGCAAAAGGGACGGAATATACATGTGATGGAGACAATATATTTTCAAACAACTTTGAAAACCCCATCGGGTGCCATTTATGCCCGAGGGAGATGATGAGAAAGGTAACCACTTGATGTGAAGGGGTGTACCGAGGCAAGTGTGTGTTGTTTTCAAAACGGATTAGATTTAAGATTTGATGATGTCCCAACACTACATGCGCCGACCACTCTACCCTTATATGGGAAAGGGCATTGTTGAGTACCTAGACCGATACTAGCTTGGAGCCCCATTACTAGTGACAGGGAGAGTTGGTGCTCTCTCTTGGGATGGGGTCGTGCTGTAGGGCGGCCATGACTGTTTTCACAGGCACCGAACACACCGCTGGTACCCGTGCTTGTGGTATGTGATGAATATGGGAGCGAGGCTCCACGACTTTATGATGAGAAATGTTTGGCACGGGGTTACTACTAATCGAGTGGACTCCATGTTAGTGTCGTCTAGGAAAGGCGGTGATCGGTGCTTACCGGGTACTTGAGGTACCGCGGGTCGTGGATGACACGGAAGTTCCCCGGATCTAGTGGGTAAAGTGTGCAACCTCTGCAGAGTGTAAAACTATTCGAATAGCCGTGTCCACGGTCAAGGACGGTTGGGCGGTGCTGCTTAAACTATGTCCGTGGTTTTCAACCGTGTGAATGAGATGATGGAAATGACTTGGGTCAAGTCAACGGCTTGACACGATTGAGATGGGTTGGTGCCCACTGCTTATGATAATGGGTTGGTGCCCATTTGTTTATGACAATGGGTTGGTGCCCACTCTATTTATGTTGATATCTCGTGACCAGATCTCATGGTTACTTGAATTCTTTTGATGCATGCTTTATAGGTTGTTGAACATGTCATTGCACTCAAAACTAGCTTTATGCAAAACTTTACCTATGTCATGCATTACTGCATCTTTGAACCAAATCATGGGTTGCTTAAGTAGTACATTCAAAGTACTCATTGGCTTGCCAACGGTTATTTAATTGACCGGGCATGGAAGAACAGGATTTGATAAAGAACACACCGACGAGCATGCGAGCTAGGACGCTTCGGTCAATGTAATGCCTGTAGGGTTAAGGCAGATGGCATGGGTCCAAGTTATCGATTTAAGATTTCCGCTGCGATGTTATACTCAAGACTCGACCATAATGGTCCTACTTGTGTAATACGGTACGTATGGATGTAAGACTCTTGTTATTCAGCTTCTGTGTGTTCAGTGAGCATTGATCTCTGGGATCACTGTACACGTGCATTCGGTGATCACGACTTATGAGTCGGGGTCCCCACACATCCGTACTATGGGAAGAAGGGTCCGGAAATAACAACCCGGAAGCAACCGCACCACCCAACACAGAACAATCTGACATAAACGGCGGTTCAGCCGATGAAATAACACCTTCAGCCCACGAAATAATGGCGGTAATGGCCCCGTGGACAGAACCATTCCTAGCCTACTTAATTAGGCAGGAACTTCCCGAAGACCAAAATGAGGCCCGCTGCATAGTTCGGCGATCTAAAGCCTACAAGGTCCATGAGGGAGAACTTTATAAGAAAGGCACAACCGGAGTCCTTCAAAGGTGCGTCTCCAAAGAGGAAGGGCAAAATCTTCTGGCTAAAATTCACGCCGGACTAGGAGGACACCACGCTGCAGCCCGGGCCCTTGTAGGTAAGGCCTTCCATACAGGATTTTATTGGCCGACGGCCCGGGCAGATGCTCAGGACTTAGTCCAAAGATGCGTCGGTTGTCAGCTCTTTGCTAATCAGAGCCATATGCCACCCACTGCCCTCAAAACTATACCCATTACCGGCCGTCGCGATGCGGGGCTTGACATGGTTGGACCCCTTAAAGGGGGAATCCACAAGCATAAGTACCTATTGGTCATGGTGGACAAATTCACCAAATGGATAGAGGCCAAGCCAGTTAAAACGGCAGAGTCCAGACCAGTGATAGACTTCATATCCGGGGTAGTACACCGTTATGGCGTCCCCCATAGCATCATTACCGATAATGGCACGAACTTCACGACCGACGAGGTCAAACTCTGGTGCAAAAATATGGGCATTAAGCTCGATTACGCTTCAGTCTATCATCCTCAAACCAACGGTCAAGTTGAGCAAGCAAATGGTCTGATCATGAGCGGCATCAAGCCCAGACTAGTGCGGTCCCTTACGGAATCTAACACGCACTGGGTAGAGGAGCTTGACTCCGTACTCTGGGGGCTGCGAACCATGCCAAACCGTACTACCGGATTCACACCATTCTTTATGGTATACGGCGCAGAGGCAGTTTTACCCTGCGACATAATTCATGACTCACCTCGAGTGCGCATGTACGAAGAAAGAGAAGCCGAGCTGGATCGGCAGGACAGCTTGGACGCATTGGAGGAGGAACGCGATGTGGCAAAGGCCCGTTCCGCATTCTATCAGCCGCAGGCTCGAAGATATCAAAGTAGAGAAGTACAGGCTAAAACTTACAATGTTGGCGAACTAGTTCTATGCCTGCCGGACAAGAAAAAGGACAAACTCAAGCCCAAATGGAAAGGTCCCTTCATCATCGACCAAGTCCTGACCGGCGGAGCATACCGTCTGCGAAATGCATCGGACAACCGACTCGAGCCGAACCCTTGGAATGCAGCCCGCCTCCGAAGATTCTACGCCTAGCGCCGGACTAAGAGTTCGTCTGCTTCCTCCGCCCACATTTTTACCCTTCAGCTGTCTTTCGTTTCTCTCTTTTCTCCCACCTTTTCATAAAAGGCCTTAAGGTCCTATTTGCGCATTGTTCGCACACACTTGATGTGCTACCCGCACTCATTATACCCGGGGGCTTCTTTAACAGAAGCTTACTTATACGGGCTTCATGCCTAGCACATGTGTCAAACTTCCACATGTACCTTTTATTCACCATTATATGCATCGATATGACTTAAGTTTTGGCCAAGCTGGGTTGCCTGGCTCCTGTGCTTACCCCTACGTTCCCGATTGTTCGGCTAGGAGGTAAAGGGAGCACCTCTGACTGGGTCAGCCAGATGTGTACCTCAGACTGGGTGAAGCCGAAAGCTAGCGTTCTTAAGGGAATATTCGGTCGGTGACTTGAAAGATGATTTTTTACATATTTATTTATCTGCCCCAGATGTTTTCTGCTCTTTTGCAGATCGGACATGCACTTTAGGGCATGCCTCGAGAAAGGAACCCTTAACGGAACTATTCTCCTGGAAGATGTTTCTTACTAACCATGTAATATAACATAACTAGTTGGGCACTTGTCCGATAAAGCACTAATGACCCCTACTTTGGTCTCCATGCATGCCCGGTTTTTCTTAACCGAGAAGGTATTCGGACACACTCCGGACTCTAGGGTCCCGAGGTTGAAGCGAAAAGGTCGGCAAAGACAAACGATCTACAATCCGGCTAGAAGGCATTTTACATGTCATTTTAAATACATCGTCAAATCGACTGATTGTACTCCTCCTCAATCCCGTCTAACAGGCTGTCTAATTTACAGTCCCGTTGGGGATATTTAGCGGCCAACTCTACTTTGTCGTACACTAAGCTCACAGGGGATCTCCTTCCCATCGGGCCCCACAGGTCCGACCTCGGCCATGTGGTTTGGATCCGCCTTATTGTACCGCGTCTTCACCATGGCCCAGGCCTCCCTGGCACCTTGACGGCAGGCCGATATCTTCCATAAACGGAAGCACTGCCGCGCTCCCTGAAGCTTCTCCGCAACCTCTCCAAGGCCCTCGGGTAGGGAGAGGGACGGCCATAAGGCCTGGACGATGCCGCTCATCGCCTGCCGAACACGTTCGAGCAGTTGCACTAGCTCGGGAAGTTGGTCACCCGTTAAACCAGGCATTTCTTCCGCAGGGCCACCTGTGAGCACACCTACAGACATATTTCTGTCAATTGACTTCCTCGCCGGACTCTTCTTTTCAAAGGAGTTCGCTCAAGCACTTACTATAGATGCTGCGATGAAGCCGATGATTCTCCTTCACGGAGCCAGACAGCTCGGCTCGAACACCTTTCAGCTCTTCTTCAAGCTGGGCGTGGGCATCCTGGAGTTTGTTCCTCTCCTGTTGCACCTTCGTAAGCACCCTCTCGCCGGCCTTCAGCTAGCGCAGTAGCTGTTGCTTGTCCGGATCAAGTCCGGCAACATCTGCAATACCATTTGTCAGATTTATACGTACGCCGCACACCGCTTATCTTTTTGAAATAATGTGTTACCGGAGGGGGTCTCTCTGCCTCCTTCTGCGACAGCAAGTGCGGCCTCAAGTCGGACCTTGCACTTTTGTAGCTCCTGGGACAATTGGGTATTCTTCTCTGTAAGATCCTGCATATCAAATGATCCTTAAACCAGTTACTTTAACTACTTTAAGTCTCGGGGGCTACTGGCATATACAACTATTAAAATCTCTTACCCGTATGTCTTTTACATACTGCTCCGTGTCTCTGGTTAAACCATCTTGAGCAACACGGAGGTGCGCGTCCCTGCATTAAAGGCATTCAACGCCTCTGGGGAGAAACACGCGTCACGCAGTACTGTCCGGTGGCGCCTATGATTCATGGCGCTCTCCACCTCAGACCTGGTGGCAGACAGCCGGTCGGCATCCTCTGTTGGCGGAGTGCCTGGCTCGCGCCTTGCGCTCGCCTCCCTCTCCGGACCAGGTGGTGGAGCCTGGCTGGCGGAGGCTTGGTTGGCAACCTCTCCGGACACAGTCCGGCGAGCGCTCTTCCTCCTGGAAAAGTCATGAGCATTAATACACCTCCTAGGAGTCTTTTCCCTGAATAACGGTCACAAGCTATACCGTTGCGGTGACGTTTCGATCCGCACCGCACCCCTCTTCCGCCTGCTGGGCCGGACTGACCCTTGTTGGATAGCCACCGCGGGTTCGGCTTCCCGCCTTGAAGGCACCTCCTACGAGACACCATTGTATATGATGGTCAGAAATACGCAAGGATGAAGTAATAGTGTCAGGACTCCGGTCATAATTACCTGGGAAGCCGGAGTTAGGCCGGGGTAGTCAGCCGTGATGGCGACTAGAGCATCGTCCATGCTGAGTTGGTAGAACACCCCGTCAATTAGCTCCACCTTTATGTCCGGATCCTCTTCGGAGGCTAGATCAAGGGATCTTCCCGGATCCTCGGGTTGTGGAGCCGGACTATGTATGCTCTCCACATTTCGGCGCAGTTCCTGCGTCAAAACCATAAAGTGAGGTACTTAACTTTGAAAGCATGGGTCGGATAAATAAACGTCCGCTTACCCAGCTCCGAGGGTTATTCATGGAGCACCCATTCGATGGGCTCGTCTGGAGGAAGTCCTCTTTCTCCCCCTCGTACAGGCCGGACAGGATCTTTACCAGATCCGCAGCCGATCCCGGCCCCTTACGGCCATGACGGGTGGCGTCGTTCTCCCCGTTGAAATCCCACATGGGGTGGCCCCTATATTGGAGCGGCTGCACCCCTCGCATGATGCATACGGCCATGACTCCGATCATTGTTAATCCGGAATGGGCCAACAACCTAATCCGGCCCATCAAGTAATGGACGCTCCTGTCTTCCTCCTGTTGAGGGCTCTGTAGGCGCCAACTTAGGCACTTCTTCAGAGGAGCCTTGTTGAACTCCGAGAGGCCGATCCGAACTGGGTCCGGCAGTGGAGCGTGTTCCAGATAAAACCATTCCGAAGGCCAATCTTTGGACGCCTTCTTTGGGGTTCCGGATAGATATCCGGTCCCGGCGATGCGCCATATTTCTGCTCCGCCCACTTGATATATTGACCCCTCGTGAGAATGGGGTACGAGGCAAAACTGTCTCTTCCACAGCGCAAAATGGGGCTCGATGCCCAGGAACAGCTCGCAAAGAGCTACGAAACCCGCGATGTGCAGAATAGAGGCGGGCGTGAGGTGATGAAGCTGGAGTCCGTAGAATTCCAGGAGCCCCCGGAGGAACGGGTGTATGGGAAACCCGAGCCCCCTTATTAGATAAGGGACGAAGCACACCCGCTCTCCTTTGGATGGACTAAGGGTGGCCTCCGCTTGCTTTCCACCTTTGTAGGTGGCGAGCCCGGCTCGAACCTGGACCATAAAGGCCGGAGGGAGGTATCCCTCCGCTTGGAGCGTCGCCAGCTCGTTGTGCGGAACTGAACATTTCCTCCAATCTCCTGGCGGAGGGCTGGGAGCGCGAGAGGAGGAGCCGCGTCGACGGTCCATGATGGAATGGATCTTTTGGTCAGAAGCGCTCCAATGAGTACTCACGGAAGGAATATGGTGTGATTTGGATCTGGATTCTTGCCTCTCTTATAGGCAGGTTATTTGCGTAGCTAAGGGGTAAAATATAAAAGATACCCTGGCCTTTTGCATTCGTGCGACGCGTGGAAGAGGGCCATTATTGGGCGTGGAAGCCAAGGAGCGCAACATTTGTAAGGAAGCCGGACACTATCCGGCAAGCACATGGAATTTGAAGGAGAACCCGCCTTGCAATGCTGAAGACAATATATGCGCTGGACTCGTCGTCATTGAAGCCTGGTTTGGGGGCTACTGAGGGAGTCCTGGACTAGGGGGTGTCCGGATAGCCGGACTATCATCATCGGCCGGACTCCAAGACTATGAAGATACAAGATTGAAGACTTCGTCCCGTGTCCGAATGGGACTTTCCTTGGCGTGGAAGTCAAGCTTGGCAATACGGATATGTAGATCTCCTACCATTGTAACCGACTCTGTGTAACCCTAGCCCCCTCCGGTGTGCATATAAACCGGAGGGTTTTAGTCCGTAGGACGAACAACCATTACAACAATCATACCATAGGCTAGCTTCTAGGGTTTAGCCTCCTTGATCTCGTGGTAGATCCACTCTTGTACTACCCATATCATCAATATCAATCAAGCAGGAGTAGGGTTTTACCTCCATCGAGAGGGCCCGAACTTGGGTAAAAACATCGTGTCCCTTGTCTCCTATTACCATCCGCCTAGACGCACAGTTCGGGACCCCCTACCCAAGATCCGCCGGTTTTGACACCGACAGGAACCAACCCAGTGCACTTTGAGGGTGGCGTCGACCATTGCTGGGAATGGGAGCTAGGGTGCGCTATGGAGGAGAATGGTCAGATTGGATCTGAGCACTAGAGCTCGAGAGGCTGCAGGCGAGGAGATGAGAGTGTGGTTATTTATGTTGCAATTCTTTTACTCTTATAGGCTGGTAAAAGGCCAAGAGTCCCTCTGTCGGGCTGGTGAAATCGCCACTCCCCACAAAAGATGCCATTATGTGTACAGGGAGAAACAAAATATTAATGATATCCCTAAGAAAACGGGCACAATCTCCACTTCGATGGGATGTGCGAGTTAAAAGATTGCCTCGGGCCATGATTTGGGCTGCTTGACCAGCCATGGGTAGTGTCGCTTTGATAAAGTTGTCAGGATGGAAAGTACTATTCACACCTATGTGGCTGGCCTTCGAGGCTAAGTAATCTTGCGTGTTCGGACGATGGGCGAGCTAGGCTATGCCGAGGCCAGGCAATGCTGCTCTTTGTGATAGGTGGTTCATGGTATCCTTTGAAGCGAAGAAATCTCGAATTATCAGTGATGGAGAACTCGTCTGTTAAGCCAACAACTTTAGATCTGATGTTATTTACTTCATGGAGGTCGTCCTCGGCATAGAAGACCATTTCAGGGGCTGACGGTGTCCTGGACTAGGGGGTAATAAACTATTCGGCCCATAGTCCTTGGGGTGGGCCAGTGGTCCCACACTCTCACTAAGAAAGACTCCGGAAGCTGCACTCCTGGATGAGGTCGAGACTATGCCTGCCGAAGACTTGACGTATACTCCAAGACATCTCCAACCACCTTCACGTGATCTCCCTGGATACCTAACATGTAACCCTAGATGCCCTACCTAGCATGTATATAAGCCTAGGAGTTTAGCCCATAGAGGGGGTCGAATCACAATTACTTTCGCCTAGCCCTAGAGGTAAAACACAACTTACGATCTCGAGGTAGATCAACTCTGTACGTGATACATCTCCATCAATATAAACAAGAGCATGACGTAGGGTGATACGTCTATTTCATGCTTTTATATCAAGAGTTATTGCATTATGGGCTGTTATTACATGTTATAACATAATACTTATGCCTTTTCTCTCTTATTTTATAAGGTTTACATGAAGGGAGAATGCCTGCAGCTGGAGTTCTGGACTGGAAAAGGAGCAAATATTAGAGACCTATTCTGCATAACTCCAAAAGTCCTGAAACTTCACGGAGATCAGTTTTGGAATATATAAAAAATATTGGGCGAAGAAAGCACCAGAGGGGGCCACCAGTCATCCACGAGGGTGGAGGGCGTACCCTACCCCCCTGGGCACACCCCCTACCTCGTGGGCCCCCTGGCAGGCCCCCGACTCCCATCTTCTGCTATATGGTGTCTTTTTACTTGCAAAAAATCAGAGAGAAGCTTTCGGGACGAAGCGCTGCCGTCTTGAAACGGAACCTGGGCAGGAGCAATCTAGGGCTCCGGTGGAGCTGTTCTGCCGGGGAAACATCCCTCCGAGAGGGGGAAATCATCGCCATCGTCATGACCATCGATCCTCTCATCAAGAGGGGGTCAATCTCCATCAACATCTTCACCAACACCATCTCCTCTCAAACCCTAGTTCATCTTTTGTATCCAATCTTTGTCTCAAATCCTTAGATTGGTACTCGTGGCTTGCTAGTAGTGTTGATTACACCTTGTAGTTGATGCTAGTTGGTTTATTTGGTGGAAGATCATATGTTTAGATCCTTAATGCTTATTAATACTCCTCTGATTATGAACATGAATATTCTTTGTGAGTAGTTAAGTATGTTCCTGAGGACATGGGAGAAGTCTTGTTATAAGTAATCATGTGAATTTGGTATTTGTTCAATATTTTGATGAGATGTATGTTGTCTCTCCTCTAGTGGTGTTATGTGAATGTCGACTACATGACACTTCACCATTGTTTGGGCCTAGGAGAAGGCATTGGGAAGTAATAAGTAGATGATGTGTTGCTAGAATGACAGAAGCATAAACCCTGGTTTATGTGTTGCTTTGTAAGGGGTGTTGGGTAACGTAGTAATTTCAAAAAAATTCCTACGCACACGCAAGATCATGGTGATGCATAGCAACGAGAGGGGAGAGTGTGTCCACGTACCCTCGTAGACCGAAAGCGGAAGCATTAGAACAACGCGGTTGATGTAGTCGTACGTCTTCACGGCCCGACCAATCAAGCACCGAAACTACGGCACCTCCGAGTTCTAGCACACGTTCAGCTCGATGACGTCCCTCGAACTTCGATCCAGCCAAGTGTCGAGGGAGAGTTCCGTCAGCATGACGGCGTGGTGATGATCTTGATGTTCTACCGTCGCAGGGCTTCGCCTAAGCACTGCCACAATATTATCGAGGAGTATGGTGGAGGGGGCACCGCACACGGCTAAGAGATCAAGAGATCAATTTTTGTCTCTATAGGTGCCCCCTGCCCCCGTATATAAAGTAGCTATGGGGGAGGGGCGGCCGGCCTAGGAGGGGGCGCGCCATGGGGAGACCTACTCGGGAGTAGGACTCCCTCCTTCCTTGTTGGACTAGGAGAGGGGGAAGGAAAGGGAGAGGAGGAGAAGAAAAGAGGGGGCCGTCCCCCTTGCCCTAAACCAATTCGGTTTGGGCCTTGGGGGTGTGCCCTACGCTCCCCTTGCTGCCCTCTATTTCCACTAAGGCCCATGTAGGCCCATTAAGCCCCCGGGGGTTCCAGTAACGTCCCGGTACTCCGGTAAAATCCCGATTTCACCCGGAACACTTCCGATATCCAAATATAGGCTTCCAATATATCAATCTTCATGTCTCGACCATTTCAAGACTCCTCGTCATGTCCGTAATCACATCCGGGACTCCGAACAACCTTCGGTACATCAAAACTCATAAACTCATAATATAACTGTCATCGAAACCTTAAGCATGCGGACCCTACGGGTTCGAGAACTATGTAGACATGACCGAGACACGTTTCCGGCCAATAACCAATAGCGGAACCTAGATGCTCATATTGGCTCCTACATATTCTACGAAGATCTTTATTGGTCAAACCGCATAACAACATACGTTGTTCCCTTTGTCATCGGTATGTTACTTGCCCGAGATTCGATCGTCGGTATCTCAATACCTAGTTCAATCTCGTTACCGGCAAGTCTCTTTACTCGTTGTGTAATGCATCATTCTGTAACTAACTCATACCTACATTGCTTGCAAGGCTTATAGTGATGTGCATTACCGAGAGGGCCCAGAGATACCTCTCCGACAATCGGAGTGACAAAACCTAATCTCGAAATACGCCAACTCAACATGTACCTTTGGAGACACCTGTAGAGCTCCTTTATAATCACCCAGTTATGTTGTGACGTTTGGTAGCACACAAAGTGTTCCTTCGGTAAACGGGAGTTGCATAATCTCATAGTTGTAGGAACATGTATAAGTCATGAAGAAAGCAATAGCAACATACTAAACGATCAAGTGCTAAGCTAATGGAATGGGCCATGTCAATCACATCATTCTACTAATGATGTGATCCCGTTACTCAAATGACAACTCATGTCTATGGTTAGGAAACATAACCATCTTTGATTAATGAGCTAGTCTAGTAGAGGCATACTAGTGACAATATGTTTGTCTATGTATTCACACATGTATCATGTTTCTGGTTAATACAATTTTAGCATGAATAATAAACATTTATCATGATATAAGGAAATAAATAATAACTTTATTATTGCCTCTAGGGCATATTTCCTTCAGTCTCCCACTTGCACTAGAGTCAATAATCTAGATTACACAGTAATGATTCTAACACCCATGGAGCCTTGGTGCTGATCATGTTTTGCTCGTGGAAAAGGCTTAGTCAATGGGTCTGCAACATTCAGATCTGTATGTATCTTGCAAATCTCTATGTCTCCCACCTAGACTTGGTCCCCGATGGAATTGAAGTGTCTCTTGATGTGCTTGGTCCTCTTGTGAAATCTGGATTCCTTTGCCAAGGCAATTGCACCAGTATTGTCACAGAAGATCTTCATTGGTCCCGATGCACTAGGTATGACACCTAGATCGGAAATGAACTCCTTCATCCAGACTCCTTCATTTGCTGCTTCCGAAGAAGCTATGTACTCCGCTTCGCATGTAGATCCCGCCACGACGCTTTGTTTAGAACTGCACCAACTGACAGCTCCACCATTCAATATAACACATATCCGGTTTGCGATTTAGAATCGTCCGGATCAGTGTCAAAGCTTGCATCGACGTAACCATTTACGACTAGCTCTTTGTCACCTCCATAAATGAGAAACATATCCTTAGTCCTTTTCAGGTATTCGGGATATTCTTGACTGCTGTCTAGTGATCCACTCCTGGATTACTTTCGTACCTTCCTGCTAAACTTATTGCTAAGCGTACATCAGGTCTGGTACATAGCATTGCATACATGATAGAGCCTATGGCTGAAGCATAGGGAACATCTTTCATTTCTCTCTATCTTCTGCTGTGGTCGGGCATTGAGTCTGACTCAACTTCACACCTTGTAATACAGACAAGAACCCTTTCTTTGCCTGATCCATTTTGAACTTTTTCAAAATTTTATCAAGGTATGTGCTTTGTGAAAGTCCAATTAAGCGTCTTGATCTATCTCTATAGATCTTGATGCCCAATATGTAAGCAACTTCACCGAGGTCTTTCATCGAAAAACTTTTATTCAAGTATCCCTTTATGCTATCCAGAAATTCTATATCATTTCCAATTAATAATATGTCGTCTACATATAATATCAGAAATGCTACAGAGCTCACACTCACTTTGTTGTAAATACAGGCTTCTCCAAAAGTCTGTATAAAACCATATGCTTTGATCACACTATCAAAGCGTTTATTCCAACTCCGAGAGGCTTGCACTAGTCTATAAATGGATCGCTGGAGCTTGCACACTTTGTTAGCTCCTTTTGGATCGACAAAACCTTCTGGTTGCATCATATACAACTCTTCTTCTAGAAATCCATTCAGGAAAGCAGTTTTGACATCCATTTGCCATATTTCAGAATCATAAAATGCGGCAATTGCTAAAATGATTCGGACAGACTTAATCATCGCTACGGGTGAGAAAGTCTCATCGTAGTCAACCCCTTGAACTTGTCGAAAACCTTTCGCAACAAGTCGAGCTTTGTAGACAGTTACATTACCATCAGCGTCAGTCTTCTTCTTGAAAATCCATTTATTCTCGATGGCTTGCCGATCATCGGGCAATTCAACCAAATTCCATACTTTGTTCTCATACATGGATCCCATCTCAGATTTCATGGCCTCAAGCCATTTTGCGGAATCTGGGCTCATCATAGCTTCCTCATAGTTTGTAGGTTCGCCATGGTCAAGTAAGATGACTTCCAGAATAGGATTACCGTACCACTCTAGTGCAGATCTTACTCTGGATGACCTACGAGGTTCTGTAGTAACTTGATCTGAAGTTTCATGATCAATATCATTAGCTTCCTCACTGATTGGTGTAGTTTTCACAGGAACCGGTTTCTGTGATGAACTACTTTCCAATAAGGGAGCAGGTACAGTTACCTCATAAAGTTCTACTTTCCTCCCACTCACTTCTTTCGACAGAAACTCTTTTTCTAGAAAGGATCCGAATTTAGCAACAAAGGTCTTGCCTTCAGATCTGTGATAGAAGGTGTACCCAATAGTCTCTTTTGGGTATCCTATGAAGACACATTTCTCCGATTTGGGTTCGAGCTTATCTGGTTGAAGTTTCTTCACATAAGCATCACAACCCTAAACTTTAAGAAACGACAACTTTGGTTTCTTCCCAAACCACAGTTCATAAGGCGTCGTCTCAACAGATTTTGATGCTGCCCTATTTAACGTGAATGCGGCCGTCTCTAAAGCATAACCCCAAAACGATAGCGGTAAATCAGTAAGAGACATCATAGATCGAACCATATCTAGTAAAGTATGATTACGATGTTCAGACACACCATTTCGTTGTGGTGTTCCGGGTGGCGTAAGTTGCAAAACTATTCCACATTGATTCAAATGTAAACCAAATTCATAACTCAAATATTCTCCTCCACGATCGGATCGTAGAAACTTTATTTTCTTGTTACGATGATTTTCCACTTCACTCTGAAGTTCTTTGAACTTTTCAAATGTTTTAGACTTGTGTTTCATTAAGTAGATATACCCATATCTGCTCAAATTATCTGTGAAGGTGAGAAAATAACGTTATCTGCTGCGAGCCTCAACATTCATTGGACCACATACATCAGTAGGTATGCTTTCCAACAAGTCTGTTGCTTCCTCCATAGTTCCGGAGAACGGCGTTTTAGTCATCTTGCCCATGAGGCATGGTTCGCAAGTACCAAGTGATTCATAATCAATTGATTCTAGAAGTCCATCAGTATGGAGTTTCTTCATGCGCTTTACACCAATATGACCCAAACGGCAGTGCCACAAATAAGTTGCACTATCATTATTAACTTTGCATCTTTTGGCTTCAACATTATGAATATGTGTATCACTACTATCGAGATTTAATAAAAATAGACCACTCTTCAAGGGTGCATGACCATAAAAGATATTACTCATATAAATAGAACAACCATTATTCTCTGATTTAAATGAATAACCGTCTCGCATCAAACAAGATCCAGATATAATGTTCATGCTGAACGCTGGCACCAAATAACAATTATTCAGGTCTAAAACTAATCCCGAAGGTAGATGCAGAGGTAGCGTGCCGACCACGATCACACGACTTTGGAACCATTTCCCACGCGCATCATCACCTCGCCCTTAGCCAATCTTCGCTTAATCCGTAGACCCTGTTTCGAGTTGCAAATATTAGCAACAGAACCAGTATCAAATACCCAAGTGCTACTGCGAGCATTAGTAAGGTACACATCAATAACATGTATATCACATATACCTTTGTTCACCTTGCCATCCTTCTTATCCGCCAAATACTTAGGGCAGTTTTGCTTCTAGTGTCCAGTCTGTTTGCAGTAGAAGCACTCAGTCTCAGGCTTAGGTCCAGATTTGTGTTTCTTCTCTTGAGCAGCAACTTGTTTGTTCTTCTTCTTGAAGTTCCCCTTCTTCTTCCCTTTACCCTTTTTCTTGAAACTGGTGGTCTTATTGACCATCAACACTTGATGCTCCTTCTTGATTTCTACCTCCGCAGCCTTTAGCATTGTGAAGAGCTCGGGAATAGTCTTGTCCATCCCTTGCATATTATAGTTCATCACAAAGCTCTTGTAGCTTGGTGGCAGTGATTGAAGAATTCTGTGAATGACACTATCATCAGGAAGATTAACTCCCAGTTGAATGAAGTGATTATTATACCCAGACATTTTGAGTATATGTTCACTGACAGAACTATTCTCCTCCATCTTGCAGCTATAGAACTTATTGGAGACTTCATATCTCTCAAACCATGCATTTGCTTGAAATATTAACTTCAACTCCTGGAACATCTCATATGCACCATGACGTTCAAAACGTCGTTGAAGTCCCGGTTCTAAGCCGTAAAGCATGGCACACTGAACTATCGAGTAGTCATCAGCTTTGCTCTACCAGACGTTCTTAACATTGTCAGTTGCATCTGCAGCAGGTCTGGCACCCAGCGGTGCTTCCAGGAGTAATTCTTCTTTGCAGCAATGAGGATAATCCTCAAGTTATGGACCCAGTCCGTGTAATTGCTACCATCATCTTTCACCTTAGCTTTCTCAAGGAACGCATTAAAATTCAACGGAATAACAGCACGAGCCATCTATCTACAAGAAACATAGACAAGAAAAATACTATCAGGTACTGTAGGATCGGAAGTATGTCTAGAGGGGGGGTGATTAGACTACTTGACAACTTAAAAGTTTAGCCTTTTGATTAGGGCAAGTTTTTAGCAAGTTCACAATGATGAGCAAGTCAAGTATCACCCTACACATGCAATTCTAGAGTTATGGTAGCGGAAAGTAAATTGCACATGTAGTAAATAAGAGGTGGAGAAGAGCAAACGCAGTTTGGAGACACGGAGATTTTTCTCGTGGTTCCGATAGGTGGTGCTATCGTCAATCCACGTTGATGGAGACTTCAACCCACGGAGGGTAACGGCTGAGAGTCCACGGAGGGCTCCACCCACGAAGGGTCCACGAAGAAGCAACCTTGTCTATGCCATCATGGCCTACGTCCACGGAGGACTAGCCTTACTCGGGGTAGATCTTCACGAAGTAGGCGATCTCCTTGCCCTTACAAACTTCTTGGTTCAACTCCACATCTTGACGGAGGCTCCCAAGCGACACCTAACCAATCTAGGAGGCACCACCCTCCAAAAGGTAATAGATGGTGTTGGTGATGATGAACTCCTTGCTCTTGTGCTTCAAATGATAATCTCCCCAACACTCAACTCTCCTCACTGATTTGGCTGTGGTGGAAGAAAGGATTGAGTGGAAAGCAACTTGGGAAGGCTAGAAATCAAGTTTCATATGGTGGGAGTGGAGCAACTTGATCTCAACACAAGGGTAGGTAGTTTTCTTCTCGTAAATGTAAGGTAGGAGTGGTAGTTCTTTCGATGGCTCTCTCCACGAATGAAGAGGAGGTGGAGGGTATTTATAGCCTCCACACAAAATCCAACCGCTACACACATTTGACCAATCTCGGTCGGACCGAAGTTGACAACTCGGTGAGACCGAAAGTTCAAATCTTGTGAGCGTTGGGATTTTCGTGGGACCGAAAATACAATCTCGGTTAGTCCGATTCTTCCAAAGTCTAGGGTTTGCCAATCTCGGTGGGACCGACTTTCTCATCTCGGTGACACCGATTTGAGTACGAAGGTTCTGAAGCTTGGCAACACCAATTTCGTATGACCGAGTTTGGAATCGGAAAATCCGAAATTATTAGGGTTTGGGTATATGGTGAGGTGGTTCATCTCGGTGTGACTGAGTTTATGGAATCGGTGGGACCGAGATTACTTATGGGTTTATGTTGGAATGAAAGATTGTTGATAGTTTGAGAGATAAATCACTAAGCACTTAGAGCAACCAGATCATCATCATAACCTCATCCCTTTTAATAGTATTGGCTTTCCTATGGACTCAATGTGATCTTGGATCACTAAACCAAAAATAGAGTCTTGAGCTTTTGCCAATGTTTTCCTTAGCATTTTGAGGGTCCACATCATCGGTCATTGCCATACCCATATCAATTGAACTTTCGAAATATTCTCAAGAAATAATTAGTTCAATGATATATATGTTGTTATTAATTACCAAAACCACCGGGATTAGTTGCACTTTCAATCTCCCCTTTTGGTAATTGATGACAACATATAGATCAAAGCTTCGACAAATGATATAATCAATGAATAACATCGTCGCTTTGAGAAGTATGTGATAAGCAAGAGCTCCCCCTAAATTTGTGCATTATTTAAGATTTGCGTTTGAATGCAAATGCACAATCGATTAGGATCATGGGTCACTCTTCCATGTCACATACATCTTGGTGGAGCGCACAAAATGATAAGAATGAATAACATGCACCCAATCACCAAGACATGAGTAAGTGATCATACAAGATATGAATAGAATATGATAAGCATTAAGCACACATTAAGCATAGTATGATCAAGCACTCATCAAGATAGAGCAAACGTAGTATCAAACACATGAAATGTCTCGAAGAACTCAAAAGTATCTCAAGGAAAACCGCAAACGAAAGAGCAAAAACGAGCACTCTCTCTCTCGAAGTCCTATGATCTATACAATTTCTCCCCCTTTGGCAACAAGTTACCAAAAAGTTCGAAAGGTATAGAGCTAATCGTCACTAGGGACTCTGCTGGCGGCTCCTGTCTGCGTCGATGGAGTGGAGATAGCTGCATCTGCAAAAGCTTGCACAAGTCTGTGGAGCTGGAGGAGTAGACACCTTTGAGCTGGTCTTTGAACCGATGGAGCTGTGGGAGGTCTTGATGTAGTAGCCCCAGGGTCATCCTTTCGAATAGCGGTGATCTGGGCTTTGTGGGCACTGCAGCAGCTGCTCATAGTCATCTGGACTAGATCACCTTCCATCTCCTTCATGAGCTCTGCCTTCTCCTCTTCGCTTCCTCAATGTCCGCCTCAAGCTTGTTGACGGTGACTGCACTTGATCGACTTGACATCCAGAGCATGGAACTTATCTTCAACTATCCTCTCAAGACTCTCCCGAGGCGCACTATGCTGGCCAAGCGTAGTTCAATTCTCGAGTGGCTTCAAGAAGTTGTTCTCCAACGCTCTTGGGCTTTCTTTGTTGCTTCCTTCTCAGCTTTAGCTTGTTTGGCAGCTTCAGACTTAGCGTGTCCTTCAACAGATGTGGGAGCATCCTCGGTCATCACAACTTCATTATCTTCATGTTCAGGGCTGCGGTGGCAAGTGGGGTCTATCCAACGGTAGGTGTCCGTGCCAAACTTGGCATTAATGAGCATCTAAATATGCGGAGCAAACCCACACGACCTCTTCAGTCTGCTGCTGTCCTCTTGATAGTCTCTACTATCGTGTCCATCACCTTAAAAGGTGTCTTCGATCTAGAATGTGCAGCATGTTGATAGAGTAGCCTCTTATCATGCGGTGGTCTCTCGACTTGGGCATCAAAGTATGCCTCGTAATGGTGTTAGTGGTTGGGAGACCTGCTCAAGATGATAAACTGATCCAAGCTTCCATATCTCAACATCCTTGTCGGTACCTCATTGTACATGTTCTTCATAGACTCGTGATTCTTCTTTGGAATGCCATAGACATCAACATCATCATCCCTTGATCTGGTGCATTCAGCAATGCTCTCCATTCCTCAACAGTTGAGGAGAATCTACGTCTTACATCATCCATACAATTACGCCATCTGGATAGAAGTGTCTTGTGGCATAGAACCGCATGATCATCTCATCATTCCAAGCGGTCGACCGACCAACAAACTCAGCAACTCCACATGCGGTGAAGCTCTCATGCACATGTGGAAAATAGTCTCTGTGCTCTTCACTTGTCGATGTATTCCGATCTACATATCGTGTCAAGAACAATTGGTTTCTTGTCCATGAGCACTGTCTCATAGAAATCTTGTTGCTCTCTCGTGTGGAACCTAGAGTCAACAGCTGTTCTTCTCTGGTGGCATATGGATCAACTTGCCTCCATAGCACGAGACCTTTGTCCTTCCTTTCCTTCATATTTTCAGCTCGAGGATGAGCATCATTATGAACTGGCAATTTCATCGAGCTTCAAACAAAACATGTGCCTCTTCATCGATTCAGCGGTGGCACATTGTCCTTCTTCTTCTCTGAAGCGGTATGTTTCTCACAGTTTTCTTTGGCTTGGCAGCAGGTTTGGCTTGGGCTGCCTTTCTTTGGAGCTGATGGCTTAGATTTTGTGGGTGCTCCTGCCTCGATGGCATCTCCCATCAACTTTTGCTTCGAGGAGGCTGGGGTGCTTCCTCATCGAGTCATCATCATCGACTTCTTCATGAACTAGCCTCTTCCTCTTGGAAGTTTTCTTGATCTTCTTTGGAGGTTTCTTCTTCCATGCTCAGCTTCTTTGCAACTGTGGATTTCTTCTCTTTCTGGTGCCTTTCTTTGCTTGTTGCCCTTGATAGCCCTTGGCAACCACTTTCCTCTTAGGCTTGGAAGATATCTCCTCATCTGCAACAAAGTCGAGTCTTCCTCATCGAATTCCTCTTCTTCCGGCCCCGTGGCAGCAGGAGGCAATCCACTTGGGTGCTCCTCTCTCCATCATCGAAAAACTGCTTGCTTGGGACTTGTGATCGCCTCTGGAATCTCAAGCGGTGATTCAGACTGTTCTAGCTGTCACTTGCATCGAGATATGATGTTGACAACCTTTGTGAAAAGAATAGGTATAGGCGAATAGAAGAGTTATCACAAACTGCAGAGGATTTTGCAAAATAAATGAGTTCAAACTTCAGTTTTAGGTTTTCACAGAATGCATTTCGGTCGACCGAGTCTAAAAATTCGTGAATCCAAAGTGCCTAAACAGACCATACACACCACTTTCGGTTGGACGAAATGGGTTTCGGTCTAGCCGAGAGCACTAGGGTTTCACTAAGTCCTCATTTCGGTCTTACCGATTTGCACAACTCGGTTTAACCGAAAAGTGCAAAGGTCAATGGCCGAAGCCAAATCGGTCATCCGAGAATGTAGAATCGGTCACACCGAGATGTGTTCATGGAAACCTAACCTAAAATTTTCACTCGAATTTTGTTCTATGATCTAATCTGCTGGATAGGAAGATTTCAATCTTGGCAAGAAGCTAGGCAAAACCTATCGTGCATAGAATCAGAGGTTGAAGCACGAGAGGGATGAAACTCACCCAATCTGGTGGAGCTTCACTACGGCGGCAACGGCGCGACGAGATTGACCGTTGACGGCGATGGAGACCCGCGGCGAGGGCGCACAGGCGACGGCGGAGACGATCCGGAGACCACGGCGACGGCAGCGAAGGGTTTGAGGGCGAGGCGTTTTGAAGGAGTAATCAACGCGCGCTGCCCTCGGGTATATATACCCTTCGGCTGTCGGTGGGACCGAGTTGGAAAACTCGGTGGGACCGAGATGGTTAACTGCGTGCAGTTACACACTTCGGTCACGCCGAAATTTACAACTCGGTTTCACCGAGGTGAAAACCTAGATCAATCCAAGTGATTTCGGTCTGTCCGATTTGAGTATATTGGTTTGACCGAAAGTACTTAGAAGGTTTTGGAATTTAGGCTTTTTGACGGATCGGTGGCTCCGAGTGCTCCTCACTCGGTGCGTCCGAAAAAGTCTTGTTCAAAGTTTGTGATATAAGCATGAATAGAGTTTGAGACAAGAAAGCATAGATAGCTAGGGGAGGAACTTAGGCATTCTTGTCCATCCATTTGGTCAAAAAGAAAAATCCAAAAGACCAAAGCAACAAATGGATGTCCTCGAATGGATAAAATCATGCATCCAACATGCTCACACAATAAGATAGCAAATAAAATATGTGTCAAACATGCACAAACAAAACACTAGCTACTAGCACACAATTTGGCGATGACTAGGTCATCTATATATGAGTATATTGACTTAGGAGTCAAATGAGAACATTTGATCATAGGTCATACTCATCGTTTAAGCACAAGTGGGGTTACCACTTTTACATAAAGCATTAATGTGTTCACATCATTTGAAGATGCTTTAGCTCATTTCTTTAGAGCAAAGCTCCCCCTTGATGTGAGAACCCCTTTTAAAGGGTCAAACTAACCTTGGGTTGTCATTGAAGACTTCATGTAGATGTTGAAGATGTGGATGCTCAATGTTGATGAAGATCATCAAGAGTTGGGAGCAATCCTTTGGATTCGGGCACTTTCAATACCTACATGGGTTAGTCCCACAAGGAACAAACAAGGATATCCATGGACATAGATTGAAGTACACAATAGATGATGTCCATGAAAGCAATGATTACCTTGTCCCTTGACTTACCAACATGAGGGTTTGTGACTCCATGAACTAGTGCAAGATGTGGAAGTTGATTGCACAAGTTCTTTGCCAAAATGAATGTGAGTGAAGTATATTGGCGGAGTCACCCTCAAGAACTCTCTAGTTCTTCTTCTTCGGGATCCACATCATCTTGATGGGAATCCTTGGGGTAGTAGTTGAGCTTGTCGAAGTAGAACTTGAAGTTGCCTTGGGAACCCACTTGACCATGGCCTTGGGTGCTTCAATGAATGCATCAATCTCCTCTTGAAGCTTGTCCTTGCCTTTTAGCTTGTGGTCTTGTGGTGGAAGGTCATCTTGAGCTTGTTCCTTATTGGAAGAAGTAGGATCATACTTCTCCTTTTGAGAAACAAACTTTGGAGTGGGATATTGACCTTCTTCCCATTCAACACCCTCGGCGTTGAACTTTCGCTCAAAACCAATTCCTTGATTCTTCGGTGTCTTCCTTGTTTGCGAACAATTTCCTCAAAGCTCTTGCTTCCGCAAGACTCTTGTAGACACCTTTCTCTATAATCCCTTTCAATAGACTATTTTCTTGCTCAAGTGAAACTTGGCTTGAAACATTGTTAGTGGAATCAAGAGAATTACTAGAAGTAACAACATTTGATTTAGCATGATTATTGTTACTACTAGATGAAGAATTTTCTTATGCTTGTCATGCTTAGTTTTAATAGGTGGCAAGAAATTAGACAAGAGAAGTCGTTTGGCAAGATATGAAGAACTCTTCTTTCAAGATCGTCATTGATAGCTTTTAGAAACTCATGTTCTTGCTCTAGATTGAGCTTCTCGAGCGTAGCTTCTCATGAGATCTTAGGAGCTCTCTATGATCTTCTTGAGTTGTTTCATGAGCTAACTTAAGAGTGTTTAGTTCTTTAGTTAGACGCTCAATCTCCTTCATAGCATTGTCATTCGATTCTTCTCGACTATAAAGACTACTAGCATGTTCATCATTACTAAGCTCACTAGATTTATCATGTAAAGCTCATCTTCACCAAGCAAGTCATCCTCATCACTATCAAAGTCAATAAACTCAGGGTGTGATACCTTGGGGCCTTTTGCCATGAAGCATCTTCCAATTCCCTCATTTGGTGAATCAAATATGTCATAGGAGTTGGAGTTGGAGGACACGAGAGCAAGACCGCAACACCTTCATCTTGATCAGATTCGGAGTTGGAGTGATAGCTTCTTTCGAGTGATTGTCTGAGTCGGAGCCGAAACCCATTCACCAACATGAGCTTGATGTTTTCTTCTTGTGTAGCTCCTTGATGACTTGTCTTTCCTTTCCGAATCCTTGCTTCTCCGAGAGGATCTTCGTTCATAACGATCATCTCTACTCCTTCTCTCTTTTCGAGGCGACTCTTCTCTTGAGCTTCTTCTTCTTGGAGATTCTTCTCTTCTCTTGTGGGGAGTCGAACACTCATTTGAGTAGTGTCCGGTCTTCCACAATTGTAGCAGTTTCGATCACGACTAGAAGATCTCTTTTCATCATATGATCTAGACTTTGAGCTTCTTTCCTTGCTTCTACTCTTGTAGAATTTGTTGAAGTTCTTCACCATTAGGCTTATCTCTTCATTGGAAACTAGCTTGTCACTTGAGGTTGTGGGAGCTTCAACTGCAGCTTTGTAAGCACCACTTGACTTGTTGTGAAGCTCTTCCTTATCTTTAAGTGTCATCTCATGAGCAACAATTCTTCCAATGACTTGGTAGGCTTGAGATCTTTGTAGTTTGGCATCATTTGGATCAAAGTGCACACGGTGTCATACTTTCCATCCAAAGCTCGAGAATCTTCTTGATGATGAATCGGTCGGTCATTTCTTCGCTTCCTAAGCCTGCCATCTCATTGGTGATGAGAGCAAGCCTAGAGTACATTTCAGCGACTCCTTCACCTTCCTTCATCTTGAACTTGTCAAGTGACCTTGAAGAACATCTAGCTTTGATTCCTTCACGGACTCGGTACCTTCGTGCATTTCGACCAAAGTATCCCAAATCTCTTTTGCATTCTCAAGACGGCTGATCTTGTTGAACTCCCGGGACACAAAGCATTGAAGAGAATGTCACAAGCTTGAGCATTGTTCGTAACATCCGCAACTCATCCGCAGTAGCTTCGCGATCCGAACTTTTCCTTCCTCGAAGAACTCACCTTGCAAGCCAACACAAATAATGCCCCATCGGCGGGGTTATGTCCAAGAATATGCATTTTCATTTTATGCTTCCAACTAGCAAAGTTTGAACCATCAAAGTAAGGACCTCACGGAAATTACCTCACTAGACGCCATACTCTCCTAGGTTGTGAAACCAAGCTTATGGAATCCAATGCAATGGAAACCAATCCAATGGAGACCAAAGCTCGATACCACTTGTAGGATCGGAAGTATGTCTAGAGGGGGTGATTAGACTACTTGACAACTTAAAAGTTTAGCCTTTTGATTAGAGCAAGTTTTAGCAAGTTCACAATGATGAGCAAGTCAAGTATCACCCTACACATGCAATTCTAGAGTTATGGCAGCGGAAAGTAAATTGCACATGTAGTAAATAAGAGGTGGAGAAGAGCAAACGCAATTTGGAGACACGGAGATTTTTCTCGTGGTTCCGATAGGTGGTGCTATCGTCAATCCACGTTGATGGAGACTTCAACCCACGGAGGGTAACGGCTGCGAGAGTCCACGGAGGGCTCCACCCACGAAGGGTCCACGAAGAAGCAACCTTGTCTATGCCATCATGGCCTATGTCCACGGAGGACTAGCCTTACTCGGGTAGATCTTCACGAAGTAGGCGATCTCCTTGCCCTTACAAACTTCTTGGTTCAACTCCACATCTTGACGGAGGCTCCCAAGCGACACCTAACCAATCTAGGAGGCACCACCTCCAAAAGGTAATAGATGGTGTTGGTGATGATGAACTCCTTGCTCTTGTGCTTCAAATGATAATCTCCCCAACACTCAACTCTCCTCACTGATTTGGCTGTGGTGGAAGAAAGGATTGAGTGGAAAGCAACTTGGGAAGGCTAGAAATCAAGTTTCATATGGTGGGAGTGGAGCAACTTGATCTCAACACAAGGGTAGGTAGTTTTCTTCTCGAAATGTAAGGTAGGAGTGGTAGTTCTTTCGATGGCTCTCTCCACGAATGAAGAGGAGGTGGAGGGTATTTATAGCCTCCACACAAAATCCAACTGTTACACACATTTGACCAATCTCGGTCGGACGAAGTTGACAACTCGGTGAGACCGAAAGTTCAAATCTTGTGAACGTTGGGATTTTCAGTGGGACCGAAAATACAATCTCGGTTAGTCCGATTCTTCCAAAGTCTAGGGTTTGCCAATCTCGGTGGGACCGACTTTCTCATCTCGGTGACACCGATTTGAGTCTGAAGGTTCTGAATCTTGGCAACACCAATTTCGTATGACCGAGTTTGGAATCGGAAAATCGAAATTATTAGGGTTTGGGTATATGGTGAGGTGGTTCATCTCGGTGTGGTGAGTTTATGGAATCGGTGGGACCGAGATTACTTATGGGTTTATGTTGGAATGAAAGATTGCGATAGTTTGAGAGATAAATCACTAAGCACTTAGAGCAACCAGATCATCATCATAACCTCATCCCCTTTTAATAGTATTGGCTTTCCTATGGACTCAATGTGATCTTGGATCACTAAACCAAAAATAGAGTCTTGAGCTTTTGCCAATGTTTTCCTTAGCATTTTGAGGGGTCCACATCATCAGTCATTGCCATACCCATATCACTGAACTTTCTGAAATATTCTCAAGAAATAATTAGTTCAATGATATATATGTTGTTATTAATTACCAAAACCACCCGGGGATTAGTTGCACTTTCAGGTACTAAGTTCATGATAAATTTAGGTTCAATTAATCATATTACTAAAGAACTCCCACTTAGACAGACATCTCTCTAGTCATCTAAGTGATCACGTGATCCACATCAACTAAACCATGTCCGATCATCACGTGAGATGGAGTAGTTTTCAATGGTGAACATCTCTATGTTGATCATATCTACTATATGATTCACGTTCGACCTTTCGGTCTCCGTGTTCCGAGGCCATATCTGTATATGCTAGGCTCCTCAAGTTTAAGCGAGTATTCGCGTGTGCAACTGTTTTGCACCGTTGTATTTGAACGTAGAGCCTATCACACCCGATCATCGCGTGGTGTCTCAAAGACGAAGAACTTTCATAGCGGTGCATATTCAGGAGAACACTTCTTGATAATTAGTGAGAGATCATCTTATAATGCTACCGTCAATCAAAGCAAAATAAGATGCATAAAGGATAAACATCACGTGCAATCAATATAAGTGATATGATATGGCCATCACCATCTTGTGCTTGTGATCTCCATCTCCGAAGCACCGTCATGATCACCATCGTCACCGGCGCGACACCATGATCTCCATCATAGCATCGTTGTTGTTACGCCATCTATTGCTTCTACGACTATCGCGTACCGCTTAGTGATAAAGTAAAGCAATTACATGGTGCTTGCATTTCATACAATAAAGCGACAACCATATGGCTCCTGCTAGTTGCCGATAACTCGGTTACAAAACATGATCATCTCATACAATAAAATATAGCATCATGTCTTGAGCATATCATATCACAACATGCCCTGCAAAAACAAGTTAGACGTCCTCTACTTTGTTGTTGCAAATTTTACGTGGCTGCTACGGGCTGAGCAAGAACCGTTCTTACCTACGCATCAAAACCACAACGATAGTTCGTCAAGTTAGTGCTAATTTAACCTTCGCAAGGACCGGGCGTAGCCACACTCGGTTCGACTAAAGTTTGAGAAACAGACACCCGCTAGCCACCTGTGTGCAAAGCACGTCGGTAGAACCAGTCTCGCGTAAGCGTACGCGTAATGTTGGTCCGGGCCGCTTCATCCAACAATACCGCCAAACCAAAGTATGACATGCTGGTAAGCAGTATGACTTGTATCGCCCACAACTCACTTGTGTTCTACTCGTGCATATAACATCTACGCATAAAACCAGGCTCGGATGCCACTGTTGGGTAACGTAGTAATTTCAAAAAAAATCCTATGCACACGCAAGATCATGGCGATGCATAGCAACAAGAGGGGAGAGTGTGTCTATGTACCCTCGTAGACCGAAAGTAGAAGCGTTAAAACAACGCGGTTGATGTAGTCGTATGTCTTCACGGCCCGACCGATCAAGCACCGAAACTACGGCACCTCCGAGTTCTAGCACACGTTCAGCTCGATGACATCCCTCGAACTCCGATCCAGCCGATTGTCGAGGGAGAGTTCCGTCAGCACGACGGCGTGGTGACGATCTTGATGTTCTACCGACGCAGGGCTTCGCCTAAGCACCGCTACAATATTATCGAGGAGGACTATGGTGGAGGGGGCACCGCACATGGCTAAGAGATCAAGAGATCAATTGTTGTCTCTAGAGGTGCCCCCTGCCCCTGTATATAAAGGAGCAAGGGGGAAGGGGGCGGCCGGCCTAGGAGGGGGCGCGCCATGGGGAGTCCTACTCCCACCGGGAGTAGGACTCCCTCCTTCCTTGTTGGACTAGGAGAGGGGGAAGGAAAGGGAGAGGAGGAGAAGGAAAGAGGGGGGCCAGCCCCCCTTGCACTAAACCAATTCGGTTTGGGCCTTGGGGGGGCGCCCCACAATCCCCTTGCTGCCCTCTATTTCCACTAAGGCCCATGTAGGCCCATTAAGCCCCAGGGGTTTCAGGTAACCTCCCGGTACTCCGGTAAAATCCCGATTTCACCCGGAACACTTCTGATAGCCAAATATAGGCTTCCAATATATCAATCTTCATGTCCCGGCCATTTCGAGACTCCTCGTCATGTTCGTAATGACATTCGGGACTCCGAACAACCTTCGGTACATCAAAACTCATAAACTCATAATATAACTGTCATCGAAACCTTAAGCGTGCGGACCCTATGGGTTCGAGAACTATGTAGACATGACCGAGACACGTTTCCGGTCAATAACCAATAGCGGAACCTGGATGCTCATATTGTCTCTACATATTCTACGAAGATCTTTATCGGTCAACCGCATAACAACATACGTTGTTCCCTTTGTCATCGGTATGTTACTTGCCCGAGATTCGATCATCGGTATCTTAATACCTATTTCAATCTTGTTACCGGCAAGTATCTTTACTCGTTATGTAATGCATCATTATGTAACTAAATCATTAGCTGCATTGCTTGCAAGGCCTTTATTGATGTGCATTACCGAGAGGGCCCAGAGATACCTCTCCGACAATCGGAGTGACAAAACCTAATCTCGAAATACGCCAACTCAAAATGTACCTTTGGAGACACCTGTAGAGCTCCTTTATAATCACCCAGTTACGTTGTGACGTTTGGTAGCACACAAAGTGTTCCTCCGGTAAACGGGAGTTGCATAATCTCATAGTTGTAGGAACATGTATAAGTCATGAAGAAAGCAATAGCAACATACTAAACGATCAAGTGCTAAGCTAATGGAATGGGTCATGTCAATCACATCATTCTACTAATTATGTGATCCCATTACTCAAATGACAACTCATGTCTATGGTTAGGAAACATAACCATCTTTGATTAATGAGCTAGTCTAGTAGAGGCATACTAGTGACAATATGTTTGTCTATGTATTCACACATGTATCATGTTTCCGGTCAATACAATAATAGCATGAATAATAAACATTTATCATGATATAAGGAAATAAATAATAAGTTTATTATTGCGTCTAGGGCATATTTCCTTCAAGGGTCTGATTTGGATCCATATGTTTCATGTTATGGTTAGGTTTACCTTAATTCTTCTTTCGTAGTTGCGGATGCTTGCGAGAGGGGTTAATCATAAGTGGGAGTCTTGTCCAAGTAAGGACAGCACCCAAGCACCCGTCCTCCCACATATGAAATTATCGAAGTAATGAACGTGAGTCATATGAGCATGATGAAAACTAGCTTGACAATAATTCCCATGTGTCCTCGGGGGCGCTTTTCTTTATATAAGAGTCTGTCTAGGCTTGTCCTTTGCTACAAAAAGGATTGGGCCACCTTGCTGAACCTTGTTTACTTTTGTTACTTGTTACCCGTTACGAATTACCTTATCACAAAACTATCTGTTACCGATAATTTCAGTGCTTGCAGAGAATACCTTACTGAATACCGCTTGTCATTTTCTTCTGCTCCTCGTTGGGTTCGACACTCTTACTTATCGAAAGGACTATGATAGATCCCCTATACTTGTGGGTCATCATAGGGTTTTACGTCCATCACGAGGGCCCGAACCTGGGTAAACATCGTTTCCCCCTATTCTTGTAACCACTGATCCGAGATCCACAGCTCCGGAGCCCCTACCCCGAGGTCTGCAGGATTTCACACTGACACCAAGGTTAGTTCATCCCTCTTTGGGAGGATATCACATCTAAGGGGAGCTTTGCTCTAAGACTTGAGCTAAAGCAACTCTAATGGTGTGAACACATTAATGCTTTATGTAAAAGTGGCAACCCCACTTGTGCTTAAACGATGAGTATGACCTATGATCAAATGTTCTGATTTGGCTCCTAAGTCAATATACTCATATATAGATGACTATGTCATATTGCTTGACAGTTGCTAGAGTTTATTGTGCATGTTTGACATACTTTATTTGCTATCTTATTGTGTGAGCATGTTGCAATGCATCTTTCTCATTCAAGGACATCCAATAGTTGTTTGATTGTTTTGGTTTTATTTGGCCAATTAGATGCGCAAGAATGCCTAAGAACTTTCTCTAGCTATCTATCTCAACTTATCTCAAATTCTTTCTTGCT
The DNA here is from genome assembly GCA_021437245.1 of Aegilops speltoides. Lineage (NCBI taxonomy): Eukaryota > Viridiplantae > Streptophyta > Magnoliopsida > Poales > Poaceae > Aegilops > Aegilops speltoides. The sequence goes on along the minus strand of CM038143.1, from coordinate 122,375,600 downwards.
ATATCACAAAACTTGAACAAGTTCCTATAGAATCCACCGGGTGAGGAGCACTCAAAGCCACCGATCTGATTAGGGCTGACTTCCAAAACCTTCTAAGTGTTTTACGGTAATACCAACTAACTCATATTCGGTCTCACCAATTGACACTTGGACTGATCTTTATTTCCATCTCAGTAAGACCAAACTGAAGTTCTCGGAATCACCGATGAGCTCTATCACTGGCAGATATGCACTTCAGTGAGAACGAGTTGTTTCGTTCGGTACTACCGACAGCTAAAGGGTCTATATATCACCGTGGATCGTGCATTGAAAATCACTTCAAACGTCACGAGCCGGGACCCCTTTGCTGCCATCGCTCCTTTTCTATGGATCGTCGCCTTGTCTCCAGCACACCCTCGCCACCGGATTCCTTCGCCGTCAACGGAAATCATCATCGATTTTGCCGCCGTAGTGGATCTCCATCGATTTAGGGTGAGATTTGATCCCCTAGTGCTCCCAATCTGATTCAATGCACTAGAGTTTTGCACCAGCAACATTACCACCGTATGAGATTTCCTATCCGGTGATACATCCACTTTGCATCATGTTTTCCTACTATTATTTATGTTGTTTTATTATATAATAATGCTTTTTTGAGTATCTAATGCCTTTTCTCTCATAATATGCAAGGTATACACAAAGGGGGAGAATTCTGGCAGAAGGAAATCTGGACCTGAAAAAGCCACGTCAGGCTACCTATTCTGCACATCTCCAAATGAGTTAAAACTCTACGAGGAACGTTTATGGAATATTTGAGGAATATTGGAGCAAATAAGTACCAGAGGGGGCCCACCAACTGGGCACAACCCACCTTGGCGCGCCAGGGAGCCCAGGCGCGCCTCGGTGGGTTGTGCTCACCCAGGCCCACCTCCGGTGCCCCTCTTTTGGTATATAAGTCATTTTGACCTAGAAAAAATAAGGAGAGGACTTTTGGGGCAAAGTGCCGCCATCTCGAGGCGGAACTTGGGCAGGAGCACTTTTGCCCTCCAGCGGAGCGATTTCGCCGGGGGAACTTCCCTCCCGAAGGGGGAAATCATCATCATCATCAACATCATCATCATCACCAACAACTCTCCCATCTTGGGGAGGGCTATCTTCATCAACATCTTCAACAACACCAACAACATCAACATCTTCATCAACTCAAAGCCTAGTTCATCTCTTGTGTTCAATCTTTGTACCAGAACTATAGATTGGTGCTTGTGGGTGACTAGTAGTGTTGATTACATCTTGTAGTTGATTACTATATGGTTTATTTGGTGGAAGATTATATGTTCAGATCCATTATGCTATTTAATACCCCTCTGATCTTGAGCATGATTATCATTTGTGAGTAGTTACTTTTGTTCTTGAGGTCATTGTAGGATATCGGGTTCCGGCAAAACCCTTAAGGTTCAAACTCTGGGGTGCGCATGAAGATCTTCTCCCTACCGAAACACGCCCTCAACCTCGTCGCGATTCTAAGCTAGCACGATGAACAACACAAGAGACACGAGGTTTATACAGGTTCGGTCCACCGTTGTGGTGTAATACCCTACTCCTATGTGTGGTGTGGTGGATTGCCTCTTGGGCTGATGATGAACAGTACCAGGGAAGAACAGCCTCACGAGGAGAGGTGTTCTTGTGGTGGTGGGTGTTCTGCTTTGGAAGGATTCGATCCCCTCCTACTGTGGTGGCTATCTCTATTTATAGAGGCCCTGGTCCTCTTCCCAAATATCGAGCGGGAAGGGAGCCAACACTGGCCATTTTGAAAGGGGACAACTAGTATAAGCTATCCTGACTAAAGGTGGTCTTCGACTGCCAAAGGCACTGGTGATGACGCCATCTTGGGCTCCACGGTGACCTCCGTCCTGCCGTCCTGCTGGTCTTCGTCTCGTTGCACCGATATGGAAACCTTTGCCTGATGCCTCGGTACTCCGCACCTGCGCTTGCCCCCTTTGCACCAAAGAGGGAAATGAGGACACTGCGCAGGCTGGCACCTGCCTGGCGCCCGCCTGGTCTTGATCGTCATGGCTTCTCTCCGCCTCCTCGTGAGCCTGCCTGGTGAGGCCGCCCTGAGGAGGCCTTGTGTCATCCGCCCCGCGAGGCTTGGCCCCTCACGAGGGTCTTGAACTTGGGTGATCAAGACGGGCCGTACTAGGCCACTGCTGAGCCACGTTGTAGGCTGCATGCAGGCAAGTCTGGGGACCCCCGTTCCCAGAACACCGACAGTAGCCCCTGGGCCCAAGGCGCGCTCGGACTTGGCTTAGCAGCGAAGCCAAAGGGCAAGTGCGGAGCGCCGCGGGCCCCAACAGCCTGAGGCCTTGGTCGCCTCGTGGCGGTTAATTGGATGTGGGCATCTACGCTTCCTCATGCTGCCTCGACAACTGCCTGATTTGATGAGTCCCTGCTGCTTGCAAAAAGAGTCATCATTACCTGTGATCATGGAGGCGGACGGTTGGCCTCCCTTGGGCTATAAATGGGGAGGGGCGAAAGCCCCAATTGCAGATCTCTTCTTGCTCCGCTTGCTTCTTCTTCCTCCTCACTTTGGTTTCTTGCATCATCCCATGGCGCCCGTGAAGAGGTTCGGTCGTGGAGAAGGGGAAGGCTCGCCAGGAAGGGCCTGGCTCTCCCCCGCCCAAGCGCGGCCGCGGTCATCCCCACAAGCATCCCTTGACTCCCATCATGGCTCCTCGTGGTCGCGGTGGTGGCCCTTCACGCAGTGGTGGCCGCCCGTATGTAGGCAGCCCAGTCGGTGGAGGAAGGCATGTCGTGGCTGCGCGGCCTCCTCGGCAGCACTTTCACTCGGCAGAGGTGCTGCCGGAGTTTGTTGTGTGGTCGGACAGCCCGGCCGGCAACTGGCTCCAGCTCCCTCGCTTCTTCACCTGCGAACTACCGGTTGCTGCCCCCGGTCGGCTCTGGCTGCAAGCGGACCGCTACTGCAGTAGGGCCTCCTGGGTCGTGGTGGAGGTCTCCATCGCCGGGAACGTGGCCCTGGCCCGGGGCTGGCAGAAGTTTGCCCGCGCGTGTGGCCTGGGCTGCCGGTGCACCCTCCACTTCAAGTACGACGGCGACGCGACCCTCTACGCCAGGATGTTCGGAGAAGATGGCCACCGTGTTGGGTGCTGCCCTGAGGACGATGACGGCGATGGAGGGCTCGGCCTTGGCGACGGCTGTGATGAGGGCGAAGGCGAACCTGCTCCCGGCGGCGACCGCAGCTCGCCGAGCTTCAGTGGCTCCTCCTCCGGCGACAGCTCCTCCAGCGGTGGCCGCGACCAGCCGCCGCGCTCGCTTCGAGGGTGGTAGCAGGTCGTCCCATCGCCACGCCCCGGTGAAGTGCGAGGCGGAGTCTGACTAAGCTCAGGAGGACGATGCAGATCCCTTCTCGCGAGCTGCGCGCTGTTTTATTTTGTTTTTCTCCTTTCCTGCATTGAGAGAGAAGTATGGAGCCCTGTGGGGGCATGCAACAGACTATGATCCCCTAATTATCGTGCTACCCTTATTGTCCCTATGATGTGTGATGGTGTTGTGGTTATGTGCCTGCGTGTAGGAACAACTTAGCTCGGGACGTTACATTAGTTTCCTTCTCGCGAGATGCCTGCTTGAGGCCTTGCCGGGCGCTGTAGGAGCTGCAAAAATCTGTTGGGAGAATCATTTCTGAACCTTAGTCGCTAGGGTTGCCGGCCATGGACTGGTGCTTTGTGTCGCAATGCCCGAGGGGCATGGACTGGGAGGGGTGCTCCCGCTGTGAGCTTGAACGAGGGAGCCTCGCAAAACCCAGGCGAGAAAGGGCTCACGAGGGCGCGCGAGGTTCGCCAGAGAGAGAGCAAGCCAGACAAAAGCCGAAAACAGAGAACAGGGGCAGAAGACGGCAAACAACACTAGAAGCAACTTCAATAAGTTTCAAACAAGGGAGAACAAGCCAACTGTGGAAAGTAAATGAAAAGCCGCGTCCGGCACCTAGTCTAGTCTTTGATGTCTTCTCCCTAGCGCAGAGCTAAGTGCTGCCATTGGGCGTGGGCGGGAGCCCCCGAGGCCCGAGTGAGGCACTCCGGAGACTCTGGGGCGTGTACAACCCCAACTCATTATTACGTGAGAGTGTCACCGGCGGCGAGCTTCACAGGCACCGGGCCCTCTTCACAGGCACTGGGCCTTTCTTTGGGCGGCGAGCTTCACACGCACCGGGCCTTCTGCACAGGCACTTGGCCTTTCTTCAAGGGTAATACTTCCGGAGGTGCTGAATGTACCAAGCGTTTGGAATGGGCACCCCTTCCTGAGTCTCCAAGCGTGCGGCGACAGGCCTAGAAACATGGACAACCTTGAACGGGCCCTCCCACATGGGCGAGAGCGTATGCAGCCCTTCGCTGGAGAGCACCCGCCTGAGCACGAGGTCACCTACCTCGAGAGTCCTAGGGAGGATGTTGCGGCAATGATACCACCGCAGCGCCTGCTGGTATCTTGCTGCTCGTAGCACGGCTTCTCGACGGTGCTCCTCTCCTAGCACGAGGTCCATCCCCCGCATGGCGTCCTGTTGCACTTCATCAAACGCTAGGACCCGCGCGGAGCGACGCTTGACCTCGTGAGAGAGGACCGCCTCTGATCCATAGACAAGGAAGAACGGGGTCTCGCCAGTCGACTTGGTGGCGGTAGTGCAGATGGACCACAGCACGGACTGGAGTTCTTCATACCACCCCCTGCCGCAGGCCTCCAGCTTCTTTTTGAAGGTACTAGTTTTGAGGCCCTTCAGGACCTCTGCGTTGGCGCGCTCGGTCTGTCCATTACTCCGGGGGTGTGCCACCGAAGCATAGCATATCTGCGTTCCAAGGTTAGCACAATATGTTTTGAAGAGATTGTTGGTGAACTGCGAACCGTTGTCGGTGATGATGCGATTAGGGACCCCGAATCGGCTCACGAGGCCCTTGATGAACTTGACGGTAGAACCAGCTGGGATGGTGCGGACGGCTTCCACCTCCTCCCACTTGGTGAACTTGTCGATGGTGACATAGAGGTACCGGTAGCCCCCAGGCGCTTGAGGAAACGGGCCCAAGATATCCAGCCCCCAGACCGCGAACGGCCGTGAGAGTGGGATGGTCTGCAGGCCCTGAGCCGACTGATGAATTTGCTTGGCATGGAATTGACAGGCTTCGTAGGCCTTCACTAGCTCGATTGCGTCGTTGAGTGTCGTAGGCCAGTAGAACCCGCTGCGAAATGCCTTGCCGACGAGGGTCCGTGACGACGAGTGGTGTCCACAATCTCCTCCGTGTATGTCAGCCAGCAACTGCTTCCCCTGTTCCCTGGAGATGCAACACAGGGAAACATCATTTGGCCGCTTCCAGCAGAGCTCTCTGTCTTGGATGCAGTAGGTCGTGGCCTGCCGAGCCACGCGTTCCATGTCCTCCTCTTTCTCTGGCAGTGTCCCTTCCATCAGGTAGTCCTTGAATTCCGCGGTCCAGCACCCCTCCTGAGGCTCCAGCGCCAGGAGCAAGCGCGCTCCGGAGGTCGGGCCACAGGCCGGGGCTCCTGTGGCAGGCGGCTGAGGGAGTTCCTCTCGAGGTTGCGCTGTGCTTGATAGTGACGGTGCTGCCGAGGGCTTGAAGAGCCGCTCCTCGAAAACGCCAGGCTCCTGAGGCAGCCGCCTGGATGCCCTCCTGGCGATGTCATCAGCCTCTTGATTGGTGTCGCGGGGCATGTGCTGCAGCTCCAGCCCCCAAAACTGCTTTTCCATCCTGCGCACCTCCGCAAGATACGCCCCCATGTGCTCGTCCTTTGGCTCGTACACTTTGTTGGAGAGGTTGATGAGGAGCTGTGAATCGCCTTTGATAAAGAGGTGCTTCACCCCCAGTGCTGCTGCAGCTTTTAGGCCTGCTATTTGGCCCTCATATTCTACTATGTTGTTGGAGACCTTCTCGCCATGCTGGAACCAGAGCTGCACGGCATAATAGAGCTTGTCCTGAGTGGGGGATATAAGCACTGCACCAGCCCCCGCGCCATGTCACAAGAATGCTCCATCGAAGTACTTGACCCACCCAGCTGGTGCCTCACTTCCTAGGAAAGGTGACCGATCCTCGCCTGCCTCGAGCCCTGGTGCCTCCGTCCATTCTACCACAAAATCTGCAAGTGCTGCTCCTTTGACGACCCTGGTTGTGATAAACTCCAGCTGAAACGCTTGCAGCTCAATGTTCCTTTCGGCGACCCTTCCAGCGGAGTTGGGGCACTTGAGAACCCTTTCCAATGGGTAGGCCGAGACGACCTTGATTGGGTGGTCTTGAAAGTAGTGCCGCAGCTTTCGTGAGGCCACCAATAGCGTGAGCAACAGCTTCTGAGGCATGGGGTATCGTGCCCTTGCATCCCGCAACACCGTGTTGACGAAATACACCGGATGCTCGACAAGGTCCATGCCCTCCGGAGGGTTAGGCACCTCCTGAGACGACGGAGCCCCAAGTACCTGGCTGCCCGGTGTGCCCCCTTTAGCCCTGGGGGCGTCTCCTTGTTGAGGCTGGTCTCCATCTGCCGAGGCCATTGTCTTCATGGGGCCTTCCTGGTCTTGTGCTACTGTGGCCGAGGCCATGGCCGGTCGTGATGCAGCCTTGACCCGGCGCTCTTCCCGAACCGCCACTAGAGCTGCACTAGTGGAGTAGGGCATGGCGGCGAGTAGAGCACCAGGGGCTCGAGAGGGCGCGGCACCACCATCACAGGAGGGTTGGTCAGGTACTTCTTGAGGTCTTGAAACGCTTAATCGGCCTCCTGTGTCCATTCGAACGGGCCTTTCTTCTTCATCAGCTTGAAGAAAGGCAAGGCGCGCTCCCCCCAACTTGGAGATGAAGCGCCCTAGCGCTGTCACGCGTTCGATGAGCTTTTGCATTTCTTTGAGGGTTTGCGGTGGACTCATGCCTTCGATTGCCTTGACCTTCTCTGGGTTGGCCTCGATCCCTCTGTGGGACACGAGGAAGCCCAGAAGCTTGCCAGAAGGAACGCCAAACACACACTTCTCCGGTTTGAGTCGCAGGTCCACTTCACGGAGGCTCGCGAAGGTCTCTTTAAGATCCTGGATCAAGGTCTTCGCTTCCCGAGACTTCACCACAATGTCGTTGACGTAAGCCTCGGTGTTTTTCCTGAGCTGCCGGCCTAAGGCAATGTGCATCAGCCGCTGGAAGGTTACGCCCGCGTTGCACAACCCGAATGGCATGCAGGTGTAGCAGTATAGCCCACAGGGGGTTAGGAAGGCCGTCTTCTCCATGTCTTCTACCGCCAGGTGATAGCCCGAAAATGCATCCAGGAAACACAATAGGTCACACTCGGTGGTGGAGTCGACAATTTGGTCAATGCGAGGGAGTGGGAACAGATCTTGAGGGCAGGCCTTGTTGAGGTTGGTGAAGTCGACGCACATGCGCTCCTTTCCTCCCTTTTTCGGCACAACAACAAGGTTCACCAGCCATTCGGGGTAGCGAACCTCGCGAATAACACCTGCTGCCTCTAGCTTGCGGGTTTCTTGGACGCTGAAGGCCTGCTTCTCGACGGACTTCCGCCTTGCTTTCTGCTTCACGGGGCATAAATTGGGGCACACATTTAGGTGATGCTCAATCACCTGCCTCGGGACCCCAGCTAGCTGCTTGGGCTCCCATGCGAACACATCTTTGTTCGCGCGCAGGAAACGCACCAGCGCTTCCTCTTGGTTGGGGTCGAGGTTGGCACCTATGGTGAAGGTGGCTCCTGAGGACCCGTCCTCCTCAACAGGCACCTGCTTGATCTCCGCCTTGTCCTAGGTGAAGAGCTGCTTCTTCTTGGTCGGCGCAGCCCCTTGGCCTTGGAGGTGTCTGTGCCGGCGGGCTACGCTGCCGCGGCTGTCTTGAGGGCGATCTTGAGCGCCAGCAGAGCATCCTTGGTATCTCCAGCTACGGTGAGGATGCTGCTGCTCCCAAGCATCTTCATGAGGTTGTAGGCTGGATGGGTTGCTGCCATGAACTGACCTAAGGCAGGATATTCGAGGATGGCGTTGTACGGGAGGCCGATGAGGGCGATGTCGAAGTTGACCAGCTCCATGCCAAAGTTGTCGTGGGTGCCGAAGGTCACAGGAAGGTAGATCTGCCCCAGGGAGCTGGAGGAACTGCCTCCGACACCTGAGAAGGGCTTGCTGGGTTGGAGCCGTTCCAGCGGTACATGGAGGAGGCTGAAGGCCTCCACCGAGAGCACATTGAGGCCGGCGCCACCGTCGATGAGGGTCCTGGTGACGACCACCTAGCAGATGGTAGGCCTGCAAAGCATTGGGAGCGCACCCGAGCAGGCAGTGTTGACGGGGTGATCGTCCGAGTTGAAGGTCAGGTTGGCTTTGGGTGCCGCCCATCTCGAAGGAGCTCCTTGCCGCGCGAGGGCGGCGCCGATCTAGCGGAAGAACGGCTTGGCGTGGCTGTCTGAGGGTGGCTCCTGCGAGCCACCAAGGAGAGCTGCGACGGCCGGGGCGCCGGCGCAGCGTACTGGGTGAGGAAGAGGTTGCACAGCTCCTCCCAGGAGGCCATAGAAGATTTTGGTAGGTTGAGAACCCAAACGCGCGGGACGCTGCTGAGGGCCATGGGAAACCAGTTGGCCATGACCTTGTCGTTGCCTCCGGCCTTGAGGACGGCCTCCTCGTATGCCAGCAGGAAAGCCAGCGGATCCGCTGCACCGTTGTAGCACGGCGGCATCTCTGGCTTGAACTTGTGCGGCCACTACACCTGCCGCAAGGCGGGGGACAAGGCTCGGAGCCCCTAGCCCCTGCGCTGGCATCGGCCACTGGAGCCGGAGACGCGTAGTCCTCCATGAGGGCGAAGCGCGGTGTTGGTGAAGAGCGGGCCGACGGACAGGAGATCTCCAGCGCACCCCTACCTAACATGGCAAGTGTCGGATATCGGGTTCCGGCAAAACCCTTAAGGTTCGAACTCTAGGGTGCGCACAAAGATCTTCTCCCTACCGAAACATGCCCTCAACCTCGCCACGATTCTAAGCTAGCATGATGAACAACACAAGAGACACGAGGTTTATACAGGTTCGGGCTATTGTTGTGGTGTAATACCCTACTCCTGTTTGTGGTGAGGTTGATTGCCTCTTGGGCTGATGATGAACAGTACCAGGGAAGAACAGCCTCGCGAGGAGAGGTGTTCTTGTGGTGGTGGGTGTTCTGCTTCGGAAGGATTCGATCCCCTCCTACTGTGGTGGCTATCTCTATTTATAGAGGCCCTGGTCCTCTTCCCAAATATTCGAGCGGGAAGGGAGCCAATAACGGCCATTTTGAAAGGGGACAACTAGTACAAGCTATCCTAACTAAAGGTGGTCTTCGACTGCCAAAGGCACTGGTGATGACGTCGTCTTGGGCTCCACGGTAACCTTCGTCATGCCATCCTGCTGGTCTTGGTCTCGTTGCACCGATATGGAAACCTTTGCCTGATGCCTCGGTACTCCGCGCCTGTGCTTGCCCCCTTTGCACCAAAGAGGAAACGAGGACCTTTGTGCAGTGGCGCCCTTTGGTCTTGATCGTCATGGCTTGCGTCATGAGCACCTTGCGAGGTACCCCTTGCCTTGATCTCTCCGCCTCCTCGCGAGCCTGCCTCGTGAGGCCGCCCCTGAGGAGGCCTTGTGTCTTCCGCCCCGCGAGGCTTGGCCCCTCACGAGGGTCTTGAACTTGGGTTGATAAAGACGGGTCGTACTGGGCCACTGCTGCGCCATGCTGCAGGCCGCAGGCAGGCAAGTCATGGGAGAAATCATGTTGCAAGTAATCTTGTGAACTTGATATGTGTTCGATATTTTGATGATATGTGTGTTGTGATTCCCTTAGTGGTGTCATGTGAACGTCGACTACATGACATTTCACCATATTTGGGCCTAAGGGAATGCATTGTGGAGTAGTTATTAGATGATGGGTTGCGAGAGTGATAGAATCTTAAACGCTAGTTTACGCGCTATTCCGTAAGGGACCGATTGGATCCAAAAGTTTAATGCTATGGTTAGAATTTATTCTTAATACTTATCTCGTAGTTGCAGATGCTTGTGAGAGGGTTAATCATCAGTCGGAGGTTTGTTCAAGTAAGAACAGCACCTAAGCACCGATCCACCCACATACAAAATTATCAAAGTAGCGAACACGAATTAAGCCAACATGATGAAAGTGACTAGATGAAATTCCTGTGTACCCTCAAGAACACTTTGCTTATCATAATAGACCTTTTTGGCATGCCCTTTGCCTCAAAAGGATTGGGCTAACTTGCTGTACTTTTGCTACTACTATCGTTACTTGCTCGTTACAAATTATCTTGCTATCAAACTACTCTGCTACTTACAGTTTTAGCACTTGCAGACGTTACCTTGCTGAAAATCACTTGTCATTTCCTTCTGCTCCTCGTTGGGTTCAACACTCTTACTTATAGAAAAGGATGCAGTTGACCCCATATACTTGTGGGTCATCATCCGGCAACGAATCCGTAGAAATAGATTCAAGCAAAAATTTTATGTTTAGGGTTACAGAGAACTCATCTCGGAGTGATTGAATTGGACTGACTCAGAGTCACCAATTTGGCTTCGGCCATTGCACTTCAGTACATCTCGGTGAAACCAACGAGTACCGATCGATGAGACCGACTTAGCCTCTTAGTAGTACCATGTGCACTTTGTGAAACCAGGTTTCACTTCGGTTTGGTCAAAATTGTGTAACCTAGTTTCAGTCGATGTCTCGATACTTCCGAGAATTTAAAATTGGTAATTCCGAAATGCTTTCTATGAAAACCTAATACTGAAGTTTGAACTCAAATTTTTCAAAATCATCTATGTTTTGTGATGCTCATATATTCCACTCTACTTATTCTACTTCATAGGGTCAGAGTTCAGCATGTCATACGCAGAGGACAGTCTGAATACGTCCGCAGAGGCTAGTGTTGACTTGGAGGCAGGCACTAGTCCCGAGGAAAGTTTTGAAGAGGGAGAGATGAGTTCTCCTAGCTTGCCAAAGGCAGCCACCAAGGCTAGGAAGAAGAAAATTCTGATAAGGAGGATGAAGACTTCCAGCCAGAGGAGGTCACCTCAAAGAAGAAAAATATTGTTATTGCCAAAGAGTATGTAAATGCTCAAAAGGAGAGGCCTAGAAAATGTTCAAAGATTGCAGCTAGCTCAAAGCCAAGCCAGGGAAAATCTATGGTCAAAGTGGCTAGCAAGAAGAAAGAGAGGAAGCAGACTGCCCATGTGGTGTTCAAGCCCAAATCAATGAGGAGAGAGGAGGAACCAATTGCTGATGAGCCACCTCCCAAGCAACAGAAGCTTATGGCTGATGCTATGCCTCAAAAGGTAGTCACAACCTCCAAGGCCAAGACAGTTGTTGCCCCTAAGCCTAAGGGGAAGACTACAAGAAATATATCAGCTGTTGACAAGAACAAGGCCCAGTGCCTGAGAGAGATGAAGATGCTGATGATGAGGCTATATTGCTGAAAAAGCTCAGACCAAGGCTGCCAAAGCATGATGATTTATACGTCCATTTTGCATCATGCTTTTATATCAATATTTATTGCATTATGGGCTGTTATTACACGTTATGTCACAATACTTATGCATTTTCTCTCTTATTTTATAAGGTTTACATGAAGAGGTAGAATGCCGGCAGCTGGAATTCTGGACTGAAAAGGAGCAAATATTAGAGACCTATGCTGCACAACTCCGAAAGTCCTGGAACTCCAGGAAGATCAGTTTTGAAATATATTAAAAATATTGCACGAAGAAAGCACCAGAGGGGGGCCACCAGTCATCCACGAAGGTGGAGGGCGCGCCCTACCCCCCGGGCGTGCCCCCTACCTCCTGTGCCCCCTGGCAGGCCCCCAACGTCCATCTTCTGCTATATGGTGTATTTTGCCCTGGAAAAAAATCAGGAGGAAGCTTTCCGGAGGAAGCGCCGCCGTCTCGAGGCAGAACCTAAGGTAGGACCAATCTAGGGCTCCGGCGGAGCTGTTCTGCCAAGGAAACATCCCTTTAGGAGGGTAAATCACCGCCATCATCATCACCATCGATCCTCTCATCGAGAGGGGGTCAATCTCAATCAACACCTTCACCAGCACCATCTCCTCTCAAACCCTAGTTCATCTCTTGTATACGATCTTTGTCTCAAAACGTCAGATTCGTACCCGTGGGTTGCTAGTAGTGTTGATTACTCCTTGTAGTTGATGCTAGTTGGTTTATTCGGTGGAAGATCATATGTTCAGATCCTTAATGCTATTCAATAACCCTCTGATTATGAACATGAATGATTTGCGAGTAGTTACGTTTGTTCCTGAGGACATGGGAGATGTCTTGTTATAAGTAATCATGTGAATTTGGTATTCGTTCGATATTTTGATGAGATGTATGTTGTCTCTCCTCTAGTTGTGTTATGTGAACGTCGACTACATGACACTTCACCATGATTTGGTCCTTGGGGAAGGCATTGGGAAGTAATAAGTAGATGATGGGTTGCTAGAGTGACAAAAGCTTAAACCCTAGTTTATGCATTGCTTCGTAAGGGGCTGATTTGGATCCATATGTTTCATGCTATGGTTAGGTTTACCTTAATTCTTGTTTCGTAGTTGCGGATGCTTGTGAGAGGGGTTAATCATAAGTGGGAGGATTCTCCAAGGAAGGGCAGCACCCAAGCACCGGTCCACCCACATATCAAATTATGAAAGTAACGAATGCTTTATATAAGAGTTCGTCTAGGCTTATCACTTTTTTCACTTTTGTTACTTGTTACCCATTACGAATTACCTTATCACAAAACTATCTATCACCAATAATTTCAGTGCTTGCAGAGAATACCTTACTGAAAATCGCTTGTCATTTCCTTCTGCTCTTCGTTGGGTTCGACACTCTTACTTATCGAAAGGACTATGATAGACCCCCTATACTTGTGGGTAATCAAGACCCTTGTTTGGCGTTGTTGCCGGGGAGTGAAGCGCCTTTGGTAAGTGGAATTTGGTAAGGAAACATTTATATAGTGTGCTGAAATTTACTGTCACTTGTTACTATGGAAAATAATCCTTTGAGGGGCTTGTTCGGGGTATCTTCACCCCGACCAGAAGTGCAAAGAGTTTCTCCTCAACCTACTGAACCTACTGAAAATATTTACTCTGAAATTCCTTCAGGTATGATAGAGAAACTACTAGCTAATCCCTATACAGGAGATGGAACATTACATCCCGATTTGCACCTAATCTATGTGGATGAAGTTTGTGGATTATTTAAGCTTGCAGGTATGCCCGAGGATGTTGTCAAGAAGAAGTTCTTCCCTTTATCTATGAAGGGAAAGGCACTGACATGGTATAGGCTATGTGATGACATTGGATCATGGAACTACAACCGATTGAAATTGGAATTTCATCAGAAGTTTTGTCGTATACATCTGGTTCATCATGATCGTAATTATATATATAATTTTTGGCCTCGTGAAGGAGAAAGTATCGCTCAAGCTTGGGGGAGGCTTAAGTCAATGTTATATTCAAGCCCCAATCATGAGCTCTCAAGAGGAATTATTATTCAAAAAATTTATGCTCGTCTTCTCGTAATGATCGCTCCATGTTCGATACTTCTTGTACAAGTTCTTTTCTGATGAAAACTATTGAATTAACAAGGGATTTATTAGAAAGAAATAAACGCAACTATGAAGATTGGGAACTCGGCGAAGGTAAGGAGTCAGGTATAACCCCTAAGTTTGATTATGTTAAATCTTTTATGGATACCGATGGCTTTCGTGAGTTTAGTACTAAATATGGACTTAACTCTGAGATAGTAGCTTCTTTTTGTGAATCATTTGCTACTCATGTTGATCTCCCTAAGGAGAAGTGGTTTAAATATCATCCTCCCGTTGAAGTGAAAGTAGTAGAACCTATTAAAGTTGAATAAGAAACTATTACTTATAATGTTGATCCTATTATTCCTACTACTTATATTGAGAAACCACATTTCCCTGTTAGAATAAAGGATCATGCTAAAGCTTCAACTGTGGTTCGTAAGATTAATACTAGAATACCTACACCCCTTGAGAAAATTAAAGTTGAACCTAGTATTGCTATGGTTAAAGATCTCTTGGTCGACAATATTGATGGGCATGTTATCTATTTCTGTGATGAAGCTGCTAGAATTGCTAAACCCAATACTAAAGGTAAACATAGAACTGTTGTTGGCATGCATGTTGTTTCTGTTAAAATAGGAGATCATTGTTATCATGGCTTATGTGATATGGGTGCTAGTGTGAGTGCAATTCCTCATTCTTATACAAAGAAATTATGCATGATATTGCACCTGCTGAGATAGAAGGCATTGATGTTACTATTAAGCTTGCCAATATAGATACTATTTCACCAGTTGGGAATGTTAGAGATGTTGAACTCTTGTGTGGGAAAATAAAATATCCTACTGATTTTCTTGTTCTTGGTTCCCCACAAGATGACTTTTGTCCCATTATATTTGGTAGACCCTTCTTGAATATTGTTAATGCTAAGATAGACTGCGAAAAGGATATTGTTACTGTTGGTTTTGGGGATATGTCTCATGATTTTAATTTCTCTAAATTTTGTAGACAACCCCATGATATAGAATTGCCTAGTAAGGATGAAATTATTGGTCTTGCTTCTATTGCCGTGCCTCCTAATGATCCTTTAGAACAGTACTTGCTAGACCATGAAAATGATATGTTTATGAATGAAAGAAGGGAAATAGATAAAGTATTCTTTAAGCAAGGACCTATTTTGAAACACAATTTGCCTGTTGAAATTCTTGGGGATCCTCCTCCACCCAAGGGTGACCCCGTGTTTGAGCTTAAACAATTACCTGATACTCTTAAATATGCTTATCTTGATGAAAATAAGATATATCCTGTTATTATTAGGGCTAACCTTTGAGAGCATGAAGAAGAGAAATTATTGAAAACTTTGAAGAAGCACCGTGCCGCTATTGGATATTCTCTTGATGATCTTAAGGGCATTAGTTCCACTCTATGCCAGCACAAAATAAAGCTAGAGCAAGATGCTAAACCAGTTGTTGATCATCAACGACAGTTAAATCCAAAGATGAAAGAAGTGGTAAGAAATGAAATACTAAAGCTTTTGGAGGCAGGTATAACTTATCCTATTGTTGATAGTCAGTGGGTAAGTCCCATTCATTGTGTCCCTAAGAAGGGAGGTATTACTGTTGTTCCTAATGACAAGAATGAATTGATCCCACAAAGAATTGTTACCGGATATAGGATGGTAATCGATTTCCGCAAATTAAATAAAGCCACTAGAAAAGATCATTACCCTCTACCTTTTATTGATCAAATGCTAGAAAGACTATCCAAACATACACATTTTGCTTTCTAGATGGTTATTCTGGTTTCTCTCAAATACCTGTGTCAAAAGAGGATCTGGAAAAGACCACTTTTACTTGCCCTTTCGGTACTTTTGCTTATAGACGTATGCCTTTTGGTTTATGCAATGCACCTGCTACCTTTCAAAGATGTATGTCTGCTATATTCTTTGACTTCTGTGAAAAGATTGTTGAGGTTTTCATGGATGATTTCTCCGTTTACGGAACTTCTTTTGATGATTGCTTAAGCAACCTTGATCGAGTTTTGCAGAGATGCGAAGAAACTAATCTTGTCTTGAATTTGGAGAAGTGCCACTTTATGGTCAATGAAGGTATTGTCTTGGGGCATAAAATTTCTGAAAGAGGTATTGAAGTTGATAAAGCTAAAGTAGATGCTATTGAAAAGATGTCGTGTCCTAAAGATATCAAAGGTATAAGAAGTTTCCTTGGTCATGTTGGTTTCTATAGGAGGTTTATTAAAGACTTCTCTAAAATTTCTAGGCCTCTCACTGATCTCTTGCAAAAAGATGTTCCTTTTGTTTTTGAGGATGATTGTGTAGAAGCATTTGAAATACTTAAGAAGGCCTTGATTTCTGCACCTATTGTTCAGCCACCTGATTGGAATTTACCCTTTGAAATTATGTGTGATGCTAGTGATTATGTTGTTGGTGTTGTTCTAGGACAGAGAGTTGATAAAAAATTAAATGTTATCCAATATGCTAGTAAAACTCTAGACAGTGCCCAGAGAAATTATGCTACTACTGAAAAAGATTTTTTAGCAGTTGTATTTGCTTGTGATAAGTTCAGACCTTATATTGTTGATTCCAAAGTAACTGCTCACACTGATCATGATGCTATTAAATATCTTATGGAAAAGAAAGATGCTAAACCTAGACTTATTAGATGGGTTCTCTTGCTAAAAGAATTTGATTTGCATATTAGTGATAGAAAGGGAGCTGAGAACCCTATTGCAGACAACTTGTCTAGGTTAGAAAATGTTCTTGATGACCCACTACCTATTGATGATAGCTTTCCTGATGAACAAGTAGCTGTCATAAATGCTTCTCGTACTGCTCCATGGTATGTTGATTATGCTAATTACATTGTTGCTAAATTTATACCACCGAGTTTCACATACCAGCAAAAGAAAAAGGTTTTTTATTATTTAAGACATTACTTTTGGGATGACCCACACCTTTATAAAGAAGGAGTAGATGGTGTTATTAGACGTTGTGTACCTGAGCATGAATAGGAACAGATCCTACACAAGTGTCACTCCGAGGCTTACGGAGGACACCACACTGGAGATAGAACTGCACATAAGGTATTGCAATCCGGTTTTTATTGGCCTACTCTTTTCAAAGATGCTCGTAAGTTTGTCTTGTCTTGCGATGAGTGCCAGAGAATTTGTAATATTAGTAGACATCAAGAAATGCCTATGACCTGTTCACTTGTTATTGAACCATTTGATGTTTAGGGATTTGATTATATGGGACCTTTTCCTTCCTCTAATGGGTATACACATATTTTAGTTGCTGTTGATTACGTTACTAAGTGGGTAGAAGCTATTCGGCCTAGTAGTATTGATCATAACACTTCTATTAAGATGCTTAAAGAAGTTATTTTTCCGAGGTTTGGAGTCCCTAGATACTTAATGACTGATGGTGGTTCACATTTTATTCATGGTGCCTTTCATAAAATGCTTGCTAAGTATGATGTTAATCATAGAATTGCATCTCTGTATCATCCACAGTCTAGTGGTCAAGTATAATTGAGTAATAGAGAGATTAAATTAATTTTCCAAAAGACTGTTAATATATCTAGAAAGAATTGGTCCAAGAAACTTGATGGTGCATTATGGGCCTATAGAACTGCATATTAGAATCCTATGGGTATGTCTCCGTATAAAATGGTTTACGGAAAAGCATGTCACTTACCTGTCGTGCTAGAACAAAAGGCATATTGGGCTATTAAAGAGCTCAATTATGATTTCAAACTTGCCGGTGAGAAGAGACTATTTGACATCAGCTCACTTGATGAATGGAGAACCCAGGCCTATGAGAATGCCAAACTGTTTAAAGAAAAAGTTAAAAGATGGCATGATAAAAGGATACAAAAGCGTGAGTTTAATGTAGGTTATTATGTTTTGCAATACAACTCTCGTTTAAGATTTTTTGCAGGAAAACTTCTCTCTAAATGGGAAGGTCCTTACATTATCGAGGAGGTCTATCATTCTGGTACCATCAACATCAACAACGCTGAAGGCACAAATCTGAAGGTGGTAAATGGTCAAAGAATCAAACATTTTATCTCAGGTAATCCCATAAATGTTGAAACCAATGTCATTAACATCGTAACCCCAGAGGAGTACATAAGGGACACTTTCTAGAACGTTTCAGACTCTGAAAAGGAATAGATATGTGGTACGGTAACTAAACCGACTACAAATCTATTCAAATAGCATTTTTCTCTCCATTTTGGAATATTTAAAAATTTAGGAAAATTAAAAGTAGTCCGAAAGATACACGAGGCATCCATGAGGGTGGAGGGTGTGCCCTACCCCCTGGGCATGCCCCCTGCCTCGTGGCCACCTTGTGTGCCCTCCGGACTCCGTTTTCTTGCATGATACTTCTTTTGGTCGGTAAAAAATTATTATATAATCTCCAGAAGGTTTTGACCACCGTACCACGGCAAAATCCCCTATTTTCATTTTGAGATGTTTTCTGCCAGAGTTTTCAAGGCCAGGCATCATGTCGTCGTCCTCCTCCAACAACACGGATGGCGATGCTTGGTTGATGCAGATGGAACTTAGAAGGGAGGATGTCGAGGGAGCCACGTTGGAGGAGGATGAAGGATACTCACTTGAGGACCACCCTCCGGCTTCGGAGAGGGGAAGTCTAGCTGGCATCTCCACTATTACCAGTCCCCATCAAGCAATAGGGACCACAAGCAACCATGAAGACCAAGAGGTTCGAGGAGGGCTTCCCCCTAGGAAGCCCTTACACAGATTACATCGAAACAACTTTCATAATTTGGTTCATAATTACGGAGTGGAGAATACCCCTCGTACACATATACCCTCCGATTGGGACATATCCCGTCCAAGTGAAAGCAATGCAGGGAAGATCTCTTGCGGGCCTGAAAATAAGCATCTCATGGAGGAAATTCAGAAGAATGCAAATATGCTCCAACATGTGCTCCAAGGACTGCAAGTTCTAAAGGGTGCATTAATGAAGCTAACGTAATCGTGAACAACTCCATCATCACCACCTCCGAAGAAAGAGACATAAATACATGGGTATGGGCACTCCCCTTGGCAACTGCCAAGCTTGGGCGAGGTGCCCCGGTATCGTATCACCATCACACTCCTATCTTTTATCATTTTTCTTAGTTCAATCCTTTTGGTTATATCTTGATCTAGTAGAATAAAGTTTTAGTATGATCTAGCTTTGAGTTTTGTTTTGATCTCTATCTATGTAATCGAGTCCATGAGCCATATATTATAAAGAGTAGTTTTGGGTTGAGGGCTTTTGCTATCTCGCTGTGATCTTGAGCAAAAAAAGAGAGAATAAAAAGAAATAAAAATATCATATTGATCTTACGAAGAGTAATGACTTCACATATAAAGAGTATGATGGATAAAAGTTGCTGAGAGTTGACAAACATAGTTTTGTTCATCGTTGCAATTAATAGGAAGTAATAAAGAAAGAGAGGTTTTCACATATAAATATACTATCTTGGACATCTTTTATGATTGTGAGCACTCATTAAAATATGACATGCTAAAAAGTCGATGTTGGACAAGGAAGACAACGTAATGGGTTATGTTTTCTTATATCCAAATAAGTTATATTGTCATGTATCATCCAACATGTTGAGCTTGCCTTTCCCCCTCATGCTAGCCAAATTCTTTGCACCAAGTAGAGATACTACTTGTGCTTCCAAACATCCCTAAACCCAGTTTTGCCATGAGAGTCCAAGATACCTACCTATGGATTGAGTAAGATCCTTCAAGTAAGTTGTCATCGGTGCAAGCAATAAAAATTGCTCTCTAAATATGTATGATCTATTAGTGTGAAGAAAATAAGCTTTATACGAGCTTGTGATATGGAAGAAATAAAAGCGACGGACTGCATAATAAAGGTCCCTATCACAAGTGGAAATATAAAGTGACATTCTTTTGCATTAAGATTTTGTGCATCCAACCATAAAAGTGCATGACAACCTCTGCTTCCCTCTGCGAAGGGCCTATCTTTTATTTTTATCTTCTACCCTCATAAAAGAGTCATGGTGACCGTCACCTTTCCTTTTTACACTTTATCCTTTGGCAAGCACTATGTGTTGGAAAGATCCTGATATATATATCCACTTGGATGTAGGTTCTCATAAAGTATTATTGTTGACATTACCCTTGAGGCAAAAGGTTGGGAGGAAAAACTATAAGCCCCTATCTTTCTCTGTGTCCGATTCAAACCTTGTACCCATAATTATCGCGTGAGTGTTAGCAGTTGTGAAAAAATAAATGATAGTTGAGTATGTGGACATGCTGAAAATCTCTTATATTGACTCTTTCCGATCTTACGATAAATTGCAATTGCTTCAATGACTAAGATCATAGTTTGTTAGTTTTTAATGAAGTTTCTGATTCATACTTTACATTGTGAATAGATTGTTATTTTATCATAATAATTCATATGACAATATATGTTGTTGTTCTAATGATGATCATGATGCCCTCATGTTCGTATTTTATTTTGTTGACGCCTCTAGCTCTAAACATGTGGACATATTTTTCAATATTGGCTTTTGCTTGAGGACAAGAGAGGTCTAAGCTTGGGGGAGTTGATACATCCATTTTGCATCATGCTTTTATATCAATATTTATTGCATTATGGGCTGTTATTACACGTTATGTCACAATACTTATGCCTTTTCTTTCTTATTTTATAAGGTTTACATGAAGAGGGAGAATGTCGGCAGCTAGAATTCTGGACTAGAAAAGGAGCAAATCTCAGAGACCTATTCTGCACAACTCCAAAAGTCCTGAAACTCCACGAAGATCAGTTTTGGAATATATTAAAAATATTGGGTGAAGAAAGCACCAGAGGGGGCACCAGTCATCCACGAGGGTGGAGGGCGCGCCCCCTACCTCGTGGGCCCCCTGGCAGGCCCCCGACATCCATCTTCTGCTATATGGTGTCTTTTGCCCTAGAAAAAATCAGGAGGAAGCTTTCGGGACGAAGCGCCGCCGTATCGAGGCGGAACCTGGGCAGGACCAATCTAGGGCTCCGGCAGAGCTGTTCTGTTGGGGAAACATCCCTCCAGGAGGGGGAAATCACTGCCATCATCATCACCATCGATCCTCCCATCGAGAAGGGGTCAATATCCATCAAAATCTTCACCAGCACCATCTCCTCTCAAACCCTAGTTCATCTCTTGTATCCGATCTTTGTCTCAAAACCTCAGATTAGTACATGTGGGTTGCTAGTAGTGTTGATTACTCCTTGTAGTTGATGCTAGTTGGTTTATTCGGAGGAAGATCATATGTTTAGATCCTTAATGATATTCAATACCCCTCTGGTTATTAATATGACTATGATTTGTGAGTAGTTACGTTTGTTCCTGAGGACATGGGAGAAGTCTTGTTATAAGTAATCATGTGAATTTGGTATTCATACGATATTTTGATGAGATGTATGTTGTCTCTCCTCTAATGGTGTTATGTGAACATCGACTACATGACACTTCACCATGATTTGGGCCTAGGGGAAGGCATTGGGAAGTAATAAGTAGATGATGGGTTGCTAGAGTGATAGAAGCTTAAACCCTAGTTTATGTGTTGCTTCGTAAGGGGCTGATTTGGATCCATATGTTTCATGCTATGGTTAGGTTTACCTTAATTCTTGTTTCGTAGTTGCGGATTCTTGCAAGAGGGGTTAATCATAAGTGGAGGCTTGTCCAAGGAAGGGCAGCACCCAAGCACCGGTCCACCCACATATCAAATTATCAAAGTAACGAACGCGAATCATATGAGCATGATGAACACTAGCTTGACAGTAATTCCCATGTGTCCTCGAGAGCACTTTGCTTTATATAAGAGTTCGTCCAAGCTTGTCATTTGCTACAAAAAGAATTGGGCCACCTTGCTGCACCTTATTTGCTTTTGTTACTTGTTACCCGTTACGAATTACCTTATCACAAAACTATCTGTCACCGATAATTTCAGTGCTTGCAGAGAATACCTTACTGAAAACCACTTGTCATTTCCTTCTACTCCTCGTTGGGTTCGACACTCTTACTTATCGAAAGGACTACGATAGATCCCCTATACTTGTGGGTCATCAATGATTCACATCCTGAGGCTGAGAACATGAAGGAGAGGAAAGACAAAGGACTGAAAAGATGGAGGGAATCAGATAGCTATTCAGTGAGGAGGTCTGTTGTTGACTACCGCTTCCACCCAAGGAGCAGCAGGACTTCTATGAGATAATGCTACTTGATAAGAAGCCCATAGTGCATGATATGAGCTTGGTTGATTATAAGTTCATTGATGCAAATGAATATAACTTCCCCAATGTACATGAAAACTTCAAGACTATAGGCATTGAGGAGTTCATAGACACTAAGCTGATGGCATGGAAAGATGAGCTCATCATGCAGTTTTACTCCACTGCACACTTCTACCCCAATGGGAGGATAGTTTGGATGATTAAGGGGTCCAGATTCCAGTCTACTATTGCTGAGTGGGCACAACTGCTGAATGTGAGGAGAACCATGTTCATGATTATGCCAAGGGCAAGATGGACCACAACTCCATGACAAACTTGTAAGGTCGTATTCCTAAGGAATGTGTGAAATGTCACAAGCTTGGTTCATTTTACCACCTCTTACCTAGATTTGCTACTCCAACACTATTCTGAGGCATACCTTGATGCCCAAGTCTAGTGATGACAAGATGATTAGAGGGCACTCAATCAATATGTTGCATCTGGTGGACAGTTTCCAGAGATTCCAAGTGATGGATGTGATTGTTGAGACAATCAAAAGGACATCAGTGGATTAGAAGCGCTCATGTGGCTTTGCTCCACAAATTAAGATGCTTATCAACTCCAAGGTTGGTATTAAAGTATACTTCCTTGACCATTCGCACCTGCCACTCTAGCCAGAGCTCAAGGACTGCATTGTGACCATGACTGAGGATCATTCTACATCTGCTAAGTCACAAGCAGCGGCAGAAGCTACACAGAGTGTTGGTCCTAGCTCTTGCACAGTTCCAATTCTGAAGATGAAGGCTGATTAGATTTTATATCTTCTCCATGCTTCTCATAGGATTCAGTGGAGTTTGGCCAACCTCGTGAAAAGCCAAGAGAGCTTCAAGAGGATTATAGAAACCAAGTTCCGTGACCTGGGATGTGAAGGTCACTGAGGTACTAACCACAGTAGGAAGTCTAAATAAGGAAGTGGATGAGGCAAGGCTACACTCTAGCAGTGATGAGGAGCAGCAGGGCATAGGTCTACGCACTACTACCCAGTTTCAGATAATACCAAGGTCAGCAGTTGTGCCAATCACCGAAACCAGAGCCACAGTCTCATCTCCTGCTGCTACACCATCAGTTGGTACATCAGCTCCTCCAGTTGTATCTACACCACCGATCTAGCAGAAATCTTCTGAGATCTTTGCAGATGTGCTCCTCTCTACTTCAACCATGTCTACACATACCGGAGATGCAAGTCAGAGGACTTCACCACCAAGAGCTACTGGAGAGTGAGCCCCAAGCGATGTTTAGCTTTTTACTCATTCAAACTTTTTGGTACTTGTTGCTAAAGGGGGAGAATTAGTGTAGATCATTAGGGCTTCAAGACAGAGTGCTTTGATTTTTCTCGTTTGGTTTTCTTTGAGTTTCGTGATACTTTTGGTTGATGCTTGTATAAGACTATGTTACTTTGTGCTTGATCACACCATACGTTGATGCTATGCATGCTTTTCTATCCATATGCTCTTTGTATGATCATTCACTTATGTGCTTGGTGATGAGTGTTTGTCACATTTCATTCATATCATTTTTTAGCGCTCCACCAAGATGTATGTGACATGGAAGAGTGGCCCATGATCCTAAGCGATTGTGCATTTGCATTCAAACGCAATTTTTTAATGATGCACAAATTTAGGGGGAGCTCTTGCCTATCACATACTTCTCAAAGCGACGATGTACTTCATTGATTGTATCATTTATCGAAGCTTTGATCTATATGTTTTCATCAATTATCAAAAAGGGGGAGATTGAAAGTGCAACTAATCCCCGGGTGTTTTGGTAATTCATAAATATATATATATATATATCATTGATCTAATGCTTACTAAAAATAGATTTCAGAGAAGTTCAATTATTGGCATGGCAAGGAAATGAGGCTGTGGACCCCCTCGAAATACTAAGGACATGGTTTGCAAAGCTTCAAGACTCTACATTTTTGGTTAAGTGATCCAAGATCACATTGAGTCCATAGGAAAGCTAATACTATTGAAAGGGGAAGAGGTTTTGATCATGACTCAATTGCCCTAGTGCTTGCAGATATTGCTCCAAAAACCCTCAACCACTTTCCCATATTCATATATGTCCAAACACTAAATAGCCAACTCGGTCTCGCCGAAAACATCTACTCCGGACCCACCGAGTTGAGCTATACACTGCTAGAGCCAAACTCTAGAATTTCCGTCTCACCGAGATGATGATCGATTTCACTGAGTTGCGGTGACCAAGTTTATGTAAGCCAATTTGTTCATTTCGGAATCACTGAGTTGAACCGATCATAATTATCAAAACTAAGTCTTGCCTAGGTCATCGCATTTCGGTCTGTCCGAGATTTCCACACTATAAAAAAATACACTTCCGTGATGATACGTGTTTGTCACAGTAGGTCACGTTTTCTGTCATGCATGTACATTCATGATGATTTTATGATAGAATCACGATAGTCATACCTGTGTTGTTGTACAAGTGTTCCATGACATTACCAAAATTATCATCATGGAAGTTTCCACTTCCATGACGATAAATCGCGCGTCACAGAAGTGCTTTCGTCAAGGGTGACTGACACATGGCATCCACAGTAACGGAACGCTGTTAAGCTATCGGGTCCGATTTTCGATCTGATAACCCGTTAACAGCCCCGAGCAATGGGGATTTTCCAAGTGTAAAATCATCATTGGTTGGAGGAAACATGTGTCGGCTCACTATTGGGACAGATGTCATCCACTCATTGGACATAAGGCACCTATGATACGTCGACACGTGGCATGGCCCAACAGAGGCCCATTCCCGTGAAAAGGCCGGATCATTTGACTTGGTCAAAAGGTGGCGGGCCGGCCCATGGAAAGCCTATTAACGGCATGTTCGCATATAGCCCATTTACAGCCCGCTAACCCAGGGCCCGTTACGACCTATCCGAATTAGGCCCAGTAGCGTCATCTGGGCTATCCAATATGATTCCATCCCATTTTAACTTCTGGCCCATGTATGGCCCAAGATGTCTTTCGGCCCATATGAGGCCATTTGTAACTCTTGGCCCATTAACAGTCCATAGTGAAACTGGCCCGTAATGAACAATGTATCACTTTATACCCATTAACGGCCCGTGGTGAAACTGGCCCGTAATGAACAGTGTATCACTTTATACCCATTAACGGCTTGTTATTCCATTGGGCTGTTTCTAGCCCATGTTATCTTTCGGCCTTCTCAGGGCCCATTTATTCTTGGGCTCATTTCCAGCATTCGTTTACTTACGGCCACATCGTCATTTTTCGCTTGTGGGCCAAATTCACCGAGGTTACAATGGCCTGCTTAGGTCCGTTAATATGTTGGGTCGTTTTCACAGCGTCATCAAATACAGCCGATCAACGACAGCCCATTATGGTCAGCCCATGAATGGACGATTCCAACTCTAGCCCATTTACGGCCATAATGTTGTCTGTTATTGGCCCATGTTTGGCCAACCGATCATACGGCCCGTAGAAGGCCCATTGATGATACGGCTCGTAGAAGGCCCATTGTGTGTACGACCCGTATAAGGCCCATTGTTTCTACGACCCGTAGAAGGCCCATTGTTTCTACAACCCGTAGGAGGGAAATGGTAACTATAGTAAATATGTAGCCCATGGTTATTATGGCCTAGTTTTAAAAAATAGGTTATTGCGGCCACTAGCAAACCGCGGAAAAAGAACTGCACTGACTACAAGCAAAGAAATAAACAAGACAATAAGGAAATAAATAAGCAAGCAATTTACGCTAGGCTATCACGGCTATTACACATATTACATCCACTGGGCATCTTATGGACTGTGTTGAATCCTCTTGGCTAGTTCCATCTAGGAAAGTTCACATTACTGCTAAGATTGCAAACAAGTTTAATCATCTAAGAATGTGCCTTAAGAGATGGCAAATGAATGTTTCCAAGTTGAAATTACTGATTAGCAAGTGTAATCATGTTATATTCCTTCTATATGAGTTGGAGGAATGGAGGGCCCTGTTTAGGCAAGAATTCAATTTCAGAAAAATTGTGAAGGTCCACTTGGAAAAGCTTTTACACTTGCACTGCATGTACTAGAAAAAGAGATGCACTATCAAGTATATTAAGGTTGGGGGTGAGAACACCAAAAAATTTCATGCAATGGCCACTGAGAGGCACAGGAGATATTCAATTGCTAGTCTTAGATTACCTGATGGCTCTGTGGTCTCTGATCATGCTCAAATGGCTGGAATTATTTGGAGCTGCTTCAAGAACAGAATGGGCACTTCTAGAGGGATTGTAATGGGTTTTGATTTATCATCTCTAATCACTCCAGTGGATGGCCTGGAAGTGCTTACTAAACCTTTTGAAACGGAGGAAATGGATGATGTGGTCAAGCATATGCCTGTGGATAAAGCACCTGGACCTGATGGCTTTAGTGGTCTATTCTTCAAGAGGTGCTGGCACATAATCGCAAATGATTTCTATGATCTGGCTCAGGCTTTTCATGAGGGGACTGCAGTCTTGGAGAACATTAATAGTTCCTTCATTACTATGGTACCCAAGAAACTTTCACCTGAGGAAGTGGGAGACTATAGGCCTATTTCACTAACTAGCATGGGACTGAAATTCCTTTCTAAAATGGCTGCCAATAGGTTTCAGAAGCTGATCATGAAATGCATCCATAAGAATCAGTATGGTTTCATTAAGAGCAGAACAATCCAGGACTGTATTGGTTGGACCTTTGAATATCTGCATCAGTGCCATCAGTCAAAGAGACCAATTGTGATTCTTAAAGTACTAGACCAAAGCATTAACACATAGTGAATACATGAACTCCTCAAACTACGGTCATCACCGAGAAGTATCCCGATTATTGTCACTTCGGGGTTGTTGGATCATAACACATAATAGGACTATAGACTTGCAAGATAGGATCAAGAACTCACATATATTCATGAAAACATAATAGGTTCAGATCTGAAATCATGGCACTTGGGCCCTAGTGACAAGCATTAAGCATAGCAAAGTCATAGCAACATCAATCTCAGAACATAATGGATACTAGGGATCAAACCCTAACAAAACTAACTTGATTACATGGTAAATCTCATCCAACCCATCACCATCCAGCAAGCCTACGATGGAATTACTCACGCACGGCGGTGAGCATCATGAAATTGGTGATGGAGGATGGCTGATGATCATGACGACGACGAATCCCCCTCTTTGGAGCCCCGAACGGACTCCAGATCAGCCCTCCCGAGAGAGATTAGGGCTTGACGGCGGCTCTGTATCGTAAAACCCGATGAAACTTTCTTTTTGATTTTTTTCTCCATGAAAGCAAATATATGGAGTTGGAGTTGACGTCGGTGGACGTCTAGGGGGCCCACGAGGCAGGGGGCGCGCCCTAGGGGAGGGGGCACGCCCCCCACCCTCGTGGACAGGGTGTGGGCCCCGATGCTAATTCTTTCGCCAAGATTTTTATTAATTCGAAAAGTTGTCCGTGGATTTTTCAGTCATTCCGAGAACTTTTATTTCGCACAAAAATAACACCATGGCAGTTCTGCTGAAAACAGCGTCAGTCCGGGTTAGTCCCATTCAAATCATGCAAGTTAGAGTCCAAAACAAGGGCAAAAGTGTTTGGAAAAGTAGCTACGACGGAGACGTATCAACTCCCCAAGCTTAAACCTTTGCTTGTCCTCAAGCAATTCAGTTGATAAACTAAAAGTGATAAAGAAAACTTTTACAAACTCGTTTGCTCTTGTTGTTGTAAATATGTAAAGCCAGATTCAAGTTTTCAGCAAAGATTATGAACTAACCATATTCACAATAACACTTAGGTCTCATGTTTACTCATATCAATGGCATAATCAACTAGCGAGCAATAATAATAAAACTCGGATGACAACACTTTCTCAAAACAATCATAATAAGATATGACAAGATGGTATCTCGCTAGCCCTTTCTGAGACCGCAAAACATAAATGCAGAGCACCTTTAAAGATCAAGGACTGACTAAACATTGTAATTCATGGTAAAAGAGATCCAGTCATATTCATACCCAATATAAACTAATAGTAACGCATGCAAATGACAGCGGTGCTATCCAGCGGGTGCTTTTTAATAAGAGGGTGATGACTCAACATAAAAGTAAATAGATAGGCCCTTCGCAGAGGGAAGCAGGGATTTGTAGAGGTGCCAGAGCTCGATTTTGAAATAGAGATGAATAACATTTTGAGCGGTATACTTTCACTGTCAACATAACAACTATAAGATCTCGATATCTTCCATGCTATACACATTATAGGCGGTTCCCAAACAGAACGGTAAAGTTTATACTCCCCCACCACCAACAAGCATCAATCCATTGCTTGCCCGAAACAACGGGTGCCTCCAACTAGCAACAATCCTGGGGGAGTTTTGTTTAATTACTTTGATTTGATTTGAGCATGGGACTGGGTATCCCGGCTACCAGTCATTTTCTCGTGAATGAGGAGCGGAGTCCACTCCTCTTGTGAATAACCCGCCTAACATGGAAGATACAGACAGCCCTAGTTGATACATGAGTTGTTCGAGCATACAAAACAAATTTTCATTTGAAGGTTTGGAGTTTGGCACATACAAATTTACTTGGAACGACGGGTGAATACCGCATAAAGGAAGGTATGGTGGACTCATATGGAATAACTTTGGGGTTTATGGAGTTTGGATGCACAAGCAGTATTCCCGCTTAGTACAGGTGAAGGCTAGCAAAAGACTAGGAAGCAACCAACTGAGAGAGCGACAACAGTCATGAACATGCATTAAAATTAATCAACACCGAGTGCAAGCCTGAGTAGGACATAATCCACGATGAACATAAATATCGTGAAGGCTATGTTCATTTTGTTTCAACTACATGCGTGAACATGTGCCAAGTCGAGTCACTCAAATCATTCAAAGGAGGATATCACCCTATCATACCACATCACAACCATTTTAATAGCATGTTGGCACACAAGGTAAACCATTATAAACTCATAGCTAATTAAGCATGGCATAAGAAACTATAATCTCTAATTTTAATTGCAAACATGTTTATTCATAATAGGCTGAATCAGGAATGATGAACTAATCATATTTACAAAAACAAGAGAGGTCAAGTTCATACCAGCTTCTCTCATCTCAATCAGTCCATCATATATCGTCATTATTGCCTTTCACTTACACGACCGAACGGTGTGGATAATAATAATAGTGCATGTGCATTGGACTAAGCTGGAATCTACAAGCATTCCACTCAAGGGAGAAGACAAGATAATATGGGCTCTTAGTCAAATCAACAATCATGCATATAAGAGTCGCTTAACATTTTCATTATGGTCTTCTCCTCTCGACCCCCAAAGGAAAAGAAAAGAAAAGAAAACTATTTACACGGGAAAGCTCCCAACAAGTAAAAAAGAAGAACGAGAAATATTTTTGGGTTTTCTTTTGATTACTACTACAAGCATGGAAAGTAAACTAACTAATTTTTTTTGTTTTTCTTAAGGTTTATCAAACACACAAGAAGAAAACTAGAAAAAGAATATAAACTAGCATGGATAGTACAATGAAAGAGTATGAGCACCGACAACTAGAATGAGTGTGTGAACATGAATGTAATGTCGGTGAGAAATGCGTACTCCCCCAAGCTAGGCTTTTGGCCTAAGTTGGTCTATGGCCATGGGTAGCCTCACTGATATCCTAAGTTGTAACTGGGGTCATACTGAGATGCAGCAGCCATTGCCTCCTGGGCTATAGCACGGCGGCGAGCTGCCTCCGTCCTCCTCTCGTACTCATTTGCCTCCTCCCTGGTGATAACATATCTTCCCTTTTCCTGATAATCAAAGAGGGCAGGAGCAGGGAGAGTAATATGGAAAGCGCGACGTCTGTCAAAGATTAGTCGATACTGGAGGAATTGTTCATTCCTCTCAAGAAAATGATGACTGACCATAGCATTATAATCTAAATAAGCAGGAGGCAACTCCCTATCATCCTCATGTACAGGTATTGCCGGGGGAATCTGCCCGCCGCGGACACCTATGGGGCCGGAGCCCCTTGTCTGTGCGGTACGGGGGCGGAGGGAGCACAGAGAGCAGATCGTAGCGAGCACGCGGGCAGATTTTACCCAGCTTCGGAGCTCTCCGGAGAGATAAAAATCCTACTGCTGCTTTGTGTTTGTATTTGATCTCGCTTGAGAGTGCGAGCGTATGGTGGTGTTGTGTCTGTCGAATGGCCCGAACCCCTTCTACGTGCGCATGGGCCTCCCTTTTATAGTCGGAAGGGGGCGCCAACAGGTGGCAGCGTAGGAGAAAGGGGTAAAAATGTAAAAGAGGTGGTAGTTGGAACAAAGGGAACAGTGAAGCTACAAAGGCATGAACAAGGGTCGCTACCTACTTTGTGATGGGGACAAGGGCATTTAATGCCCGTCGCCGCCGACCCCAAAAGCTCCCGCCCTTGCGCTCTCCGCTCGCCACGGGCGATGGATCCACCACCGTGAAGTGCCACCGTACCCAGGCTGCACAGCCATCCGCCACGCGCCCTCGAAAGGCCCTGTATGCACGCGTGGGCTGATGAGCTGGAGCGCGGGCACACAACAGAACCCTCCCGCAAGCACCTTGCCGGGTCTTGACTTTGCCGGCCCGGAGCTTGCCGGGCTCAGAATTTGACGCCTCGGGCCCTCGCCGACGCATATAGCGCCGAGGCGTGTCTTCTATGATGTAATCTTCTAGTCTTCCCGGCGAGCTCCTCTCGCCGGGCCTTGTGTGAGTGATGTAACCTTGAGCTCGCGGCCTTCCCGGCAAGCTCCGCTTGCCGGGTCTCAATCTTCGCCTTGTATATTTCGCCTTTGAATGGTTTAACATGGAGCAGAAGGTCTCCGGCGAGCACGCGGTAAACCTTGCCGCGGAAGCTGAATCGCCGTGCACAAGTTGGGGTACCGAGGTACCCCTACCTTAGTACACCGACAGAGCCCCGGCTGGGCCATACACGGTGCCGAAGCGCTGTTGGGCCAGGCCCAAAACAGTCTGCACGGGCACACGCGTTCCCGGGCGCGCCAATCCACTTCAAGATTCGCCGATCCCCCCGACGCAACGGCACGCGCCGATTGCGGCGTCGTGGGATGGGACGTGCCCACGTTCTTTAATGGGAAGAGCGAACGCCCCACTTCCCCATAAAACAGAGGAAGCAGGAGCGTTCCTCCTTCGCTTTCATTGCATCTTCTTCCTCCTCCAGAGATCCCCTTTGCGCTCCGCCTCCTTAACCTACCTCCTGAACTCCTGAACAGAGAAACAGGAGAGGGATTACGGGCATCTTATCTTTCAATTTGTAAGCCCTCGGGCCTTAGTTGCATTTAGAATATGTAATCCTCTCTACCATGTTTTTCATCCTCTATGGACGTGTGCTAAACTAGGATGTTTTTAATGAAAAGAGGGGAACGCTTGTCGGACCGAGTCCTTTACTTGACTTCGTGCCTTGTATGTTCCCATCCCACGCCTCGGGAGCTTGCCGATGCGAACACGCTTGTCGAAAGTGCGGACATCGGCAGTTCGCTGGCGGTGTTGCTTCCGCAAGCAACCTTGCCGGGCGGGCTTGGCAAGACTTGTGTTTGTTGAGCGGACTCGAAAACGAAACAAGGGCGCGACACTTGTCGCAGCTCACTTAAATCGCTGAGCGGCTCGAAACGAAACAAGGGCGCGACACTTGTCGCAGCTCACTCAAATCGCTGAGCGGACTCGAAACAAACCAAGGGCGAATCGGGCCACGACTTGGCTCCTCCGCGCACGGGTTTTACAAGACATGCTCGTTCAAGGACGCAGCCCCGCTTTCCCTGGTCCATGAGAGGATGCATGACGAGGATGAAAACTTATCGATATCGCAGCCCCGGCAACTATGGCTTGCCGGGATGAATCTCGTTGTTCGCAGCCCCAAAGAATCTTGGCTCGCGGGACCCAGCGCCGGGCGCCTTTTTCGTTTTGCCGCTGGCATCGCAGCCCCGGCGACCTCGGCTTGCCGCGAAGGGATCTTGGTACTCGCAGCCCCGCGACTCGGCTCCGCCAAAATACAGTCTTGGTGTGCTCTTCGGTTTCTCCTTGTTGCTGTAATTTCAGCCATGGAAACAATTGAGCTAGTTCTCGCAACAGTTTCATTATTTACATGTATATGTATATAAATCGCTCGCGGTAACTTTGTAATGCGATGTCGTGCCTTGCCCTTCAGATGCTTATACTCACGCCTCGGGAGCTTGCGGTGCGAACACACTTGCCGAGTCGCGGGACATCGGCAGAACCAGCTGGCGGTGTTGCTTCCGGCAAGCAACCTTGCCGGGCCAGTTGCAGCGCACTTGTGTTTGTTGAGCGGACTCGGAAACGAAACAAGGGCGCGACACTTGTCGCAGCTCACTTAAATCGTTGAGCGTGCTCGAAAACAAACCAAGGGCGCAACTGGGCCACGACTTGGCTCCTCCGCGCACAAGTTTCTCATACGAAGGGCATCTTACGGCAAGGCTTGCTACGTTGCACCCTCTACTTTACACCCTTTGTACGCTTCAACCCTACGCTTCTAGGGAACTTGCCGGCAAGGGGCCCTTGCCGCGAGCGCTGAGTGCTGAACTCGAAGCAGCCTGCTGGCTAAGGCCTTACCGGCAAGCAACCTTGCCGCGGCTAGTCGCAACGCACTTAGCTTGCTGAGCGGACTCGGAAACGAAACAAGGGCGCGACACTTGTCGCAGCTCACTTAAATCGTTGAGCGTGCTCGAAAACAAGGGAAGGGTGCGGCTATCCACGGGTAGGTCCCTCCGCGCATGGTATTATGCGTATAAAGGACGAACGACGAGGAACATAACGTAAAAAGCATGGAACTAAGGAGTGCTCGCACAAAAGCTCGGACAACTTAGCTTTTCCGCCGCGATCCGCAAGGCCGCACTTCTCCCTTGATTTCCTCCCTTGTACGTTTCACCCTCACGCTTCGAGGAACCTGCGGCAAGAAACACACTTGCTGAGTGCGGAACATCAGCAGCCCGCTGGCGGTGTTGCCCGCAGAAGAACTTGTCGGGCTAGTTGCAGCGCGCCTTCATTGTTGAGCGGACTCGAAACAGATCAGGGGCGCAACTTAGCCACGATTCGACCCCTATGCGCACAGGTTCTCCATACAAGGTACGAATTTTCAGGGAATACAACTCAAAAGCTTGAAACTGGCTGCTTTCTTTGCCCTACTAGCCGGCGGAGCTCGATGGCACGTCCTCGACGGCGGCGCAGCACTCCGAAGAGGTGCGCTTGCCGGAGTAGGCACCAGAGCTGTTCTTGCGGCTTTCCTTGCCCTACTGGCAGGTGGAGCTCGATGGCACGTCCTCGACGGCGGCGCAGCACTCCAGAGAGGTGCGCTTGCCGGAGTAGGCACCAGAGTTGTCCTTGCCGGGCGTAGTCTTTGGTAGATCTGCCTTTGCCTCCTTGCACTCGCCGGTGGAGCTCGATGGTGCGTCCTCGACGGTAGCGCAGCACTCCGGGGAGGTGCGGTTGCCGGAGTGGGCACCAGAGCTGTCCTTGCCGGACTTTACTTGCCGGTGGAGCTCGATGGCGCGTCCTCGTCGGCAGCGCAGCACTCCGAAGAGGTGCGGTTGCCGGAGTGGGCCCCAGAGCACTTGCCGGACTTGGTCTTCGTCTTCTTCCCCCCGGGAGCTTCAGCGGCAAGTGTATTCTTATCGGCCGCAGCTGCCGCATCCCGGTAGATCTTGTCGGCGCAGATAAGCGCATCCTTCTTGTCGCCGTGGGCGGTGATGATGCTTATCGCCCCGCATCTTGAGTACGCTGTAAGCATAATGGGAAGCTGCCATGAACTTGGCGAGGCAGGACGGCCGAGTATTCCATTGTATGGCAACGGAATATCGGCGACGCCGAAAGTGATGCGCCAGTCCTGAAATTGAGCTCCCGCCAAAGGTCACCGCAGAGTGATCTTTCCTTTGGGCTTGCTCCGTCCCGGTTGATTCCTTG
This sequence comes from Aegilops speltoides, assembly GCA_021437245.1. Taxonomy (NCBI): domain Eukaryota; kingdom Viridiplantae; phylum Streptophyta; class Magnoliopsida; order Poales; family Poaceae; genus Aegilops; species Aegilops speltoides. Next base: position 122,341,746 of record CM038143.1, on the reverse strand, counting down.
AAAGAACCGGTCTCTTCGAGCTCACCATCTGAATTTGGAGTTTCTTGATCACAGCGAGAGGAGATCAAGTTCAGCCCGGCCCCGCCGTCAACCAACATTTTGGTGACCTTGAGGTTGCGGATGGTGGGCGAGACCAGCATCGGCAAGCACCCGACCGCGGTGGTGCGGTCAGGGTGATCCTCAAGATCAAAAATGATGGGCGTGCTGGACCATTTGAGGAGCCTGCGCGACTCCACGGGCGGCTCCGCTGCATTCACCTCACGCACCCACTGCTTTAGCTGGCGGTGGGAGGTGTGCAGAGAGGCGCCACCGTCGATGCACAGGACTTCCGTAGCCTTCTGGAACTCCTGCTCACTGTCATCCTCATCCTCCATGTCTTCATCGTCGTCTTCTCCATCTTTGTCGCGGCCCCGGGGAGGTCGATCACCTTGCCGCTGCTTGGCCTGCCGCGGCGTCCTCCCCGGCCATTGAACGGCCGCTTCTTGCTTGGTTCTCCTCCGCCACCTTGGGCCTTCTCCTTGTCGCGCCTCTCGTACTCAGCTTTTTGCTGCTCGACGAGATACTCGACGCGCTTGCAGTTGGAGAGATCGTGGCCCTTGGTGCGGTGGATTTTGCAAGATTGCTTGTCGGAGCCGCCCCGCTTGTCGGCTGCCGCCATGAGGCAGCTCTTTGCGGAGAAGCAAGCCTGCGCTTGCTTGGCGGGAGCCTCCTTGCCGGACTTCTCGACGGCGAGCACCTCTTTCTTGTTCTTCCTTCGGTTGTTCCGCCGCGGCTCTGCTTGTCGGGCGGCATCGCCATCGCCGCTTTCTCTGCGCCAAAGATCCTCCCCGGAGTCTCCTCTTCCTCCACAGCGCGACTTGTCGCCCAGAGCATATAGCTCGCCGACATCCCGAATCTTGGTCATCGCCATCTCTTCACGCATGCGGCGGTTACGCACGCTCGTGGAACGCTACCGATAACCGTGGCAGGGTGGACATCGAGGATGTTGTGCCGCACACGGCTGAAGCGTTGGATATACTTGCGCAGGATTCTCCTTCCTTCGGGCCAAAATGTGGAGATCACTCTCACGCGTGGGGTTTGTGGTCGCCAAAGTGAAGGCGCCAACAAACCGATGGCAAAGATCTGCCCAAGAAGAAATGGAGCCTTCCGCAAGTGCATGAGCCAAGAACGAACGCTCGCTTAAGCACGAGCGGAAGTAGTTCGCCGAGAATCTTCTCGTCGCGCCCCGCAGCTTGCACGCGATGGTGTAGACACCGAGGAATTCCGAGGGTGCGTCTTGCCGTCGATTTCTCTGATACGCCGGGCTTGAAATTCTTCATCTTTGGGCCATCGACGTGCCGCAGCTCGCTGGTGAACGCAGGCAGCTCGCCGCAGACGGCAAGTCGCCGTTCACCGGCGCGCGACGCCGACAGCTGCTCCAGCTCTCGATCGATTGTCGCCGAAGCTTCGGGCGGCGCCGATCATGGTCCGAAGCGTCTTCTTTGTCGCCGGTCGCCGAGGACTGGCGTTGATCCCGCCGGGCCGCTGGATCCGACGATGCCGTGGAGCCGCTGTCGGTGTTGTTCCAGCTGGGCGGCGCTTTTGCTTCGCTGCGGGGAGTGCACGGTGGTTGCACCCGGCGCGTCTTGTCGCCGCCGGCCTTCGTCTTTCAGCTTGCTTGCGCGCGCGAGGTCGCCGGCTGCTGTGAAGAGTCGTTGTTGGCGGCGACCAGCTCTTGATGGTAGCCCTCCGGCCTTGGCCTTCTCCGCCGCCGAGGGAAGTCGAGGATAGCGCTCTTGCGAAGCGCTTGCGGAGTGGAGGGGAGCGGAGCGAAGCGGTGCGAGGAGCGGGTATGCTCGGACTCTAACAAGTGTTAGAAGGAGCAGGTCCTGCCGGCGCTTTCGCTTTGCTCGTGTCCGGACGGTGGTCGGAGTATCCCGCGAGCCTCCGGCGTGTCCTTGCCTCAAGAAAGCGGATACCACCTCCCGTGGTATGGCGCTGCTGGGTTGTCGGCGCTGAGATGGACGTGGATCCACGGAGACCAAGCGCGGTCATCCGCCCTGTCCTTGATTCGGTGGCGCGCGAGTGTCTCGCCGGCGACCACCCTTCCGACGGCGTCTCCTCCGCCCACCGCTGGCTCGTGGCGGCGGATGAGACGCAGCCGGGATCGCAACCTCCTTCTTCGGGCCATGGCGCAATTGTTGATGAAGTTGCTGATGAAACTGGAGAGGTTGATGAAGAACGCGCCCGCGTGAACGCCGGATCAGGTCCGCACAACCTCGACGCCCCCTACCTGGCGCGCCAGAGATGCCGGGGGAATCTGCCCGCCGCGGACACCTATGGGGCCGGGGCCCCTTGTGAGTGCGGTACGAGGGCGGAGGGAGCACAGAGAGCAGATTGAGGCGAGCACGCGGGCAGTTTTTACCCAGGTTCGGGCCGCGACGGACGCGTAAAACCCTACTCCTGCTTTGGGTTGTATTGAGCTCGGGAGCTTGAAGAGCTACAGTAGCAGCTACACCGAGCGCGAGAGTGGCTAAAGATTTTACCCAGCTTCGGAGCTCTCCGGAGAGATAAAACTCCTACTGCTGCTTTGTGTTTGTATTTGATCTCGCTTGAGAGTGCGAGAGTATGGTGGTGTTGTGTCTGTCGAATGGCCCAAACCCCTTCTACGTGCGCATGGGCCTCCCTTTTATAGTCGGAAGGGGGCGCCGACAGGTGGCAGCGTGGGAGAAAGGGGTAAAAATGTAAAAGAGGTGGTAGTTGGAACAGTGCGGGAACAAAGTGAAGCTACGAAGGCATGAACAAGTGGTCGCTACCTACTTTGTGAGGGGGACAAGGGCATTTAATGCCCGTCGCCGTCGACCCCAAAAGCTCCCCGCCTTGCGTCTCCGCTCGCCACGGCGATGGATCCACCACCGTGAAGTGCCACGTGTACCCCAGCTGCACACCATCCGCCACGCAGCGCCCTCGAAAGGCCCTGGCGCACGCTGGGCTGATGAGCCGAGCGCGGGCACACAACAGAACCCTCCGGCAAGCACCTTGCCGGGTCTTGACCTTGCGGGCCCGGAGCTTGCCGGGCTCTATAACTTGTCGCTCCCCGGGCCCTCGCCGGGACGCATATAGCGCCGAGGCGTGTCTTCTATGATGTAATCTTCTAGTCTTCCCGGCGAGCTCCTCTCGCCGGGGCCTTGTGTGAGTGATGTAACCTTGAGCCTGGAACGGCCTTCCCGGCAAGCTCCGCTTGCCGGGGTCTCGATCTTCTGTCTTGTATATTTCGTCTTTGAATGGTTTAACATGGAGCAGGAAGGTCTCCGGCGAGCACGTGGTAAACCTTGCCGCGGGAAGCTGCAACTGCCCGTGCACAAGTTGGGGTACTGAGGTACCCCTACCTTAGTACACCGACAGGTATACCAAGATAATTAGCCACACGGGTCGCATAAATCCCTCCAAACAATTCTCCAACTAAACCATTGTTATGCAACCTACGTGCAACAATTGCCCCAAAGTTGTATTGTTTCTTACCTAATATAGCACTCTTGAGAACACAAAGATCAGGAACACACATGTGACATGCTTCATCCTTACCGTTAATGCATCTACCAATGAAGAGAGCAAAATAATGTATAGCAGGAAAATGAATGCTCCCTATGGTAGCTTGTGCTATTTCTCTAGATTCTCCCACAGTGATACTAGCAAGAAAGTCTTTATATTCAGATTTACGGGGTTCATTAACATTGCCCCACTGCGGGAGTTTGCAAGCAGTAGTGAAATCTTCTAGGTCCATGGTATATGACTGATCATAAATATCAAACAGGACACTTGGAGAATTACGCGAAGATGTAAACTTAGATCTTCTCACAAATGAAGCAGTCAAATAGTAGTACTGAGGACACTTATCAAGATCGGCATTACGCACATATGCATCAAATTCATCCTTGATGCCTGCATTAACCATAAACTCTTCTGACGGCCATTCACAAGGCCGCACGTCAGCTTCCCTTGGTGGTTCATCAACCTGCTCACGCATTGCGAGCCTGGGTCCTTTCTTTCTTGAAGAACCAGCTTGGTACATTTTCCTGGACATATTTCTTCCTCTAAAAAATTTCTGACATTTTTAGCAACTCAAAATAAAAGTGAATCAAACTCAACAAAACTGATAGCAACTACTCCCACAAGTGCCTAGAGCCTATATCATGCATTAGAATTACTTGGGACCTCATAAATTTGACATGCAAGCTCAAGAACAGGGTCACCTAGGCAGCAAAAATTTGCAATGAATAAAGCACTAGAACAAAAACTAATTGGACCATTGGAGGAGTCGCATACCAAAGAACAATCCCCCAAAGCAGTTTTGTGAATGGAGCTTTGAGCAAGGAGAACGAAAATGGCAGCAAGATGAGCTAGAACTCGTGCTTGAGCTGGATAGTCATTTTTTCAGGAGGAAGAAGTGTATGGGTGCAGGAATAAGTGGAGGGGGGGCGCCGTGGGCCCACGAGGCAGGGGGCGCGCCTTGTAGGGGTGGGAGCGCCCTGGACCCTCGTGGCCAGGTGCTAACTCCCCTTACTGTGTTCTCAGTGCCAGATATTCTCAAATATTCCGGAAAAAATCATACTAAATTTGTAGGGCATTTGGAGAACTTTTATTTTTGGGGTATTTTTTATTGCATGGATAATTCAAAAAACAGACAGAAAATACTATTTTTGCTTTATTTATTCTAAATAACAGAAAGTAAAAAGAGGGTACAGAAGGTTGTGCCTTCTAACTTCGTCCATCTCATGATCATCAAAAGGAATCCACTAACAAGGTTGATCAAGTCTTGTTAACAAACTCATTCTGAATAACATGGAATCCGAGAAATTTTGAATAACACTAGGTTACCTCAACGGGGATATGAACATCCCCAATAATAAGAATATCATATTTCTTCTTGACAGTAGGAAGAGAAAATTCGAAACCTCCAATAATAATAGTTGGACTTTTTCCAATAGAATTGATGCTATGAACTTGAGGTTGTTTCCTCGAAAAGTGTACCATATGCTCATTACCATTAATATGAAAAGTGACATTGTCTTTGTTGCAATCAGTAACAGCCCCTGCAGTATTAAAAAAAGGTTCTACCAAGGATAATCGACATACTATCGTCCTCGGGAATATCAAGGATAACAAAGTCCGTTAAGATAGTAACGTTTGCAACCACAACACGCACATCCTCACAAATACCGACAGGTATAGCAGTTGATTTATCAGCCATTTGCAAAGATATTTCAGTAGATGTCAACTTATTCAATTCAAGTCTATGATATAAAGATAGAGGTATAACACTAACACCGGCTCCAAGATCACATAAAGCAGTTTTAACATAGTTTCTTTTAATGGAGCATGGTATAGTTGGTACTCCTGGATCTCCTAGTTTCTTTGTTATTCCACCCTTGAAAGTATAATTAGCAAGCATGGTGGAAATTCTAGCTTTTGATATCTTTCTTTTATTTGTAATAATATCCTTCATATATTTAGCATAAGGGTTCACTTTAAACATATCAGTTAAGCGCATACGTAAGAAGATGGGTCTAATCATTTCAGCAAAGCGCTCAAAATCCTCATCATCCTTTTTCTTGGATGGTTTAGGAGGAAAAGGCATGGGTTTCTGAACCCATGGTTCTCTTTATTTACCATGCTTCCTAGCAACAAAGTCTCTTTTATCATAACGTTGATTCTTTGATTGTGGGTTATCAAGATCAACAGCAGGTTCAATCTCTACATCATTATTATTGCTAGGTTGAGCATCAACATGAACATCATCATTAACATTATCACAAGGTTCATGTTCATCACCTGATTGTGTTTCAGCATCAGAAATAGAAATATCATTAGGATTCTCAGGTGTGTCTCCAACAGGTTCACTAGAAGCATGCAAAGTCCTATCATTTTTCTTTTTCTTCCTTTTAGAAGGACTAGGTGCATCTAAATTATTTCTCTGAGAATCTTTCTCAATTCTCTTCGGGTGGCCTTCAGGATACAAAGGTTCTTGAGTCATTCTACCAGTTCTAATAGCCACTCTAATAGCAAAGTCATGTTTATTATTTAATTCATCGAGCAGATCGCTTTGAGCTTTAAGTACTTGTTCTGCTTGAGTGGTAACCATAGAAGCATATTTACTAATGAGTTTAAGTTCACCTTTAACTCTAGCCATATAATCACTCAAGGATCCAATCATGTAAGAATTACTCTTTAATTCTCTACCAACCTAAGCATTGAAATTTTCTTGCCTAGCCATGAAGTCATCAAATTCATCTAAACATTGGCTAGGGAACTTAGTAGAGGGGATTTCAATTTTATCATATCTATAGAGAGAATTTACCTTTACTACCTGTGTCGGGTTATCAAGACCAACAGGTGGTATATTAAGACCATGTATTTCTTCAATAGGAGGTAAATTCTTAACATCTTCAGCTTTAATACCTTCCTCTTTCATTGATTTCTTTGCCTCTTGCATATCTTCGGGACTGAGAAATAGAACTCCCCTTTTCTTCGGAGTTGGTTTAGGAATAGGTTCAGTAATTGGCTCAGGAGTTGGCTCAGAAAATGTCCAATTATTTTCATTAGTCAACATATTATTCAATAGCAATTCAGCTTGATCAACTGTTCTTTCCCTGAAAACACAACCAACACAACTATCCAAGTGGTCCTTGGAAGCATCGGTTAGTCCATTATAAAAGATATCAAGTATTTCATTTTTCTTAAGAGGGTGATCAGGCAAAGCATTAAGTAACCGGAGAAGCCTCCCCCAAGCTTGTGGGAGACTTTCTTCTTCAATTTGCACAAAATTATATATTTCCCTCAAGGCGGCTTGTTTCTTATGAGCAGGGAAATATTTAGCAGAGAAGTAATAAATCATATCCTGGGGACTACGCACACAACCAGGATCAAGAGAACTAAACCAAGTTTTAGCATCACCCTTTAACGAGAATGGAAATATCTTAAGGATATAATAGTAGCGAGATTTCTCATCATTGGTGAATAGGGTGGCTATAAAATTCAATTTAGTAAGATGTGCCACAACAGTAGCCATAAAAAGGATCAGATTCAACCAAAGTAATTATCTCAGGATTGACAGAGAATTCATAATCCTTATCAGTAACAAAGATAGGTGAAGTAGCAAAAGCAGGGTCATATTTCATTCTAGCATTTAGAGTTTTATGTTTAAGTTTAGCCAATAACTTCTTAAGATCAGATCTATCATTGCAAGCAAAAAAATCTCTAGCAGTTTCTTCATCCATAACATAACCCTCTGGAACAACAGGCAATTCATATTTAGGGGGAGAACCTTCATCATCACTATCTTCAATAATATCAGTTTCAAAAAATTCATTCTCTCTAACCCTAGCAAGTTGTTCATCAAGAAATTCACCTAATGGCATAGTAGTATCAAGCACGAAAGTAGTTTCATCATAAGTATCATGCATAACAGAAGTGCCATCATCAATAACATGCGACATATCAGAATTCATAGCAGTAGCAGGTTTAGGTGTCGCAAGCTTACTCAAAACAGATGGTGAATCAAGTGCAGAGCTAGATGGCAGTTCCTTACCTCCCCTCGTAGTTGAGGGAAAAATCTTAATTCTTTCGTCTTTCAAGTTCCTCATAGTGATCAGCAGATATAAATCCCAAGTGACTCAAAGAATAGAGCTATGCTCCCCGGCAACGGCGCCAGAAAATAGTCTTGATAACCCACAAGTATAGGGGATCGCAACAGTCTTTTAGGGTAGAGTATTCAACCCAAATTTATTGATTCGACACAAGGGGAGCCAAATAATATTCTCAAGTATTAGCAGTTGAGTTGTCGAGTCAACCACACCTAGATAACTTAGTATCTGCAGCAAAGTATTTAGTAGCAAAGTAGTATGGAAGTAACGGTAATGGTGGCATAAGTAACAGTAGCAGTTTTATAGTAATTGTAACAGTAGCAACGGTAAAGTAACTAAGCAAAGAGAAATATGTGAAAAGCTCGTAGGCATTGGATCGGTGATGGATAATTATGTCGGATGTGATTCCTCATGTAATAGTTATAACATAGGGTGACACAGAACTAGCTCCAGTTCATCAATGTAATGTAGGCATGTATTCCGAATATAGTCATGCGTGCTTATGGAAAAGAACTTGCATGACATCTTCTGTCCTACCCTCCCGTGGCAGCGGGGTCCTAATGGAAACTAAGGGATATTAAGGCCTCCTTTTAATAGAGTACCGGACCAAAGCATTAACACATAGTGAATACATGAACTCCTCAAACTATGGTCATCACCGAGAAGTACCCCGATTATTATCACTTCGGGGTTGTCGGATCATAACACATAATAGGTGACTATGGACTTACAAGATAGAATCAAGAACTCACATATATTCATGAAAACATAATAGGTTCAGATCTGAAATCATGGCACTCAGGCCTTAGTGACAAGCATTAAGCATAGCAAAGTCATAGCAACATCAATCTCAGAACATAATGAATACTAGGGATCAAACCCTAACAAAACTAACTTGATTACATGGTAAATCTCATCCAACCCATCACCGTCCAGCAAGCCTATGATGGAATTACTCACGCACGGCGGTGAGCATCATGAAATTGGTGATGGAGGATGGTTGATGATGACGACGGTGAGAATCCCCCTCTCTGGAGCCCCGAACGGACTCCAGATCAGCCCTCCCGAGAGAGATTAGGGCTTGGGGCTGCTCCGTATAGTAAAACGCGATGAAACTTTTTTCTCTGATTTTTTTCGCCCTGAAAGCAAATATATGTGTTGGAGTTGAGGTCGGTGGACACTAGGGGGCCATGAGGCAGGGGCGCCCCCCCACCCTCATGGACAGGGTGTGGGCCCCCTGACGCTAATTCTTTCGCCAGTATTTTTTATTAATTCTAAAAAGTTACTCTGTGGATTTTCAGGTCATTCCAAGAACTTCTATTTCTGCAAAAAAAATAACACAATGGCAGTTCTGCTTAAAACAGCATCAGTCCGGGTTAGTTCCATTCAAATCATGCAAGTTAGAGTCCAAAACAAGGGCAAAAGTGTTTGGAAAAGTAGATACGACGAAGACGTATCAATTGGCTAGAAGAAGCTACATGAGAATATTAGTTCCTCGATGAAGATGCTGCAGGCCCTCGTCATGGAACAGAAGGAGGAGTTGGCGAAGCTCCGCATCGAGCACCTGGCTATTGTCAAGGTACGTAATGTGGTCGTGGAACAGATGATGACGGCTCGCTTCGAGAAATCCCGCGTCATGGACATAATGAAGAAGATGGCGGAGGAGACGCGCAAGGAGATGGAGGTCGTGGAGGCGATGAAGAAGCAGTTACGACTCCGCGGTGAATTAGATCATTTTGGGTGATAATCTTCCTTCTTCTTTTGCTCCTGTGTTTCATCTTTTGCTTCTGGTGTTTCACCGCACATGTCACGTTCTCTGCGAGGCATGAATAGAACAATGGTAACAATGAGATTACTAGCAAATTAGATCATTTTTTATCGCCATATGGCACTGGGCTGCCGTGTTTCGTGCTCCTCCGTTGTAGTACTACTCCAGTGGAAAACTTGAGTATACCGCACGGTTCTTTGCTCATCCTCAGGTCGTCGACACATTTATACGAGCCATCAAATCACAAGGCCCTGCCTTCCAGCAGTAATGCGCCATCAAATCACAACGGCCCTCGCCTCTCGTAAACCGACCAAGCTAGACTGCCCCGCCCTCTGGCCTTTTAAAAAATGTATACTTTTGTACAATAGTAGTATCGGTGGATTGCGCCATGGAGCAAAACTTGAAATTAAAAAAAGGTGGTAAATATAGAGAGCGCTTGTCACCAAATTATGCATATAGTACTATTAAAAAAGCTAGTCACAATAATGGTGTCCAGCACAACCCACCCCTCAAATAAAACTAAGCACCCTGGAATTCTTTGACAAAACTAAGCACCCTGAAATTCTTTGACAACTAAACTGCTGGCTATATGATGTTGGCCTAATATATTGTACGTATATAATGTGAAGAAACGAGTGGTAGTACTATACCAACTAAAAGATGAAATGTAAGAAATACTATTGTGTACGTACTAAAGAGTTAAAGTAACGAGAAGAAACATAACATAGTTCTGCTGGGGGCTCAGCACAACACACCCCTCAAATTAAACTAAGCACACCTGAAATTAAACTATGCAACTAATCCGGTAGACACTCCATGAGAACCACCATGAGCAACGACACTGCCACCTTACTCGGAGTCCTCATCTATGTCCTCGACTTCGTCCTTGTCCCTCTTCCTCTTGGCCGATACTTCTTTGCTTGAACCACACACTTGGCTCTTGCTCTCAATCCAACCCTTGTAGATATTGAAACAAAGGTAGCCATCCATTGCAGCATAGTGGATGTGGTCTATATCTAGTACATTCCGCTACCATGCATGACGATGAAATGTGTAATGACGTTTCTCCAGTTTACCGTACGAAGGATGAACCATGGCTCCTGCCGGTCGGATTGAAGGTCGACCACCGGAGGGCGTGACCGATTCTTCTGGAGGTCGAAGGGGTTGCCTACAACGAGGCCTATCCGACCTAGGACTCTTTTGTCGTTCATAAAGTCTACAGTAACGAATTTGACTAGGTCGCTCTTGAGGAAGTTCTTAAAATCCTGGCATTCAATGTCGGCATGGCATATGTGGTAGACCAAGCATAAGTCATGCACGGAAACTTGGATCATGGCGGGCTTCTTCCTCTCTTCCTCCTTTAGATCCTTCTCTTGTCCCAGGACTGTGGTGTACTCAACATCTAGCCCAGCGACCCACTCAGCATCTGAGTTTCCGAACATGCGTCTGAAGCGAGCAAGGCATCCTTTCACCGTCACAGAAGAACGGGTGTAGATGACGTCGAACTCATCGCTGGTGATGGTTCTAACCTTGTACTCACCGCCGATCATGGAGATTTGGGATGCCATTGATTTGGGAGGAGGGTTAGGATTAGTGGAACTGTCGTAATGTGAAAGGACGGGACGACTAGGAGCGAACTTTCATAATATTAAAGGACGTGTGGGGACGAGTAGTAGTGAACTGCCAGCATGCGAACGGCAGGGTAGTGGCTTTCCATTCTCCCATGATACGGGCTTCTGAGAGCCCTTGGATCTGAGATCGAACAGTTGCATGGCGTGATTCTAGACCTATGGGTGAATATCCTATCCTGGAGGGTTATTCTGCAAATTTTCAGCAACTTAGCATGCGACCATTCGGTCTCAGATCCAAGGGCTGCCAGCAGTCCGTATCATGGTCGGGCCTACCATGACTGTCGCCTCGCTCGCGCGGTCGCACCCTTGGAGATTTAACACGGTGCGTTAGGCTATCTGATGTTGGCATGTCATACATAGTCATCACTTAGTCACTCATACTACAACAAGGTTAGCTATAAGGTGGGCTATAAGTGTATTTTTTTACTTCTCTGTATCTCTTTCTTCGTACAGTAGTATTTATTGCATTTGCCAAGGAGTGACCTCTTCCAATGAAATGGTGCTTAGATGAGGTGCTAAGGGCATTAAATGGCTTAGCAATCAAGTCCCCAATGCATAGGTGCTTATTAGTTTTTTGTTGCTAAGTTTGCTTCATTTAATTAGCTATAGATTCAAAATTGTCTTTTCACCTAGGTACACGCGCTTAGCACTGTTTCTTCCTTGGGTGTATGATACTAAGGTTACCAAACTAGTCTCTCTCTTCTTAATTAACTTGCCACATCAGACTTTATGCCTATGTGGCAAGCTTAGCACCTGTAGTAGCAAGTAAGTACAATAGTGGGCTATAAGCCCGCTTTACATGGCATTTTTGCATATGTGGAGAAAAGAGGCAAGGAAAAAGTGGAGAAGTGGGATCTCATGCAAGAGCCAGCCTCTACATGGTGGAGCATTGGGAGAGGCACCTGTATGGAGGTGGTCAGGAATCGGGAGACTCATGCCGGTTGTAGCACCGTAGTTAAAATGATAATGGCAAGTCAAAGCACGGGCCCCACCTGTCCAGCAGTAACTCGCTGTCAAATCACACAGCCCTACGTTTGCAGCAGCCAACTCCCTCATCTACTCGCGTCTCTGTCGAACCGACTAGGCGGAACTGCCCTGCCTACCGCGCAGGAAAAGCCCTGCCCTCAACTTTTAAATAGTACAGTATACTACTAATTTTGTATCCATGGATTGCACCATGGAGCAAAGCCTCAAGAAAACGGCGGTACACATGTACAGAGTATACAGGATGCCCATCGCATTCGTGTCGCACCCCAGATGGTTGGTCGGTCTGGCACGCTGCTCTCCGAATGGAACGTGCGTCAGATTGCATTTGCACACACATGTGGGACCACAATTGAGAACCGACCATAGGCACACTCCCCGGCCCTGCAAGTCGGGTGACTTAATAGAAGAGAGAGATGAGCGATAGTACTAGAGAAGTGTTGTACTACGTTGGTGCCTGGACGATCCCTGCAAGACACGAAAGATCAGTTCGTCCATGCATGTGACCAGACTCCAACAGACACGCCTGGATTGGCTATCGTCTACATATCGTGCAGGCTGTGTTGTATAGGGCTGTAGTTCTGGTGAGAAATCTAAAAAAATGGTTTCTTGGCGTCTAGCAAAATTAGGTGTCATGTGCTTTGGATCACTACGAGGGTTAAACAGTGACAACTGCGTTGGGCTAGTCATTGGGGGCACATGCATGAAGACTACTCGGCTGCCATCGAGGTCAAGCCTGCTATGTTAATTAGGACATCTATCGATGGACCCCTTCTCTATGAGTTTATCTTTAATTTGAGCTTTGATCCTCGTCTAGTTTGTCCGTGGGGATTCATGTTGTCTCCTTTGGGCAGTGAGGTTATGATTTCTTGTCATGTGGCATTTTTTGTGTTATATGTTATAATATGGTGCTTCAGATCAAAATGACGACAACTGCGCCTCCGGGCCATGTGACTTCTCGACAGTCATTGACGAGGTCCGGCTCCGGTAGACAAAAGAAAACTAGTACTCCACTATATAGGCAGGAGCCTCCGCGCTTGCTTGCTAGTGTTGCTTTCTTCACACTGTCTCGTCCTCTCCAGATCTAAACACGACAGTGGTGGCCACATTCTCTCTCTCTGCTCACCGCTGGTCACAGATCCAGCCGGATCCACTCCACCGGGGAAGGTAAGAAGGTGCAACGTTCACGCGGTCGTCCTCGGCGATGGCTCTTACCCACTGTCGGCGCGTCCCGATCAGCGTGCCTTGCCGTTCTCTCCCAAGCACCACTAGCGAGGGAGGGCCTCCGACCCCTTTTTCCTCGCTGTCGTAATGTGGGAAGATCCGACCTCCCACCGCCTACCTAGCGACATCTTGGTGACCCTCAGGTATAACTTCCTTCGAAACCGGCCTTTCTCTACTTCTCGAGCTCCTGACGTCGCTCCATTTGTATCTTTTACTATTTCTCAGGCCCCCTCGTAGATAGGATCAATTGGCTATTCGAAAACCACCTAAATTTTTACGGTTAAGAGGTAAAACTAGTTCATGCACTTGAATCTAGTACTACTTGGTTCAAACAAGGAAGAAAGGGGGTGGGGGTGGGGGAAGATTTGTTACCTAAATCTAGGACTTGGTCGAAAGAGGAAACGGGGACGAAAAGTAGCAGAGACTGGCTATCCAACTGGTCTCTAGGTCTAATAGGGAAATAAAGGGAAACGCAATACAAACTCAATATAAACCTGATCTATTGGTTGAAAAAGGAAAGAAAGTGGGGACTGGGGGACAAGTCAACAGAGTAAGTCCATCACTAGATTTGCTAGCCTCACACAATATAAGGTGGCTATACCGAACAAAAATGGGACCAACCCAGATATTCTGTTCTGATGTTTGTTGCCCCGAACCACTCTTATGTAATGCCACTCGTAAAATGTAGCAGGCACACTGTTAAACGTAAGGACACGTTAAACCACTGTTGTTTTCAATGTAATGCCTCCAGTAATATGAATCAATGGCACTTTTTTACATGTCCTGCTAAATTTCCCATTAAGATAAGTTGCTTCTTTTTGTTAGAAATGCAACTGTCCTGGTCCGCCTACTCTCCCGTGCCCAAATACCGACTCAGAGCGCTTGTTAATGTAATGTTCTTTGGTAAATGAAGCAATGACACCATTAAAGTAATGTCGTATTTAACGGTTGTCATAGTTAATCCTAATGCCCACACTAATATCTAGCAATGTTGCTGCATTAGAAATTGCTACTGTCCTTGTAGGATTGCCATTCAGATAAGGAACATGCTTCTTTTCATTTCATGCATGTTTCATCACTTGTTAGTCACCCTCCCTTCCACCTTTTTGTGCAAACAGAGATATACATTTCACGCTCGATCTTAGTTGAATTGCACAAATGATATCCAAATTATAGTTGAACATTCCAGGAGCTTCACAACCAACCTTGATGTTGCTCAATTTTATTGCAAGTAATGAAGAAGAAGCTCTGTGGGTTTCGTTTTCTGATGGAAATGGAACCGAGGCTGGAGCCCTTTTCTTAAAAAATGAAGAAGAAGCTGCTAGCTCACGGGACATTGCTTCATTTTAGGTGAACTGCACCAAAAGGTCCCATGAATTGAATCATCCATGTTGGTGGTCGAAAGAGCCAGCTTGAGATCCCGCCTAAGCACCCGGCCTCCATCCTTGCGGACGCACGGTACACCTCGTTTGCCACCTGCTCGATCCTAGTGTCACTGATAAAATGAAGTAATAATACAGTTAAAATAGAGCGAGTGTCCTCTCTATCATTTCATTTCCAATGTAGATAAAGAAAGTGCTTCTCTTTGTTAATGTATGTTTAATCAACTAGTCCAATTGTTAACGTTTAAGCGTTTCTGCAAACTGGGGTGCTTAATTTTAGTTGATCTGCACAAAAATAGAGATTTGAATGTCTCAAGGCGCCTCCTTGTACTACCGCTGTACACTGATGTTCATCACTGGTAGAAGGTGTATCTGGGAGACTTGGGACGATTTCCAGTATGAGGCGTACCGTATGAGGCGTCGCAGGGCCCATCTCGCCCTCGCAACATGGCATACTATGATACTAACACAATATTTTCTTCTATTTATTTTGTGTGTTTCATCAACTAGTGCCACTATAATGTAATCATGCTTTTTCATTATCTGCGCAAACAGGATTATTCAGCTGCATTTTGGTGGAACTGCACAAATGTACGTATGGAACCGGCATATATGCAGAGTGCGAGGTGTGCCAAGTAAAAATTACCGACACCAACCATGCTCCATGCACGAATTGGCATCCACCACCACTAGTGGGATGTGTGGCGCTCTCTGTGGACGGATCTTTCTCGGCAGCAAATCCTCTAACCAAATACTAGTGGCTTATATTGGCAGTTTTCTAGGGAGTACTCTTTTCTGAAAGAAGCACCAATCTATTTTTCTTTATTTGTAATTGTATCACAACTTTGACCCAAAGGTCCAGAGATATTTTAGGGTGATTGGCGTAGTACTTGGAGACTGATTGTAAGCATGATTTTCATTAGTTGTCACACTGATTGTAAGCATGAGCAGGTGGACGATTTGGTTAGTGCGAAGCTTACCTTGAACCCTACCGCCGCTGTTGAAATGAGGCGAGCGTCGAGGGAACCGTGGAGAATGGCGGGGAAGCGACGTCATGCCATCCGGCCTCCTCTTGTGGTGGGAAAACGAATACTCCTGTGGCTCCGACTGGCTCTGCACCCTCACGAACGGCACACCATACTCGATCGATTCGTTATCCTCCGGGTGCTCGACCTTCGACCTGTACACCCACCACCTCCGCCTGACTGTCGCCTCGGGCGAATCTATCTGCTCCATCCCCCAGAGGAAATACTCGATGAACTCAGAGGACTATGGAGTGACTGCCGCCGAGGAATACATGTACATCACCGCCCTCATCACTGCCGTCTCGCTCTTTCGCATACATTGCCACATGGCCCTCACCGTCCTTGAAATCTCCCACTCATTGTCAAACCAAGTAAGGATCTCCTTCAACCTGGCTAACTTTGCCTGGTCGCCGACAGCGATTTGCCTGATTCGCTGCGGCATCCTCTCCATAGATGTCCTTATGAGTGGTCCAGTGCTAGCTTAGGAAGATGGGAGGAGAGGCGGTGGTCTTGCAATAGAGAAGAGGGAGAGGCGAGATGGTGGTTTTGGAATGGAGATGATGGAGAGGAGAGGAGGTGGTTTTGCAATGGAGAAGAGGGAGAGGCGGGACGGTGGTTTTGGAATGGAGATGATGGAGAGGAGAGGAGGTGGTTTTGCAATGGAGAAGAGGGAGAGGAGCGTGTGGCAGCGATTTAGGATTGGACGAGAGGGCCGGCGCGCTGTGACTGGATCAAAATCAAAATCAATTTACCCTTCAATTAAGAAAGCGACCCCATATTAACTAGTCTTCCTTTTATTCTGGGTCATAATTGACCATGATTTTTGCAAATAAAATATATGTTATGCGTTGCAAAAATAATATAATTTGAAAGTACATTCACATACGAACCAAAGATACAATTTTTGGTGACATGCATTCACATTTTGCTTGTCAAATACAGTACGTGGTCAAACTTTGACCCAAAATACGCAAAACAAAAAAATACTTCCAAGACCAGCGCCGCTCTTCCGCTCTTCTCCTCTTAAACCACCGCCGCTCCTCTCCTGTTCCAATCTAAATCTAGCGCCGCTCCTCTCCTCTTCCATTTCAAAACTACCGCCCCTCCTCTCCTGTTCCAATCCAAAACCAGCGTCGCTCCTCACCCGTTCTAATCCAAAACCAGCGCTGCTCCTCTCCTCTTCCATTCAAAAACCACCGCCTGCGAGTGAAGGTGCTGTGGAGAAGTAGATTGATGGAGGAGTACAACCAATACATGAGGACGCAGATGGCGACCCTGTGAAGCTAGCTAGGATGTTGGATATACTGTCTTGGTTTGACAACAAGGACCAACTAGCGGCGACGGCGACATCCATGGACAAATATCTGCAACAGAGCGAAAAGGCGGCGATACTCCCGGAGGGAGTCGCGCGGGAGTACATAGAGCTGCTCCTCTGGGCCATGGAGCAAACAGATTCACCGAATCCGATCGTGAGGGAGCGGTGGGGGGAGTATCGATCCCAGATGGAGCATCCACCAGAGATTGAATGATCGAGCATCTGAGGTGCCGTTTGTGAGGGTGTCATGCGAGCGAGCGGTGGAGTCTTCTTCGACCGAACCCAAGCGCAAGAGGAGAAAAGCAGTTGGTCTGACGATGCTTCCCGCCATCCTCTCCTCGCTGCTCACATCGTCTTCACGGGCGGCTGCGCCGCCAAGAAATAGGAGGACTCCCCCAGCCCAATAGTCGGGCAGGTTGTGAATTGTCAGGAGGAGCTTAGGATTGTCAGTATTTGCAAGTTGTGAATTGTGTTTTGTGTTGTGTATTTTGAGAGTACTTTCAGATATGAATGTCTTTTGAATTTCAGATTTGCAGTATTGAGCTATGAAGTATTTTATGAATTCTAGAGATCTATTTTAGCACTTAAAAATGTAGTTTCATGGGAGTATAAAAGTACGAGACAATGTGATTCTCGAGAAGAAAGCGCAAGTTTGATTTGCCAGATAAGCGCAAGTTCGGGCCAGATAAGAAACTGCAACTTTCAGAGGCAGAGCATTTATGTTGACACGGCATTTTCAAACAGGGTTAACATCATGTTGGAAGTTTTATTCATGGTCAAAAATGGAACTACTAGCCAGTTAACATCATGTTGATCAATATTCATGCATAGCACATCTTCATATGATGCACAGTCAAAAAGATATGCTATTTCCAAAATGCCCACACAATGTCGAGTGTGCGAAACACGGAGAAAACGAGGGACGAAGTTTTGGCAAGTGTTGGACGTGGTGTGCGTACATCACAATGGTAACCCACATGTTAATAAAGGCAGAGGCAAAAAATTTGGATATATTTTCCCTGCACAGGTGGAATCGAACCCGGACAGAACAGCTGTCGGGTAGTGTCACTTGGCCACTAGGCTAGTTCAGTACTTTTGTTAATAATAAGGCACTTCCTTAGGTGGCCGGGTCCCCTCCTGCGCCTTTGTGCGCTCGTCGCGACGCCGTTGTCTGCCGTTGTGAACATGCTGAACAAACGAGAGGAATCAGGAGAGGACTGTACTTGGAGAGGCGGACAGTCGGGACCCACCAGGTCTATGGCCGTACGCAAGCAAATGCCTCATCGAAAAAAATACTTCCTCCTAATGCTATACTGACGTTGGGGCCTACAGGTTTGTCAATATAGTTATATTTTTTAGGTGCTTCAACGTAGTTACTATAGGATATAAATTCACAACGAAGACGAGAAGCTGGCAGGTATCATTTATCATCACTGGGGAAGCAAGTATCAGCTGGGTTTTGGGCTGCCCCGTCTAGGCTTTCTTTATTAACATGTGCAGCCCACGACCTCGGATGGGAGGTCCATAGGCCGGTTCGAGGTTTTATTTTTCCTGAAACATCGGCAGCCCAATTTATGTATTTGCAAGTTGTGAATTGTGTTTTGTGTTGTGTATTTTGAGAGTACTTTCAGATATGAATGTCTTTTGAATTATTTTATATATTTAAATTATTTTATATGTTATTATATATTATTTTTATTGTCATCATATATTTAACATATACTTACATATGTAAGAAAACAATATCCCACATTTTATTAACTTATAAAATAATTTCTTAACAATAAAATCCTCGATTGTTTTGGCATGAAAGTCCTAGTGATTGTGTACAAAAGCTTAGTAAGATTTAAGGACGAATGTAATAATAAATCACTTATTATTTAAATATATTTATAACAAAATGCTCAGCCCCTGTTTATTTTTTGATAATATTGCTGGCCCAACCCAACAGTATAATTAGAATCAGCCCAGTAAAATCGTGTATTTCGAAAAAGTGCAAATGGCCTGTAATTTTTTAGGAAAAAAATAAATGGGCTGCATGGACGCTACATTATTTGTTCACACAGCCCAGCTAATGGACTGTAATTCAATAAAAAAGATCAAATTGACTGTAAATTCTATCCCAAAAAAAGACTGTAAATTCTAAAAAAATGGGTTGAATACGTGCCACATTTTTTAAGGCTGAAATGTGGGCCAATAGGTCGAAGCCAACGCAAGTTGTTGTCAACTTAGTCAAGAAATGATTCTGATATCGTTAGCCGTTGGATTTACATCCAACCACCGGCATCCATCTTCAATCTCTCGTCTTCTTCCTCCAGCGCCGCCAGGACCACCTCCCGCCTCCTGCTGCTAGCAGCTCTGCTTAGCACGCTTTGTTGTGAAGCACTACTCCAACGTTGCCAGGCCATCCCTCCACCCCTCCACACCTCTTGTTCTTCTCCACCAACTGCTGAACCACACCGCACTAGAACCAGTTAACCCTCGTACACCTCTCCGTCTGTGACTCTACTCCCGCGTCTTCCCATCTCCGGCTCATTGCTGTCCGGGGCCTCGCCGTCGTCCACCACCTTGGATGCGCTCGGGCGGCATGGTCAATGTGGTCAACGAACAACACCATCGGAAGTAGACTGTGCGTGGAGAGGCTGACAGCTGGGTCCACGGCCGCACACAAGGAAATGCCTCCTTATTATGCACAAAATAATGATTCCTCCACCTGACATCTAGGACCCTGTTGGGGAACGTAGTAATTTCAAAATTTTCCTACGCACACGCAAGATCATGGTGATGCATAGCAACGAGAGGGGAGAGTGTTGTCTACGTACCCTCGTAGACTGAAGCGGAAGCATTGACGCAACGTAGAGGAAGTAGTCATACGTCCTCCCGGTCCAACCGATCCAAGCATCGTTACTCCGGCACCTCCGAGTTCTTGACACACGTACAGCTCGATGACGCACCCCGATCTCCGATCCAGCAGAGGCGGGGAGGAGTTCCACAAGACGACGGCGTGGCAGGACGATCTTGATGTTCTCTGTTGCGAGGCTTCGCCTAAGCACCGCTACAATATGACCGAGGTGTAATATCGTGGAGGGGGGCACCGCACACGGCTAAGGAACGATCTCAATGATCAACTTGTGTGTCTAGGGTGCCCCCCGCCCCCGGATATAAAGGAGGGAGGGAGGAGGAGGCCGGCCTAGGGAGGAGGCGCGCCATAGGGGAGTCCTACTCCCACCGGGAGTAGGATTCCCCCTTTCCTAGTCCAACTAGGGATCCTTCCATGTAGTAGGAGTAGGAGACTAGGAAGGGGAAGAGAGAAGGGAAGGAAGGAGGGGGTGCGGCCCCTCCCCCTAGTCCAATTCAGACTATGCCTTGGGGGGGCGCTCGGCCTGCCCTAGGCAGCCCCTCTCTCTTTCCCGCAGGGCCCAATACTTCTCTCCGATAAATACCCGAATGACTCAGAACCTTTCCGAACTCCGAATATAGTCGTCCAATATATCGATCTTTACGTCTCGACCATTTCGAGACTCCTCGTCATGTCCCCGATCTCATCCGGGACTCCGAACTCCTTCGGTACATCAAAACTCATAAACTCATAATATAACTGTCATCGAAACCTTAAGCGTGCGGACCCTACGGTTCGAGAACAATGTAGTCATGACCGAGACACATCTCCGGTCAATAACCAATAGCGGGACCTGGATGCCCATATTGGTTCCTACATATTCTACGAAGATCTTTATCGGTCAGACCGCATAACAACATACGTTGTTCCCTTTGTCATCGGTATGTTACTTGCCCGAGATTTGATCGTCTGTATCCAATACCTAGTTCAATCTCGTTACCGGCAAGCCTCTTTACTCGTTCCGTAATACATCATGTCATAACTAACTCATTAGTTACATGCTTGCAAGGCTTAGGTGATGAGTATTACCGAGAGGGCCCAGAGATACCTCTCCGACAATCGGAGTGACAAATCCTAATCTCGAATTATGCCAACCCAACATGTACCTTGGAAACACCTATAGAGCACCTTTATAATCACCCGATTCGTTGTGACGTTTGGTAGCACACAAAGTGTTCTTCCGTAAACGGAGTTGCACAATCTCATAGTTGCGTGAACTTTGTATAAGTCATGAAGAAAGCAATAGCAAGATACTAAACGATCAAGTGCTAGGCTAATGAATGGGTCATGTCAATCACATCATTCTTCTAATGATGTGATCTCACTAATCAAATGACAACACATGTCTATGGTCAGGAAACATAACCATGTTTGATTAATGAGCTAGTCAAGTAGAGGCATACTAGTGACTATAGTTTTGTCTATGTATTCACACATGTATCATGTTTCCGATTAATACAATTCTAGCATGAATAATAAACATTTATCATGATATGAGGAAATAAATAATAACTTTATTATTGCCTCTAGGGCATATTTCCTTCAGTCTCCCACTTGCACTAGAGTCAATAATCTAGTTCACATCGCCATGTGATTTAACACCAATAATCATATATCAGATATGATTAACACCCATAGTTCACATCGTCATGTGACCAACACCCAAAGGGTTTACTAGAGTCAATAATCTAGCTCACATTGCTATGTGATTAACACCCAAAGAGTACAAAGGTGTGATCATGTTTTGCTAGTGAGAGAAGCTTAGTCAACGGTTCCGTCACATTCAGAGCCGCATGTATTTTGCAAATATTGTATGTCTACAATGCTCTGCATGGAGCTATTCTAGCTAATTGCTCCCACTTTCAATATATATCCAGATTGAGACTTAGAGTCTTCTGGATCGGTGTAAAAGTTTGCACTGATGTAACTTCTACAACAAACTCTTTTATCACCTCCATAATCGAGAAACATCTCCTTAGTCCTTACTAAGGATATTCTTGACCAATGTCCGATGATCTACTCCTAGATCACTATCGCACTCCTTGCCGATTGAGCAAGGTATACAATAGGTGCGGTACATAGCATAGCATACTTTATAGAACCTATGGTGAGGCATAGGGAATGACTTTTCATTCTCTTTCTATTTTCTCATTGTGGTCGGGATTTGAGTCTTACTCAATTTCATACCTTTGCAACACATTCACGAACTCTTTCTTTGGTATTCCATTTTGAACTATTTCAAAATCTTGCCAAGGTATGTACTCATTGAAAATCTTATCAAGCGTCTTGATCTATCTCAATAGATCTTGATGCTCAATATGTATGTAGCTTTTATCGAGGTCTTTTCTTTTAAAGAACTCCTTTAAAACACTCCTCTATGCTTTGCAGAAAAATTCTACATCATTTCTGATCAACAATATGTCACTCACATATACTAATCAGAAAGGCTGTGGTGCTCCCACTCACTTTATTGTAAATACAGGCTTCATCGTAAGTCCATATAAAACTATATGCTTTAATCAACTTATCAAAGCGTATATTCCAACTCCGAGATGCTTGCACCAGTCCATAGATGGATCGCTGAAGCTTGCATATTTTGTTAGCACCTTTAGGATTGACAAAACCTTCTGGTTCCATCATATACAACTCTTCTTTAATAAATCCATTAAGGAATGCAGTTTTGACATCCATTTGTCAGATTTCATAAAATGTGGCAATTGCTAACATGATTCAGACAGAGTTAAGCATCGATACGAGTGAGAAAATCTCATCGTATTCAACACCTTGAACTTGTTGAAAACCTTTCGCAACAAGTCGAGCTTGGTAGATAGTAATACTACTATCGATGTCCGTCTTCCTCTTGAAGATCCATTTATTTAACATGGCTTGTCGATCATCGAGCAAGTCAATCAAAGTCCATACTTTGTTCTCATACATGGATCATATCTCAGATTTTATGGCCTCGAGCCATTTCGCTGAATCTGGGCTCATCATCGCTTCCTCATAGTTCGTAGGTTCATCATGGTCTAGTAACATGACTTCCGAACATGATTACTACACCACTACAGTGCGGATCTTACTCTGGAAGTCCTACGAGGTTCTGTAGTAACTTGATCTCAAGTTTCATGATCAATATCATTAGCTTCCTCACTAATTGGTGTATTTGTCACAGAACTGATTTACGTGATGAACTACTTTCAACAAGGAACAGTACAGATTACCTCATCAAGTTCTACTTTCCTCCCACTCACTTATTTCGAGAGAAACTCCTTCTCTAGAAAGGATCCATTTTAGCAATGAATATCTTGCCTTCGGATCTGTGATAGAAGGTGTACCCAACAGTTTCCTTTGGGTATTCTATGAAGACGCACTTCTCCGATTTGGGTTTGAGCTTATCAGGATGAAACTTTTTCACATAAGCATCGTAGCCCCAAACTTTGAGAAACGACAGCTTAGGTTTACTGCTAAACCATAGTTCATACGGTGTCATCTCAACGGATTTAGATGGTGCCCTATTTCAAGTGAATGCAGCTGTCTCTAATGCATAACCGCAAAACAATAGTGGTAAACCGGTAAGAGACATCATAGATCGCACCATATCTTATAAAATACGATTACGATGTTCGGACACACCATAATGTTGTAGTGTTCCAGGTGGCGTGAACTGTGAAACTATTCCACATTTGTTTTATATGAAGGCCAAACTCGTAACTCAAATATTCTCCTCCACGATCAGATCGCAGAAACTTTATTTTCTTGTTACGATGATTTTCCACTTCACTCTGAAATTCTTTGAACCTTTCAACTATTTCAGACTTATGTTTCATCAAGTAGATATACCCATATCTGGCTTAAATCATCTGTGAAGGTCAGAAAATAACAATACTTGCCACGAGCCTTAATACTCATTGGTCTGCATAAATCAGTATGTATTATTTCCAACAAGTTTGTTGCTCGTTCCATTGTTCCGAAGAACAGAGTTTTAGTCATCTTGCCCAAAAGGCACGGTTCGCAAGCATCAAATGATTCATAACCAAGTGATTCCGAAAATCCATCTTTATGGAGTTTCTTCATGCGCTTTACACCGATATGACCCAAACGGCAGTGCCACAAATAAGTTGCACTATCATTATTAACTTTGCATCTTCTAGCATCAACATTACGAATATGTGTATCACTATGATCGAGATCCAACAAACTATTTTCATTGGGTGTATGACCATTGAAGATTTTATTCATGTAAACAGAACAACAATTATTCTGACTTTAAATGAATAACCGTCTTGCAATAAACATGATCAAATCATATTCATGCTCAACGCAAACGCTAAATAACATTTATTTAGGTTTTAACACTAATCCCGAAAGTATAGGGAGTGTGCGATGATGATCATATCAATCTTGGAACTACTTCCAACACTCATCGTCACTTTCCTTCAACTAGTCTCTTTTATACGTAACTCTGTTTGAGTTACTAATCTTAGCAACCGAACAAGTATCGATACTCGGGGCTACTATAAACACTAGTAAAGCACACATCAATAATCAGTATATCAAATATACCCTTGTTCACTTTGCCATCCTTCTTATCCACCAAATATTAGTGGCATTTCCGCTTCGGTGACCATTTCTTTGCGGTGTAAACACTCGGCCAGGCTATGGTCCAGCTTTGGGCTTCTTCGCAGGAGTGACAACTTGCTTGTCTTTCCACTTGAAGTTCCCTTTCTTTCCCTTTGCCCTTCTCTTGAAACTAGTGGTCTTGTCAATCATCAACACTTGATGGTCTTTTATTGATTTCTACCTTCGTTGATTTCAACATCACGAAGAGCTCGGGAATCGTTTTCGTCATCCTTGCATACTATAGTTCATCACGAAGTTCTAGAAACTTAGTGATGGTGACTAGAGAATTCATCAATCACTATCTTATCTGGAAGATTAACTCCCACTTGATTCAAGCGATTGAAGTACCTGCACAATCTGAGCACATGCTCACTAGTTAGCGATTCTCCTCCATCTTTTAGCTATAGAACTTGTTGGAGACTTCATATCTCTCAACTCGGTATTTGCTTGAAATATTAACTTCAACTCTGGAACATCTTATATGGTCCATGATGTTCAAAACGTCTTTGATGTCCCGATTCTAAGCCATTAAGCATGGTGCACTAAACTATCAAGTAGTCATCATATTGAGCTAGCCAAACGCTCATAACGCCCGCATCCGCTCTGCAATAGGTCGTCACCTAGCGGTGCATCAAGGACATAATTCTTACGTGCGAGCAATGAGGATAAACCTCGGATCACGGATCAAATCCGCATCATTGCTACTAACATTTTTCAACACAATTTTCTCTAGGAACATATCAAAATAAACATATGAAAGCAACAACGCAAGCTATTGATCTTACAACATAATTTGCAAAATACTACTAGGACTAAGTTCATGATAAATTAAAGTTCAATTAATCATATTACTTAAGAACTCCCACTTAGCAGACATCTCTCTAGTCATCTAAGTGATTACGTGATCCAAATCAACTAAACCATGACCGATCATCACGTGAGATGGAGTAGTTTTCAATGGTGAACATCACTATGTTGATCATATCTACTATATGATTCACGCCGACCTTTCGGTCTCCGTGTTCCGAGGCCATATCTGCATATGCTAGGCTCGTCAAGTATAACTGAGTATTCCACGTGTGCAAAACTGGCTTGCACCCGTTGTAGATGGACGAGAGCTTATCACACCCGATCATCACGTGGTGTCTCGGCACGACGAACTTTGGCAGCGGTGCATACTCGGGAGAACACTTCTTGATAATTTTAGTGAGAGATCATCTTAAAATGCTACCGTCAATCAAAGCAAGATAAGATGCATAAAGGATAAACATCACATGCAATCAATATAAGTGATATGATATGGCCATCATCATCTTGTGCTTGTGATCTCCATCTTCAAGCACCGTCATGACCACCATCGTCACCGCGCGACACCTTGATCTCCATCGTAGCATCGTTGTCGTACGCCATCTATTGCTTCTACGACTATCGCTACCGCTTAGTGATAAAGTAAAGCAATTATGTATGCTTGCATTTCATACAATAAAGCGACAACCATATGGCTCCAGCCGATTGCCGATAACCGGTTACAAAACATGATCATCTCATACAATAAAATATAGCATCACGTCTTGACCATATCACATCACAACATGCCCCGCAAAAACAAGTTAGACGTCCTCTACTTTGTTGTTGCAAATTTTACGTGGCTTCTACGGGCTTAGCAAGAACCGTTCTTACCTACGCATCAAAACCACAACGATAGTTTGTCAAATAGACTCGTTTTAACCTTCACAAGGACCGGCATAGCCACACTCGGTTCAACTAAAGTGAGAGAGACAGACACCCGCCAGCCACCTTTAAGCACGAGTGCTCGTAGCAGTGAAACCAGTCTCGCGTAAGCGTCACGCGTAATGTCGGTCCGGCCGCTTCATCTCACAATACCGCTGAACCAAAGTATGACATCTTTGGTAGGCAAGATGACTTATATCGTCCACAACTCACTTGTGTTCTACTCGTGCATATAACATCAACGCATAAAACCTAGGCTCGGATGCCCTTTGTTGGGGAACGTAGTAATTTCAAAATTTTCCACGCACACGCAAGATCATGGTGATGCATAGCAACGAGAGGGAGAGTGTTGTCACGCCCTCGTGAGACCGAAGCGAAGCGTTGGCGCAACATAGAGGAAGTAGTCGTCGTCCTCCGGTCCAACCGATCCAAGCACCGTTACTCGGCACCTCCGAGTTCTTGACACACGTACAGCTCGATGACGCACCTCGATCTCCGATCCAGCAGAGGCGCTGGGAGGAGTTCCACAAGACGACGACGGCGTGGGACGATCTTGATGTTCTCTCTGCGGGGCTTCGCCTAAGCACCGCTACAATATGACCGAGGTGTAATATCGTGGAGGGGGGCACCGCACACGGCTAAGGAACAATCTCAATGATCAACTTGTGTGTCTAGGGTGCCCCCCCGCCCGTATATAAAGGAGGGAGGGAGGAGGAGGTGCCTAGGGAGGAGGCGCGCCATAGGGCAGTCCTACTCCCACCGGGAGTAGGATTCCCCCTTTCCTAGTCCAACTAGGGATCCTTCCATGTAGTAGGAGTAGGAGACTAGGAAGGGAAGAGAGAAGGGAAGGAAGGAGGGGTGCGGCCCTCCCCTAGTCCATTCGGACTAGGCCTTGGGGCGCGGCCTGCCCTAGGCAGCCCTCTCTCTTTCCTTGCAGGCCCAATAAGGCCCAATACTTCTCCCGGCGAATTCCCGTAACTCTCCGGCACTCCGATAAATACCCGAATGACTCGGAACCTTTCCGAAATCCGAATATAGTCGTCCAATATATCGATCTTTACGTCTCGACCATTTCGAGACACCTCGTCATGTCCCCGATCTCATCGGGACTCGAACTCCTTCGGTACATCAACTCATAAACTCATAATATAAGCATCATCGAAACCTTAAGCGTGCGGACCCTACGGTTCGAGAACAATGTAGACATGACCGAGACACGTCTCCGTCAATAACCAATAGCGGGACCTGGATGCCCATATTGGTTCCTACATATTCTACGAAGATCTTTATCGGTCGGACCGCATAACAACATCGTTGTTCCCTTTGTCATCGGTATGTTACTTGCCCGAGATTTGATCATCGGTATCCAATACCTAGTTCAATCTCGTTACCGGCAAGCCTCTTTACTCGCTCGTAATACATCATCTCATAACTAACTCATTAGTTACATGCTTGCAAGGCTTAGGTGATGAGTATTACCGAGAGGGCCCAGAGATACCTCTCCGACAATCGGAGTGACAAATCCTAATCTCGAATTATGCCAACCCAACATGTACCTTGGAAACACCAGAGAGCACCTTTATAATCACCCGATTCACGTTGTGACGTTTGGTAGCACACAAAGTGTTCTTCCGTAAGCGGAGTTGTACAATCTCATAGTTGCAGGAACTTTGTATAAGTCATGAAGAAAGCAATAGCAAGTATACTAAGCGATCAAGTGCTAGGCTAACAGAATGGGTCATGTCAATCACATCATTCTTCTAATGATGTGATCTCACTAATCAAATGACAACACATGTCTATGGTCAGGAAACATAACCATCTTTGATTAATGAGCTAGTCAAGTAGAGGCATACTAGTGACTATAGTTTTGTCTATGTATTCACACATGTATCATGTTTCCGGTTAATACAATTCTAGCATGAATAATAAACATTTATCATGATATGAGGAAATAAATAATAACTTTATTATTGCCTCTAGGGCATATTTCCTTCAGACCCACCGGAAGGGCCTCTGTAATTCACAAAAAAAACGTGCCCTCCGCTGACAGGTCGGACCCACCAGCTATCTTCGCACGCAAGGAAGTGCCTCCTTATTATGCACAAAAAAATGAATAGTCCCCTTGCCAGCTGGAACCCAGCATAGTGGGAGGCTGACTTGTGGGCCTACCAAGTTGACGGGGATGGAGGGCTTTGTCAACTTAGTCAATATAAATGATTCTAGCTCCACTTATCGTACGATGTTCATCAAACGGCCGTAGTGCTTCTTCACCCTCTGGTCTTCTTGCTCCAGTCGCCCAAACCAGCGCCGGTCGTGCCGCATGCTCCTATCTCCCATGGCCGGCTGTGATGTCGCGGAGGCCTCACCGCCTCCTACTACTCCCACCGCTGGCCAGGCCATCCCTCTACTCACCAACACCCCCTGTTATTCTGCGGCGACGGCAGCCTCACACCGCAGCCGAACCAGTGAACCCTCGTACTCCTCTCCATGTGGGCTTCCACTGCCGCGTCTTCCCTGGCTCCGCGTCGTCCCCTTCCTAGGCCTCGCCGTCGTCCCCTTCCTAGGCCTCGTCGTCGTCCATCGCCCTGGTGCTCTCGGCGCGGCGTGGTCAACGTGGTCAAGGAACGACTTCCATTAGAAGAGTACTGTACCTGGAGAGGCTGACAGCTGGGTCCATGGCGGCCGCAAGGAAGTGCCTCCTTATTATTACGCGCAAAATAATTATTTCTCCACCTGACAGCAGGGATCCACCGGATGGGCCACCGTATTTCACAAAAAAAGTTTCCCCCCTGACTGCTAGGACCCACCAGCTACATCTTCGCACGCAAGGAAGTGCGTCCGGGCAAAAAAACGATTTGCCCCCCTGACTGCTGGGACCCACCAGCTACATCTTCGCACGCAAGGAAGTGCCTGACAGTCGGGACCCACCTGGTCGAAGCGTACATAGCATTGTCATTCTAGTCGCGAACGTGTACGTACATACTGGTTGATGTAGAGGCGCGCACATGTCGTAGTAGAGACGTGCACGTGTTGTAGTAGAGGAACGCACGTAGCATGTACACGTACATAAAGCGGCCAGGGTGCAAGAAAGAAAATACACGTACGTACATACGGACGGGGTCTTGAACGCCTACTCGCGCATACGTACGGCCAGGCTTCGTGTACATGGCTGGGTCGGAACGGAGAAATAGCATCGTCATCGTGTTCATGGGGAGCCAACCGGCTGGGTCAGAACAGAATGCGTCGTCGTGTTCATCGGGAGGGCTTGGACGGAACAGGCGATGGAAATGAGGCCTGGCGTAGCACAGAACGAAGGAATCGGCCTTGTGTTTGACCGGCCACGTTCGAAACGGGATCCTGTTCATCGGGAGGGGTCTGGCGAACCGCAAAACGGAGGAAACGGACTTGTGTTGGACCTCCTACGGTCGAAACGGGGTCCTGTTGATCGGGAGGGGTGTGGCGTACCGCAAAACGGAGGAAACGGACTTGTGTTGGAGCACTACGGTCGAAACGGGGGTCCTGTTCATAGAGAGGGCTGTGGCATACCACAAAACGGGACTCCACAGGATACTGTTCATCTCCACCGTTGACCTCCTCCAGCCTCCACAGGCTACTGTTCATCCACCGTCGACCTCCTCCAGCCTCCACCTGCGACTGTTCATCCATGGGTTCCTGTTCATCCAGCCTCCACCGCGTGCTACTCCACTGGCTACTATTCAACCAGCCCTCTCCACGGGCTCCTGTGCAACCACCCCCTCCACGGGCTACTGTTCATCCAACCCTCCACGGGGTCGTCCTATTCATCCATCCCTCCACGGGGTCCTGTTCATCCAGCCCCAACCGGCTCGATCGATCGGGGTCCTGCTCATCCAGAGGCAACCACGGGGTCCTGTTCATCCACCCCCACCGGGAACTGTTCATCCAAACCCCCAAGCAACGCTCCTTTGTTCATCAAACCCCCGGTACCGCAACGCCATCGTTCATCAAACCCCAAAGAACGCCTTTGTTCATCGAGGCAGCATCGATCGGCTTGATTAGCGGCGATAGTGAAGGAGTCGCTCGAGTTCGATAGAAGCGTAGCCGGCGGTAATCGCCGGGTTTAGTTAGGCGACGCCTCGCTCGGGTTCAGTTAGAGCCCAACGCCTCGCACCCACGCGCGTACGGTATGAGAGAAACGCGCATCACTCGGCCCCCGACCACCCATCGTAAACCGGGAACTCCCCAATATTTTCCTCACCCTCGCTTCTACCACGGTTTTTCCGTCATGGACGACACAAAGAATGTCATGCAGCTGCATCTCCGGCCCGCCCAGGGCGAAAAGCCCATTTTCTGTCATGATTTTTTGTCATAGAAGTAGGAGCCCACATCATCTATGATGATACCGGGTTTTGTCACAATTATCGTCATACAAGTTTCATAAGTATGACAGAAAAAAATTCGTTTGGCCCATAAAGTCACGGATGTGTCTTTTTTTAGTAGTGCCAGTTCGGTCTCACCAAAAAGCCCAACGTTCATATCTTTAAACAGGTCGGTCTCACCGAGTTTTTGGATCTGTGTCACCGAGTTGAGTCAAAAGTGTGTGGCAGTTGGATTTTGGGTGAAGGCTATAAATACCCCTCCACCCTCATCTTCTCTCTAAGAGAGCCATCAGAACGGAACTACACTTCCACCATTCATTTTTTTGATAGAGAACCACCTACTCATGTGTTGAGATCAAGGCATTCCAATCCAGCCATTTGAACCTTGATTTCTAGCCTTCCCAAGTTGCTTTCCACTCCAATCCTTCTCCTACCCAAGCCAAATATGTGAGAGAGTGATTGAGTGTTAAGGAGACTATCTTTTGAAGCACAAGAGCAAGGAGATCATCATAAACAACACAATCTATTACCTTTTGGAGAATGGTGTCTCCTAGATTGGTTAGGTGTCACTTGGGAGCCTCCGAGATCTTGTGGAGTTCGACCAAGGAGTTTGTAAGGGCGAGGAGATCGCCTACTTCATGAAGATCTACTCCGAGTGAGGCTAGTCCTTCATGGATGTAAGCCATGATGAAATAGACAAGGTTGCTTCTTTGTGGACCCTTTGTGGGTGGAGCCCTTTGTGGACTCGCGCATCCATTACCCTTTGTGGGTTGAAGTATCCATCAATGTGGACGTACGATAGCACCACCTATCGGAACCACGTCAAAAATCACCGTGTCTTCATTGTGTTTGTTTTCTTCGATCCCTCGTTTACGTTCATATGCAAAGTCTTTACTTTCTGCTGCTCAACTCTTAGACTTGCATGTGTAGGGTGTTTCTTGACTTGGTAGAATTGCTAAAACTTGCCTACAACTAAAATTGGCAAAAGGACAAGTTTTTATTTTTTGATCCTACAGTCTCACCCTACCTACTCCCAATATCAACCATCTTAGATTCAGGGGGGAGGAAGTTCAAAGTCTAGGGTAGAATAATCCTTGAATTCTATTGCAAATATTTATTTGACTTTCTAGGGACATGTCTGCACTAAAGGAAGTATTTACTTAGTAATACTATCTCCTTTACATGTCATCCCAATCTTGGTACTCTTGATGTTCTTCCATTTCCTCCTGAAAAAATTCTCTTGTGTCGGTTGGAAAAAGCGGTAGGCGTCAGCGAGGCGGTTGGCCTTCGCCTAGTGCCTAGGCGGTGCTTAAGCGCCCTAGGCATAGCCTAGGCGGTTATATAATTTTTACTATCAAGCTATATATGTGGTTATTATATGTGTATTTTATTAATTCAGGGCATATAAGTACGTTAACTACCAGCTACTATGATTGGAATATGGCCCTTTTGGCATGTCAGTGCAATATGGCATGCTTTCTCGCTTGGGCAGACAATTTCTTACTTGCCTGCCTAGACTTTTGCTTATTCCCTAGGTGAGGTGTTTGGCCATTGCCTAGCGCCTAGGCGTGCCTAAGCGCCTCCTAGGCACTGCCTTTTCCAACATAGGTTATCTTACCTTGTTTTCTCAAACTTATTTCTTCAGGTAAAAATGATCAAGCACCTCAAGGTAAGTATATGCATCATAATCATGTGCATTATGATCTATCGCTTCTTGCACATATTGTTTGCAAGAGAGATTCATGAACATGAATATGCTTCATTCACGTCTTTGCTCTGGTGCATATAGCTAAGATGCATGCAACACACCAGGTATCATCCCTGTTGTGCATTTGCATTCCAAAAACAATTACTCTTTAAAAGAATGCACACTTGTAGGGGGGGTTATGTATGTTACATGTCTCTCAAAACTTTCACCTATTAATTGATATACCCTTACTTAAAGCTTTGATGTATGTTGTCATCAGTTACCAAAAGGGGGGGATTGAAAACACATTTGCTCCCTTGGTGGTTTTGGTAATTCTCAACATACATGTTGTTGGACTAACACTTTCATCTAGTATATTTGACGTGATTGAGGATCGCTTGGAATGCTAAGGAAACACATTGGAAAAAGCTTCAAGACTCTACATTTTTTTGTTAAGTGATCAAAGATCACATTGAGTCCATAGGAAAGCCAATACTATTAAAAGAAGATGAGGTTTGGATCATGAGTCATTTGCTCGAAGTGCTTGAAGATATTGCTCCAAAACCCTCAACCACTTTCCCACATTTCCAACTGTCCAAAACCCTAAGTCCAAACTCAGTCCCACCGAGATGCTCAAGACAGTGCCACAAGCCAAACCCTAGAAACTCGATGTAACCGAGATGGCATTCGGTCCCACCAAAGTGGAGTGACCAAGTTTTTGTACCCACTCGACTTCATTACAGAATCACTGAGATGAACCGATTGGAATTACCGAGATGAGGAATCTTCTTAGGCCATCACATATCGGTCTCAGCGAAACATCTAACGTTCGAATCTTTTGCATTGTTCAGTCCCACCAAGATTTACTTTTGGTGTCACCGAGTTGTGTATAAATTTTGTAACGGCTCGATCTTTGGTGATGGCTATATATACCCCTCCACCACCACTCACTCTTAGAGAGAGAAACCAGTACAAAACTACAGTTCCCATATCCATTTTCTGAGAGAGAACCACCTAAACTTGTGTTGAGATCAAGGTATTCCAATCCAACCATTTTAACATTGATTTCTAGCCTCCCCAAGTTGCTTTCCACTTCAATCCTTCTTCTAACCCAAGCCAAATATGTGAGAGAGTGATTGAGTGGTGTCTCCTAGATTGGTTAGGTGTCACTTGGGAGCCTCCAAAATCATGTGGAGTTGAACCAAGGAGTTTGTAAAGGCAAGGAGATCGCCTACTTCCTAAAAATCTACTCCGCGTGAGGCTAGTCCTTCATGGGCGTAAGCCATGGTGGAATATACAAGGTTGTTTCTTCGTGCACCCTTCATCGGTGGAGCCCTCCATGGACTCGCGCAGCCTTACCCTCCGGGGGTTGTAGTCTCCATCAACATGGATTTATGATAGCACCACCTATCGGAACCACACCAATAATATATGTGTCTTCATTGTGTTTGATCTTCATATCTCTACTACCTTTACTTTCTTGCACTTGCATGTTGTTATCATTTTGCTGCCTTATCTCTAGATATGCATGTGTAGGAAGTATTGGATGCAACTTAACTAGTGCTAAAATCTGCCTAATTATCAAGAAAACTAAAAATTGTACCTTTGCCTTGTTAAGTGTCTTATTTACCCCCCTCTAGGCTCCACCTTCTCGATTTTACACAAGGTGCTCATGAAGAATATGGGCATGCTTGTAAATACCGATTTCACTGATGTGAGTTTGTCTCCATATGACAGAAGTGTGGAGCAACTCAATAATCTTTTCTCAATTCTAGTGAGCATAGGCACAAAGTCTTGAGTTTTGAGCTTAGAGAAACAGAGTGGCATGCCTAAGTAGGTGATGGGGAGGTTTCTAATTTAGCATCCCAAGAGATCAGACAATATTTGCATTTTGCTATTAGGAGTGCTGATTAAGATCATGATTGACTTGGAATAATTCACCTTTAAATCAGTATATGTAGCATAATGCGGGAATAAATTCTTAATATGAGAAAGCTGAATTTCCCTCGCCGGGATGACAAGAATTGTGTCATCGGCATACTGGATCACAGGATAATCAGGGCAAGTTGCATGTTGCAGAGTACTTCCAATCATATTATTGTGCATTGCTTCATTGAACATTGATTGAAGAAGATCAACAACAAGGACAAATACAAGTGGTGAGAGTGGGTCTCCTTTTCTGACACCTTTTTGCAGAGGAATTGTTTGCCTGGAATGCCATTTAGAAGGGCAAAAGAGTAGCTTGTGTTTGTAAATCATCTTAATCCAGTTCAGCCATCTAGGCCCTTAGCTTGTAAGATCTCCATAGTGGTATCATGGCTAAGTGTAGGATCGAAAGTATGTCTATAGGGGGGGTGATTAGACTACTTGACAATATAAAAATTCAGCCTTTTGATAAAGACAAGTTTTTGGCAGATTCACGATTATGATCAAGTCAAGTATCACCCTACACATGCAATTCTAGAGTATAGGCAGCGGAAAGTAAATTGCACAAGTAGTAAAGAGAGGTGGAGAAGAGCAAACGCAATTTGGAGACACGGAGATTTTTTCTCGTGGTTCCGATAGGTGGTGCTATCGTCAATCCACGTTGATGGAGACTTCAACCCACGGAGGGTAGCGGCTGCGAGAGTCCACGGAGGCTCCACCCACGAAGGGTCCACGAAGAAGCAACCTTGTCTATGCCATCATGGCATACGCCCACGGAGGCTAGCCTTACTCGGGGTAGATCTTCACAAGTAGGCGATCTCCTTGCCCTTACAAACTTCTTGGTTCAACTCCACATCTCGACGGAGGCTCCCAAGCGACACCTAACCAATCTAGGAGGCACCACCCTCCAAAAGGTAATAGATGGTGTTGATGATGATGAACTCCTTGCTCTTGTGCTTCAAATGATAATCTCCCCAACACTCAACTCTCCTCCTTGATTTGGCTGTGGTGGAAGAAAGGATTGAGTGGAAAGCAACTTGGGAAGGCTAGAGATCAAGCTTCATATGGTGGGAGTGGAGCTACTTGATCTCAACACAAGGGTAGGTAGTTTTCTTCTCGAAATGTAAGGTAGGAGTGGTAGTTCTTTCGATGGCTCTCTCCACGAGTGAAGAGGGGTGGAGGGTATTTATAGCCTCCACACAAAATCCAACCGTTACACACATTTGACCAATCTCGGTCGGACCGAAGTTGACAACTCGGTGAGACCGAAAGTTCAAATCATGTGAGCGTTGGGATTTTCGGTGGGACCGAAAATACAATCTCGGTTAGTCCGATTCGTCCAAAGACTAGAGCTTGCCAATCTCGGTGGGACCGACTTCATCATCTCGGTGACACCGATTTGATGACGAAGGTTCTGAAGCTTGGCAACTCAAGTTTGGTGAGACCGAGTTGAGAATCGGAAAATCCGAAATTTCTAGGGTTTGGCTATATGGTGAGGTGGTTCATCTCGGTGTGGTGAGTTTAGGAAATCGGTGGGACCGAGATTACTTATGAGTGTATTATGGAAGTGAGAGTTCTTGATAGTTTAGGAGATATATCACTAAGCACTTTGAGCAACGGATCATTATCATAACCTCATCCCTTTTAATAGTATTGGCTTTACTATATACTCAATGTGATCTTGGATCACTAAACCAAAAATGGAGTCTTGAGCTTTTGCCTTTGCTTGCCTTAGCATTTTGAGGGTCCACTTCTTGATCATTGCCATACCCATATCCTTGAACTTTCGAAATGATTCTCAAGAAACTATTAGTTCAATGATATATATGTTGTTATTAATTACCAAAACCACCGGGATTAGTTGCACTTTCAATCTCCCCTTTTGGTAATTGATGACAACATATAGATCAAAGCTTCGACAAATGATATAATCAATGAATAATATAAATAAGCTTTGAGAAGTATGTGATAAGCAAGAGCTCCCCTAAATTTGTGCATTATTTAAGATTTGCGTTTGAATGCAAATGCACAATCGATTAGGATCATGGGTCACTCTTCCATGTCACATACATCTTGGTGGAGCGCACAAAATGATAAGAATGAATAGCATGCACCCAATCACCAAGACATGAGTAAATGGTCATACAAGATATGAATAGCATATGATAAGCATTAAGCACACATTAAGGCATAGTGCGACCAAGCACTCATCAAAGTAGAGCAAGCGTAGTATCAAACACAGAATGTCTCGAAAATCTCAAAAGTATCTCAAAAGACCGCAAATAAAACAAAAGAGCAAAAGCGAGCACTCTCTCTCTCGAAGTCCTATGATCTATACAATTTCTCCCCTTTGGCAACAAGTTACCAAAAGTTGAAAGGTATAGAGCTAAGCGTCCTTGGGGACTCTGCTGGCGGCTCTGTGCAGGTTGATGGAGTTGAGATGGCGCATCGGCAAGACTTTAGCTGATGTCTGTGGAGCTGGAGGAGTGGTCACTTTGAGCTGGAGCTGGAACCGATGGGGCTGTGGGAGGTCTTTGAGGTTGTAGTCTGGTGTCATCCTTTGGAATAGCAGTGATCGGGTCTTGTGGGAACCGGGCGGGCTATTGATAATCATCTGGACTAGGTCATCCTGCATCTCACGCATGAGCTCTTCCTTCTCCCTCTTTGCTTCCTCAATATCGCCTCAAGCTTGTTTACTGATGACTTGCACTTGATCGACTTGACATCGAGCATGGATCTTGTCTTCAACAATCCTCTCAAGACTCTCCCGAGGCGCACAATCTTGGCAGGCGTTGTTCAATCCTCTGGGTAGCTTCAAGGAGCTGCTCTCCAACACTCTTGGGTTTAGCTGCTGCTGCTGCTGCTTCCTTCTCAGCTTTAGCTTTCTTGGCAGCTTCAATCTTTGCTTGACCTTCAACTGACGTTGGATCCTCCTCATCCATCACAACTACATTGTCCTCATGCTCAGGCTGCAATGGCAAGTGTGGTCTATCCAACAGGTATGTGCCCGTGCCAAACTTGGCATTGATAAGCATCTGAATGTGCGGGGCAAATCCACATGACCTCTTCTGGTCAGCTGCAGTCCTCTTGATAGTCTCAACTATCAGGTCCATCACCTTGAAAGGTGCCTTCTCATCAAGTATATGCAGCATGTTGATAGAATACCCTCTGATCATGCGATGATCTCCAGACTTGGGCATCAAGGTATGCCTCAGAATAGTGTTTGTGGTAGGTAGACCTGCCTGGAGATGATACACTGAGCCGAGCTTCCATATTTCCACATCCTTAGCTGGTACCTCGTTGTACATATTCTTCATAGATTCATGATTCTTCTTGGGAATACCATAGACATCAACATCATCCTCTCTCTGCCTTTGGAGCATTCAGCAGTCTGCCCATTCTTCAACAGTTGAAGAGAATCTTTGGCCTTGATCATCCATGTGATCTTTCCATCTGGATAGAAATGAGTGTGGCATAGAATTGCATAATCATTTCATCATTCCAACTGGTCGATTCGACCTACAAAGTCTGCAACACCACATGCGGTGAAGCTCTCATGCACATGTGGAAAGAAGTCT
This sequence comes from Aegilops speltoides, assembly GCA_021437245.1. NCBI lineage: Eukaryota > Viridiplantae > Streptophyta > Magnoliopsida > Poales > Poaceae > Aegilops > Aegilops speltoides. The sequence continues at coordinate 122,303,993 of CM038143.1, read as the reverse complement.
CTGTGCTCTTCACTTTGTCAATGTATGCCCAATCAACATAGCGAGTGTGCGCAACTATGGGCTTCTTATCCATCAAGCCAGATCTCATAGAAGTCCTGCTGCTCTCGGTGTGGAATCTTGGATCAACAGCAGTTCTTCTCCTCACAGCATATGGATCAGCTTGTCTCCATAGCCCGAGACCTCTATCCTTTCTTTCCTTCATGTTCTCGGCTTGAGGATGAGCATCATTGTGAAGTGGCAGTTTCGAGCGAAGTTTCAAGAATATCTGGTGCCTCATCATCGACTCATTGGTGGCACATTATCTTTCTTCTTCTCTGAAGCTGGAATGTTCTGACAGTCTTCTTGGGCTTGGCAAGCGAGCTTGGATTGAGCTGCCTTGGTGGAGCAGATGGCTTGGACTTAGAAGGGCTCCAGCCTGATGGCATCACCCATGAACTTAGACTTCGAGGAGGAGGCTGGGGTGCTTCCTCATCCTCATCTTCCTCTTTGCATCATCATGCACAATCCTCTTCCTCTTGGAAGTTTTCTTCACCTTGCTTGTAGTTTCCTCTTCCATACTCAGCTTCTTGGCAACTGTGGACTTCTTCACTTTACTGGTGCCTTTCTTGGTTTGCTGCCCTTGATGCTCTTTGGCAACAACTTTTCTCTTTGGCTTGGAGGAGACCTCTTCTTCAACCATGAAATCAGAATCTTCTTCATCAGAGTTCCTCTTCTTTCTGGCCCTAGTGGCTGCAGGAGGCAAACCACTTGGTGTGCTCCTTTCACCATCATCTGAAAAGCTGCTGGACTCAGGACTAGTGCCTGCCTCTGGAATATCAGCAATAGGTGATTCAGACCTGTTCTGGCTGTCACTGGCATCTGACATGGCTGACAACCTGTGAATAGATAAGGTGTAGGCGAGTAGAAGAGTTATCACAAGCTGCGAAGATTTTGCAAACAAAATGAGTTCAAATTCTAGTATTAGGTTTTCACACAAGACATTTCGGTCGGACCGAGTTTTAAATTCGGTGAATCCGAAGTGTTCAAAGCAAGCATTCACACCACTTTCGGTTGGACGAAGTGGGTTTGATCTGCCGAAAACACTAGGGTTTCACTAAATCCTCATTTGGTCGCACCGATTTGCACAACTTCGGTTGGACCGAAAGGTGCGAGGCAATGGCAGAGGCCAAATCGGTCATACCGAGAATGTAAATCGGTCTCACCGAGATGTGTTCGCGGAAACCTAACCCTAAAACCTTTACTCGAATCTCGTTCTAACGAACTAATCTGGTGTTGAGGAAGATCTCAAAGCGTGGCAAGATTATAGGCAAACCAAGCGTGCATTGAATCGGAGATGGGAGCACGAGTGGGATCGAAACTCACCCTAACTTGGTGGAGTTCCTCTCGGCGCAACGGCGCGGAGAAGATATCCGTTGACGGCGGCGGAGACTTGCGGCGGCGCCTGACGCGGCAGCGGAGGCGATCCGGAGACGGCGGCGGCGGCAAAGAAGGGTGTGGGGGAGGCGTTTTGAAGTAGAAATCAGCGCTGCCCTCGGAGTATATATACCCCTTTTTGTCGGTGGGACCGAGTTGTAAAACTTCGGTGGCACCGAGATGGATAACTATGACGATTACACACTTGATCACGCCGAAAATTACAACTCGGTTTCACCGAGGTGAAAACCTAGATCAATCCAAATGCTTTCGGTTTGACCGAGTTTGAGTGGGTTGGTCTGACCGAAATCACTTAGAAGGTTTTGGAAGTTAGCCCTTGACGGATCGGTGGCTCCGAGTGCTCCTCACTCGAAGGGTCCGAAAATGACTTGTTCAAAGTTTGTGATGTAAGCATGAATAGAATTTGAGACAAGAAAGCATAGATAGCTAGGGGAGGTACTTAGGCATTCTTGTTCATCCATTTGGTCAGAAAAAATCAAAACGACCAAAGCAACAAATGGATGTCCTCGAATGGATAAAATCATGCATCCAACATGCTCACACAATAAGATAGCAAATGAAATATGTGTCGAACATGCACAATCAAAACTCTAGCTACTATCACACAATTTGTCGATGACTAGGTCATCTTTATATGAGTATATTGACTTAGGAGTCAAATGAGAACATTTGATCATAGGTCATACTCATCGTTTAAGCACAAGTGGGGTTACCACTTTTACATAAAGCATTAATGTGTTCACATCATTTGAAGATGCTTTAGCTCAATTCTTTAGAGCAAAGCTCCCCCTAGATGTGAGAACCCCTTTTAAAGGGTCAAACTAACCTTGGGTTGTCGTAGAAGACTTCATGTAGATGTTGAAGATGTGGATGCTCAATGTTGATGAAGATCATCAAGAGTTGGGAGCAATCCTTTGGATTCGGGCACTTTCAATACCTACATGGGTTAGTCCCACAAGGAACAAACAAGGATATCCATGGACATAGATTGAAGTTCACAATAGATGATGTCCATGAAAGCAATGATTACCTTGTCCCTTGACTTACCAACAAGAGGGTTTGTGACTCCATGAACTAGTGCATAATGTGGAAGTTGGTTGCACAAGTTCTTGCCAAAAGAATGTGAGTGAAGTATGTTGGCGGAGTCACCCTCAAGAACTCTCTAGTTCTTCTTCTTGGGATCCACATCATCTTGATGGGAATCCTTGGGGTTGTAGTTGAGCTTGTGAAGTAGAACTTGGCGTTTCCTTGGGAACCCACTTGACCATGGCTTTAGGTGCTTCAATAAATGCATCAATCTCCTCTTGAAGCTTGTCCTTGCCTTTTAGCTTGTGGTCTTGTGGTGGAAGATCATCTTGAGCTTGTTCCACATTGGAAGAAGTAGGATCATACTTCTCCTTCGAGAAACAAACTTTGGAGTGGGATATTGACCTTCTTCCCATTCAACACCCTCGGCGTTGAACTTTCGCTCAAAACCAATTCCTTGATTCTTCGGTGCCTTCCTTGCTTGCGAACAATTTCCTCAAAGTTCTTGCTTCGGCAAGGCTCTTGTAGACACCTTTCTCTATAATCCCTTTCAATAAACTATTTTCTTGCTCAAGTGTAACTTGGCTTGAAACATTGTTAGTGGAATCAAGAGAACTACTAGAAGCAACAATATTGGATTTAGCATGGTTATTGTTACTACTAGATGAAGAATTTTTCTTATGCTTGTCATGCTTAGTTTTAATAGGTGGCAAGAAATTAGACAAGAGAAGTCGTTTGGCAAGATATGAAGAACTCTTCTTTGAAGATCATCATTGATAGCTTTTAGAAACTCATGTTCTTGCTCTAGATTGAGCTTCTCGAGCGTAGCTTCTCATGAGATCTTAGGAGCTCTCTATGATCTTCTTGAGTTGTTTCATGAGCTAACTTAAGAGTGTTTAGTTCTTTAGTTAGGCGCTCAATCTCCTTCATAGCATTGTCATTCGACTCTTCTCGACTATAAAGACTACTAGCATGTTCATCATTACTAGGCTCACTAGATTTGTCATGTAAAGCTCATCTTCACCAAGCAAGTCATCCTCATCACTATCAAAGTCAATAAATCCAGGTGTGATACCTTGGGGCCTTTAGCCATGAAGCATCTTCCAATTCCCTCATTTGGTGAATCAAATAAGTCATAGGAGTTGGAGTTGGAGGACACGAGAGCAAGACCGCAACACCTTCATCTTGGTCTGTAGTCGGAGTTGGAGTGATAGCTTCTTCGGAATGATTGCCGAGTCGGAGCGGAGACCCATTCACCTACATGAGCTTGATGTTTTCTTCTTGTGTAGCTCCTTGATGACTTGTCTTTCCTCTCCGAATCATTGCTTCTCCGAGAGGGTCTTCGTTCATAACGATCATCTCTACTCCTTCTCTCTTTCGAGGTGACTCTTCTCTTGAGCTTCTTCTTCTTAGAGATTCTTCTCTTCTCTTGTGGGGAGCCGAGCACTCATTTGAGTAGTGTCGGGTCTTCCACAATTGTAGCAGATTCGATCACGACTAGAAGATCTCTTTTCATCATATGATCTAGACTTTGAGCTTCTTTCCTTGCTTCTACTCTTGTAGAATTTGTTGAAGTTCTTCACCATTAGGCTTATCTCTTCATTGGAAACTAGCTTGTCACTTGAGGTTGTGGGAGCATCACCTGTAGCTTTGTAAGCACCACTTGACTTGTTGTGAAGCTCTTCCTTATCTTTAAGTGTCATCTCATGAGCAACAATTCTTCCAATGACTTCGGTAGGCTTGATTCTTGTAGTTTGGCATCATTTGGATCAAAGTGCACACGGTGTCATACTTTCCATCCAAAGCTCTGAGAATCTTCTTGATGATGAATCGGTCGGTCATTTCTTCACTTCTTAAGCCGGCAATCTCATTTGTGATGAGAGCAAGCCTAGAGTACATTTCAGCGACTCCTTCACCTTCCTTCATCTTGAACTTGTCAAGTTGACCTTGAAGAACATCTAGCTTTGATTCCTTCACGGACTCGGTACCTTCGTGCATTTCGACCAAAGTATCCCAAATCTCTTTTGCATTCTCAAGACGGCTGATTTTGTTGAACTCCTCGGGACACAAAGCATTGAAGAGAATGTCACAAGCTTGAGCATTGTTTTGCAACATCCGCAATTCATCCGCTGTAGCTTCACGATCCGGAACTTTTCCTTCCTCGAAGAATTCACCTTGCAAACCAACACAAATAATGCCCCATGCGGCGGGGTTATGTCCAAGAATATGCATTTTCATTTTATGCTTCCAACTAGCAAAGTTTGAACCATCAAAGTAAGGACCTCTCTGAGAATTACCCTCACTAGGCGCCATACTCTCCTAGGTTGTGAAACCAAGCTTATGGAGTCAATGCAATGGAAACCAATACAATGGAGACCAAAGCTCGATACCACTTGTAGGATCGAAAGTATGTCTAGAGGGGGTGATTAGACTACTTGACAATATAAAAATTCAGCCTTTTGATAAAGACAAGTTTTTGGCGATTCACGATTATGATCAAGTCAAGTATCACCCTACACATGCAATTCTAGAGTATAGGCAGCGGAAAGTAAATTGCACATGTAGTAAAGAGAGGTGGAGAAGAGCAAGCGCAATTTGGAACACGGAGATTTTTTCTCGTGGTTCCGATAGGTGGTGCTATCGTCAATCCACGTTGATGGAGACTTCAACCCACGGAGGGTAACGGCTGCGAGAGTCCACGGAGGCTCCACCCACGAAGGGTCCACGAAGAAGCAACCTTGTCTATGCCATCATGGCATACGCCCACGGAGGGCTAGCCTTACTGGGGTAGATCTTCACGAAGTAGGCGATCTCCTTGCCCTTACAAACTTCTTGGTTCAACTCCACATCTCGACAGAGGCTCCCAAGCGACACCTAACCAATCTAGGAGGCACCACCCTCCAAAAGGTAATAGATGGTGTTGATGATGATGAACTCCTTGCTCTTGTGCTTCAAATGATAATCTCCCCAACACTCAACTCTCCTCACTTGATTTGGCTGTGGTGGAAGAAAGGATTGAGTGGAAAGCAACTTGGGAAGGCTAGAGATCAAGCTTCATATGGTGGGAGTGGAGCTACTTGATCTCAACACAAGGGTAGGTAGTTTTCTTCTCGAAATGTAAGGTAGGAGTGGTAGTTCTTTCGATGGCTCTCTCCACGAGTGAAGAGGGGTGGAGGGTATTTATAGCCTCCACACAAAATCCAACCGTTACACATTTGACCAATCTCGGTCAGACCGAAGTTGACAACTCGGTGAGACCGAAAGTTCAAATCATGTGAATGTTGGGATTTTCGGTGGGACCGAAAATACAATCTCGGTTAGTCCGATTCGTCCAAAGACTAGAGCTTGCCAATCTCGGTGGGACCGACTTCATCATCTCGGTGACACCGATTTGATGACTGAAGGTTACAGAAGCTTGGCAACTCAAGTTTTGGTGAGACCGAGTTGAGAATCGGAAAATCCGAAATTTCTAGGGTTTGGCTATATGGTGAGGTGGTTCATCTCGGTGTGGTGAGTTTAGGAAATCGGTGGGACCGAGATTACTTATGAGTGTATTATGGAAGTGAGAGTTCTTGATAGTTTAGGAGATATATCACTAAGCACTTTGAGCAACGGATCATTATCATAACCTCATCCCTTTTAATAGTATTGGCTTTCCTATAGACTCAATGTGATCTTGGATCACTAAACCAAAAATGGAGTCTTGAGCTTTTGCCAATGCTTGCCTTAGCATTTTGAGGGGTCCACTTCTTCAGTCATTGCCATACCCATATCACTGAACTTTCTGAAATGATTCTCAAGAAACTATTAGTTCAATGATATATATGTTGTTATTAATTACCAAAACCACCCGGGGATTAGTTGCACTTTCACTAAGCATATCAAATGCCTTCTAAAATCCAATTTAAGAAGCACAATTTCTTCATTTTTTTTGGTGACACTGGTGGAGGTACTCAAATGACCAAGCAAAATAGTCTTGGATACATCTGTTGTTGAGGAATCCATACAGGTCGACATGAACAAGGGAGAGTATAACCTTTTGCATTCTATTTGCAAGGAGTTTGGTAATAATCTTCATAGTGCAATTGAGCAATGAGATGGGTCATTAATCCCTGGGTGAACTAGCAACCTCTTTTTTGGGATCAAGGTAATGAATGAGTAGTTGATGCATTGCATATTAACCATGCCTTTATGAAAATCAGCAATAAGTTTGTAAAAATCAGGAGCAATGATATCCCAACAAGCCTTGAGAAAAGCATCATTAAATCCATCTGGTCCTAGTGATTTATCACTAGGCATCTTTTTGACCACATCGTCACTTTCCCTTTTGGAAAACTCGGCTTCAAGTTCTTGCAAATTGTTGACAGGAGTAATCAAGTTATGCAACAAAGGGTTCTCTATAGCCTATGAAAGGCCCATTCTGTTCTTGAAAGCAGCAAATAGGATAGCAGGTTTGGTCATTGTGCTTATTCCCATGCGCATCCTTTAAAACGGCGATAACATTATTCCTATGCTTGATGGTGGCTTTGGCTTGAAAAAATTTAGTGTTGGCCTCACCAAATTTGATGTTCATGATCGTGGCTCTTTGTTTCCAGTGGATTTTTTGCAAAGACAAATCCATTCCAAATGGTATTTTAGGATAACTCTGGTACTATTTTCCTCGGGTGTCAACTATCTAAATTCCTCAATAGTATCAAAGTAGAATCACAGAATTGGTGTTATCAATGATGTTCCTTAGGTCAGAGATGTTTCTGTCCCAGTTTTTTGATCCCTCTCTCAATCTTTTGAACTTAGCAACAATGATTTTTGCATTATCATGTTCTGGAACATGTTGCTCCCAAATTGTTTTTACAACATCTTTGAATTGGGGATGTTCAACCCAAAAAATTTCAAACCTGAAAATCTTAGACCTTGGAATCCAAGTACCAATTTTGATTACCACGGGTACATTATCAGATGTAGTTTTAGCAAGAGGCGACTCTAATTACTACTACGATAGAAATGGAGAAGTCTAAACTTAGGGCTCGTTTGAAGGGCTAACCATGAGTCCATGCCACAACACACGTGCAAGCAAATATAAGTGCAAAGACTGAAAAGATGCAAAACGGGTCGAAACATGGGAGGGCTCTGGCATTCTATACCCACCCTCCACCAAGTAGGCTCATTTATCTTTTTCGTGAATCATAATTATTATGGGACGAATGGAGTAGATTGTACGGGGATGGGATAGGAGATCCAAACCTGAAAACAAATCATGATTAGTCAGAGACGCGTTGAGAGTTAGGGGCCACGTGCACCGCAGTTCGTTTACCATTAAAAGCAGAATCTTGGCACGGCAGCCCGGGTTCAAATGTAGCAGTAAAAAGGTCCTCTGGTTCTGGGAGACCCACCCACTGATGTTATGTAGCAGCAGTGCTTTCACTGGAGCAAGCATCCAGACTCACCCCAGAGACAGAGACAGAGAGGGAGAGGCTGTGGCTGACTGGGTGTGGCTGGAGAGGAGAGGAGAGACATGAGCGGCGGAGCGGGAGCGGGGGCGGCGGCGGCGGCGGCGGTGAGCAGGTTCATCAAGTGCGTGGCCGTGGGCGACGGCGCCGTGGGCAAGACCTGCATGCTCATCTGCTACACCTGCAACAAGTTCCCCACCGTTGAGTACCACCACTCTCCCTCTCCCTTCTTGGCCTGGCTAGCTTGATCTGGTTTCATTTTGACGAAATGGCTGCTCCTGTTGATGCGGGGTTGGATGCAGGACTACATCCCCACCGTGTTCGACAACTTCAGCGCCAATGTCTCCGTGGACGGCAGCATCGTCAACCTCGGCCTCTGGGACACCGCAGGTCTCCCTCTCTTCTTCCTCCACTCCCCGTCCCCGATGTGGGTGCTTTTCTTCCTGTAATGGTGGTCCGTCTTGGGTTGCAGGTCAGGAGGATTACAGCCGGCTGAGGCCTCTGAGCTACAGGGGAGCCGATGTCTTCATCCTCTCCTTCTCCCTCACCAGCAGAGCAAGCTATGAGAATGTGCACAAGAAGGTACACTCACTCACATTGTGTTGCTCTTCTGAACAGGTGCATTGAGATTACTAACGGCCTGCCTTCAATTTGGTCCTGCGCAGTGGATGCCGGAGCTTCGCCGGTACGCCCCCGGCATTCCTGTACTACTTGTTGGAACCAAGTTGGGTATGCTCTTGAGCTTCTTCTACAGATTTTTAGTTGGATGCCATTCAAATCCACACATTTTGGTGTGCTATCCAGTAATGCATGTGTGTCTTTGGCTGCTCTTGAGCCATCAATTTCCGTATAAATGCGCAGATCTCCGAGAAGATAGAGCTTATCTTGCTGATCATGCAGCTGATTCCATCATAACAACTGAGCAGGTTTATGCCTTTTACACTCGGATGACAGCAACCAGCTTGGCATTTTGAAATGATACTAGTACCAAATTAACTTTCCACATGTTAGGGTGAGGAGCTTCTGAGACAAATAGGTGCGGTGGCATACATAGAATGCAGCTCCAAGACACAAAGAGTATGGCTTCTGCTGCATCCGAACAATAAAAGGCCCTGGGATTTCAAAGAGTTCTAGTACATATGTCTAAAAACATTCTTTCTTTTTCTCCCTTGATAATTGTTGACAGAACATTAAGGCTGTCTTTGACACCGCAATCAAGGCGGTTCTTCAACCTCAAAGGCACAAGGAGGTAGCCAAAAAGGAAATCCGGACTCGCTCGAGTCGGTCAGTAAGGTAGGGTTCAAGTTTATGCTATTTTCTCAAACCAATCACCGGCCGTTTCGAACAAAATTCTCGACATCTTGATTTCCATTCACGTCCCCGCTTCATTTTGTAGGCGGTACTTCTGCGGGAGTGTTTGCTTAGCATAGTCGAGAACAACATTGTGGAGTCTTTCCTCGACATGATGCTCAGATGGCGCGTGGTTGTTCTCGAAATGGGATAGACAGTGATGGTGGAAGCATCTCATTACTAGCAGCTAGACGGAACTCCTAGTTCTCTCGTGCACTGTGGTGTGGAGCACCTTGAATCCTTGATGATGTAAGATACAGTAGGTATCAAGTTTTGCCTCTGTAATAAGGCATGCTCGTGTGGATGATCAAATTTCAAACCTCCCACTACTTGGGCAGGCTAGAAAATCTCAGGGTAATATGCACAAACAAGATAATCTCGTTTGTCTAACAAGCTTTCTGCCTATTTTCCCTGCAAAAACAAAGTTTCTGCCTATTTTTACCATTTTGTTTAACAAATTTAAAAAGGCACTTCCGTGGCTATTTTTTCAACACCCAAAAACAAGTCCAGCACAACTTAGTCTTTCTAGTACAAAAAGTCAACCTAAATGAAGAGAAAAACACAACTGGAACAATAGTGGAAACAACCTCCTGACGCCTAGAGTAACTCTATTCAACAAAACGAACGTAAATCATATCCGGCAGAATCATCGTCCTTCTCAGCGTGATATCCAAATCAGTGGTATGCATGCTTGAACAGAGTTAAATTTCACTCAAAAATATCTAATGAAATTATATTCAACAGAATCATCAGTATAACATGCCACCAACAGGACAAGCAACAACACAATTGTATGATTAATGAGTCACACAAAGTATAATCTTCTTAAATATTGGACTGAACCATCCTTCATGACTTAAGAGTAAAACTACGGCGGCAGTAGTTTACAACATCTTACAGCTATAACCATTCAGCCAACATTACCACTGACAAACCATCCTTTAGAAGTAAGTGACTGCAATTCGATAGTTTACAACATCTGGCAGCTAGATGTAATCTGCCGATATTACCACCACTAACCATCCTTTGCACCAGTCACAACATTTGTAAACAAAAATAATGTTAATCACACAATAGGCAAGCCCTAAAATCAAAAGCTTACTCACTTTCTCTTGACTAGAAAACTAGATATGAGGATAGTTCATCCGCTTTCTCACGACCTCAGGAGGTATAATCTCTTCTTGGCCTATTACATTACATACATAAGCTGGAGGCTGCAATTTGAGAGCCCCTGGTAACTGCAATATTTCCATCCAGAAAAGGGAGCATACATATCTTACTAAGGAGCCTGCATGCAACATCAATGACTAAAGTAAGTGACCGTTCATTTCCACCACGGTGATCTTTTTACAAGGAAATAATGAGCTTACCTTACAAACAATAGAGCGTTTGACACCATAAACATGAAATGTATTATTCTAAATGTTTTGGAAATGTATGCACATCGCCGTCTGCTTCAAATGTCCGCCCTCATATACTCATTGTCATCACTAATTGTAGTAAAATCACATGGATTTCTGTTGGTCACACAGATATCCTGTCTTACCAACCTATCCAAGGGATTGGGATTGGCCATTCTCCCTTGATCTCTGGTCCAAGACTGAGCAGTACCATTCCTGACTGAAGAAAATCCTGGACTGGAACTAACAGAACTCAACCGCCGCGCATTCCATGCTGCTGAATACATCCCTGAGTTCAATGCCTCAACATTCCCCCTTCTGTTTATATCAATCGATGTTATCCCTTTGGACACCCCTATTTTGTAACCTGACTGTGTCCCACAGCTCTCCGACCAGTCTGCAATTTCCTTCTGCAGCAAGGAACTGAGCACACCAACTCTAGGAAGTGGACGTAACGGTCTGTGCAAATTTGGCTGGAGCGGATGACTTGATAAATCCTCTAGCGTCAATGGAATCCTTCCATTTAGGTTACTTCCATAGGATGTGCTACCTGATCCCATGCCATTTAGGTTACTTCCATACTGCGTGCTAGCTGATCCCATGCCATTTAGGTTACTTCCATACGGTGTGCTAGCTGATCCAATGTACTGATTGTGTGCTCCACACAATGAGCTAGTTGATCCCATGTAATGATTGTGTGCTTCGCACAATGTGCTAGCTGATCCTATGTACTGATTCTGTGCTCCATACGGTGTGCTAGCTGATCCGATGGACTGATCCCGTGCATAGTGTGAATTCCGAAGTTGAAATTCCATCTGGTTCCTGCTAGACCCTTCATAGTTGAAACTGGCTAACATTGGTGACTCGGTCAATCTCAGGGGATGAGTAGCAGGCATGATTTCTCTTGGATAAAAACCTGAATGTCCAACATTTCTTCCATCACACAGGTTACCAGCTTCCATGGTTGACACTGAACTTGGAAAACTTCTTGCCTGGACTGAGTTAACTGCTCTATTTGTATAGTGGTCAAGTGTCGAAATTACTGGCTGGCGAGTGGGATAATAACGATTAGCTCCCGCCACATCAGTATAAGTTAAATCAACCGTGTCAATGCTAGGTCTGAACTGAGCACAACCTGTTGTGGTTGATAAATCCCTTGGAAGTGCCTTGAAAGGTTCCCACATCGACTTCTTTGCTCCCATATGGCTCCAGCGCTCAGGTGTTGCTTCGGCAAGAGGCTGATCCTTGTCTGGTGATAATAGTGGCGAGGTTGCAGCAATAGTGACTAATTCTCCCATGCCCGAATGTGCCTGTGGTTCCTGGGTAGACATTACATGACCAGGAGTCTGTAATTTGAGAGCATGCGTATGAGTAGCGTGTGTGGTGGCTGCTACACGATTCTGCAATGCATTCTGGTAACTATCTGGTTCCAAAGGCCGCTTCTGCTGTGAAGTGGTGTCAATCACACTTGACACATAATTTGGACCATCCTCGGCAGCTATTATAGTACAATCTTCATCTTCCATTGTCTTGGATTGAGTATGACTAATATCAGCAGAATCAGTCTCAGTTATCAGTGGTCTCTTATCCTGACATCTTGCAAGCAGTTCAACAATATCCATTGGAATGTCATCTGTCATGGCATTTTTTTCGTGCATCACTTCTTGCTTTTTTTTATTTCTCTTCTTAGGTAGTTTCTGCTCAAAGGCAGTCACGTTCCGGATAACATGCTTACCTGGAGAAACCTGAGGAAACAAATGAGGGAAAACAGTTATTCTCTTACAATATTTAGCAGAGAAGCACTATAAATTTTTCATTGTGTTAACACTAATATTGCACAACAGAAAGTAAAATAATTAATACAGGATGTGAATTGAAGATGAGTAAATTTCATATTGACCATATGATCATCAAGCACAATGAAGGGGGGGGGGGGTATGCATATAGCCTATCATAGTAATTTAAATAGAACAAAATGCCACATGATTCGCAACAAATGGGAACAGGGCAAAGCCGACCACCCATAAGGAACACGGCTTGATTCTTACCTTCTTCAGGCGCCGCTGCACAGACTTTCTGGGTACCATTTGGCATTGATCATCTGTCCTGAGTACAGCCGTCTCTTCAGTGTTGACATCATCATGTTCCGCATTGACAGTTGAAGGAATTTTCCTCTTACACAAACTCATCTTTTTTACCTTTGACAAGGACCTCTGCCTACAATTATCGGATTCAGTTTCACACATGCCATTTGTGTTCTGCGTATCTCTCTCCAGATTATCGTTCTGAATACTTTCATCACCTTCCCTAGTGCTGGCAGTAGGTGGCATTTTTCTCTTGCTCAACTCCTGAGCTGAGGATATAAAATCATCTTGAACACCTTTCAAAGCAACTTTATCAACAGTATTATATTTTGAATTAGCAGCAGAAGAATCATTATCCTTGTATTCCGTGTCCTTTTTCTCGGTTCTTAATTTCTTCGGAATTCTTTTCATCCAATCCATAAGCGAAGACCCCTCATCATCAACAGCATCAACTCCTTTGTATTTTGCCTTCTTCTTAGCAGTTTTTGACGATATTTCTCTCAACATCTGTCGGCTAACAGGAACAACACCATCATGCTGGATACTGGCAGTTGGAGGCATTTTCCTCTTACTCAAACTAACGGTTTTTACATTTGATAAGAACCTCTCTGTGGAGGTCTCAGCTTCCATTCGCCTCATGTCATCTGTGCTCTGTGTATTTCTCTCAAGATTATCATTCTGGATATTTTCATCACCTTGCTGCATACTGGTAGTAGGTAGGGTATTTTTCTTGCTCAATTTCCAACCTGAGGATGGAAAATCTTGATGCGTATCCTTAGAGGCAAATACATCTGCAGTAGATTTTGAAGCAGAAGAATCACAATCCTTGTGTTCTGAATCTTTCTTCTCAGTTCTTAATCTCTTCGGTATTCTCTTCATCCAATTCATAAGTGAAGATTCATCATCTTCAACATCAACTCCTTTGTCTTTTGCCACGTTCTTCGTAGTTTTTGACAAGATTTCTCCCACTGCCTGTTGGTCAACAGAAGGAACATCATCCGTACTTCTATCATCCTCGCAGAGATCAGCAACCTTTTCGCCATTAACTTCAATACCACTTCTAGAACCCCCGACCGGATCAGTATTGATGATTTCTGATAGCAGCCGAAGCTTTATTTGCTTTCTCCGACCGACTTTTACATCTGAACTGCCAACCTGTGCAGTACGTTTCCCTTTCTTCTTCTTCTTACATGTAGATCCAATACTTCTTTTTGGAGCTGCTTCTTCACACGGACCACTGTTACCGACCTGATCACCTTTCTGCCCAGATATTGGTTTAGCAACTTTGGGAATAGTGTGGTCAACACTCAGTACCTCCTTGTTTTTCCCATTTTCTTCTGCATCAAGCTTCATACTTGCTTCACTAAGTTTTGAACTGGATGGGATTGCAATGGCATTTCCTTCTCTGCTTACTCTAATCTGGGAATCTTCAGGTAAGGCCATGATATCCACAGAAGCATTATCTGAGATATTTGCGATTGTAACTTGATTAGTTGACGGCCCCTGTAAATCTGAGGATATAACAGCTATGTTAGCTACACTCAGACCAGAAAATGCTATTTAGGAATTTAGCAAGACCTACCATACCTTTCATGGGTGGATCAGTATTCGCCTCATAATGTGAGTTGCATTTGGAATTGTTTTCTATGTTACTCTTCAGAAGTGCTGATCTATCAGGATTCTTCTCTTGAGCTAACAGTTGTGTGCAGGGAAATAAGCTTCTGAAATCAACGCTAGTAGGCACTAAAGTGCTCTGAACAAATCTAATAGAGCAACCATCCCTTGAGACATTCTTCGCCGTAAAAACTGCTCTAGATGTTGTTCTGTCATCTAAGATTTTCATCTCATCCAAGCACACGGAGCAATCCCATCGTCGAAACTTTGCTACTGAGAACGGGCGCAAACTGTTATGGCGTTCATCCAGTTGTTTCTGAGCACTGAAACTCTGAGATAGAGAGCAGAATTTTGCATCCATCTTCTGAGAAACATACCCGCTGGCATAAAGATAGATCATTATAAGATACACATCATATGTAATAGCACATTGTTTGCTTCAATGAATAAAGTGTAAACTCATATATTGCCTACAATATTGAACCCACTTCAACAGCAAGTGTAGAAGGATTCTCTCTCAAAAAAAATAGTTAAGACATATTCATTCATAGGTTGTACCATAAACCTAGTTCAGACAGAGGGCCTTTATTGACATGCGGGGCAACTAACACAATTGAATTAGTAACCTCTTGTGATGTGAGAATATGTAAAACAGACTTTTTGTTCAAATATATAAAATAGACTTGTTGATATAATTTAATCTTTTGTAGTGGGTGAAGTGCAAATAGACATGAACAATTGTAATTGGTCTAAATGAACTAAGACTAAAATATATTGATGCATATATATCTAAAATAATTGAGTTATTAATAGCAATTTCATAAAAATAACCAACGTAAATCATGTGAGAAAGAAATAGGACCTGTTTGCATGCTAGTTAAGATACACAAAGAAAGAAAAGGAGGTTGCATGTCTAATATGTCCAAGACATCTGGTTTTCTCACCAAAAAAGATAAGGAACAAATGAAAAAGTTGCCTTTTCAGAAAACACATATGCCAGCACAGTGGAAAATATATAATGATGAGGCAAAAACTGTTATATCAGCTATAAAGGACTTGACTAATGAAGTGCACATTAATCAGTTCTAGCCATCTGAAAGGGGTGCATGGTTGATCGACATGAACTCTAAACTCTCTTGACACTGCAAATGATTAAACATGGAAACGTTTCCTTAGAACATAATTGTAAATTTGGATCTTTCCCGATACTCCTTGGTATCGCAGCCTTGGATCTAACGCCTAAAAATCCTGGATGGAAGGAGTGCGCTATGAACGTGGAAGAGAATTCTGGGGCAATTCGGTCCACTTGGAATTGAAAAACGGCTAACACTGCAAATGACTAAACATGGAAACCTTAGAAGATAATGTAAATTTGGAGGGAATATGTTCTATCTTCTAACCACCCCTTTACATGCAAATCTAGGCATGAGAAAAATGGGAACAGAGTTAGGCCAAGCTATAATGAGAATCCAAATTATATAGGTTCATTTTACTATATTTATCAGCTGGTTCTATGGAAATGTCAGACACACAAGAGAGCTTCCTAGCACAATAGGAGCAAAAACTGATGGTACTTCAGATCCGGCTGAAGCTGATGTGGCAACTGATGAATCTCCCGCTTTCTGGGAGAGGAGGTTCTCAACACTGAATCGCTCGTGATGGTAAAAATCCAAGGCTGAGAAGCTGATACGGTGCAGTTGCAACCATCGCCTGATGTGTCTGTCGCAGCTAGCGAGCCTGTCAGCGCTCCTAGTGCTGACTCGCTGCCTAATGATGGAAAGAAGTAGTGTGCAAAAATGGAAGCAGATGTTGCTGTTCACTTGTTCCGGAACCGCTGCAGATGCATGAGCCGGATAGAAAATTTAACAACTGCCTAGACAAAGGTGATTGGGATCAGCCATTGCCACCTATAGGAGAGGATGCGGGAGCTGATGAAAGTGAGAAGTAGATTATGCAAATGTCGTATATGTAGAACGTATTGCGAAGCCTGTTGTATTCAGAGCAGCTTGTTGATGCATAAGTTATAATTATCTAATCCTCTTGCTGAAATCACGTTCGATGAAACACGTCAACAAAAATGTCAGGTACACAAATGCAATTGTACAGCATGGCTAAAATAAATGCATGCATCCGCATGAACAAGATAAATATGACAAACACACAATGGAAGCAGATGTTGCTGTTCACTTTCAGGACCCGCTGCAGATGCATGTGAGCCGGATGGAAATGTTAACAACTGCCCAGACAGAGAGGGTTGGGATCAGCAATTGGCACCAAGAGGAGAGGGTGTGGGGGCTGATGATAGTGAGAAGTAGATTATGTAAATGTTGTATATATGTAGAACATATTGAGAAGCCTGTTGTACTCAGAGCAGCTTGCTAATGCATAAGTTATGATTATCTAATCCTTTTGATGAAATCCCGTTCAATGAAACGCGTCAAAAAAAAATGTCAGGTACACAAAACTCCCTCCGTTCGGAATTACTCGTCCAAGAAATGAATGTATCTAGATGTATTTTAGTTGTAGATACATCCATTTTTATGACAAGTAATTCCGAACGGAGGGAGTACAAATCTAGAGCATGGCCAAAATAAATGCATGTATCCACGTAAACAAGACAAATATGAAAAACACACAATAATTACTCAACAAAAGACAGTAGTATTATTTGAATATATATTCCTCAAGGCTGCAAAGCAGCAGCAGCCAGGTAGCTGGGAGAAGAGACACTCATATAGACACGCACTTGTGTAGCAGTGATGATATCATGTGCTCAGATGCATCCATACTGAAGACTATGGTGGATATGAAGTAGAAAAGAGAATGAAACGCCAAATATAACAAGTAGTTAGCAGAAATCACTGCTAACCAAGACTAATAAATGCACTTGACTAACCATTAATTGGATTCGTCTTGCATCAAAACACAGTCATTCATATGCATGTTACAATGCATGCATGCTTAAACTCAGACGAGTATGTAAACGTAAGCTCAAAGGATTGTGCAAAAGTGTAAGCTGACCAGTGCCATATAGCATGATAGGACAGTTAACGAGGTAACAGAGATGATTACCATATGGAGAAATGCTTGCATGGCTGCTCTGCTGACGTATCATCAGTTTCAGCGACCACTGCACCCTCACGCTTGGGTAGTTCCGCTGGTGCAGCACTGGTTCCTCCATCGCTCTCCTCTACTGCAGCCACTTCCATTGGTACTTGCACAACACAGAACACCTTCTTGTGATGATCCAGCAACGAAACGGAACAACTCAAACACCGAAGCAGCACGCAGAAGCGAAACAAAACGCAGCTTGGATCATCATGCAGAACCCTGAGCACACGTCTCAAGAAAGATGGCTAGGTAGGTTGAAAGCCTGAAACAAGAAGCAAGCACATATTAGACGAGGAACAAAACACAAAGATGGCTTAGCTTGTCTATCCATGCATGCATGCAAGCAAGCAAACTCATTCAGCTCATGGAATATAGAGAATGACACGACACAAAGGTAAACAATCACACAGCAAACCAAGCTAAGACAGTAATGAATGCAACCCAGCCACATCTCCAACCAATCCTCAGCAGATAACATGCATACCGAGGGAAAGGAAACACGCCCACGCAGCTACTTGTGCGGAGACGTGTAGACACACGCAGCTAATGGTAAGGAACTAAGCAATAAAGCTGTGCGCTCCAGGCCGACCTTGCTACTGACTGCGGAGCTCAGTGTAAGTTTCGACCCTTTTTTTGGCGACATGAAATATAGACGCGCGGCGACAGCATCCGAGAGCCACGGAGTTGGGAGGTGGAGCTCGAGTCCCGAAAGGCCCATGCACAGCTGGAAACACTGCCAAGACCCCACGCAGACAAAAAAGCAAGCAAGGCAAACAGTACAGCCCACCCCCATGAGCCCCTCTCCCCACCGCTCTTGGCCTGGCGGTTACCCTCCTCGCCGAGATCCATGAAATGATAGCCGCGAAACCTAGGCAAAAAAAAGGAGGCGTCGCTGCTTGGACGAAGGAGCAGATCCCCTTCCGAAAACCTGCCGGGCCACGCAAGCTACGCAAGGAACAAACATCAAGTCCTACTCCATGAAATCATTAATCCAAAATGGGGTGGAGATGTAGCAGCCGATTAGTACAAAAGGAGATTAAATCCATGGTTTTTTTTCACCCGCCAGACGTAAATCTACCGCGGGGGCTTGGAGAGGAGGCAAGAAACGGAAAGATTTGGCCCGAGGAGAAAAAGAGACGCCGAGAGATTAGGGTGAAAACGACGGAGCCCCTGCCCCCTCACCAGATCCACCAAGAAAAGGCAGGAGGAGCTCGCAGAGACGGGATCGAGTAGATCAAACCAAACCTGTGAGGAGGACAAGGCTCGACCCCAGACGCTTCGGCACGCACGATCCACGGCGAGGGGCGTCGCGGCCGCCGGGGAAGGGATCGCAGCGAGGCCGGGGCGGGGGCTGGGCCTCCGTGGCGGCGCGGCGGCGGCTCCGGCGGGAATTTGGGGGGAGTGTGGGTGGGGAAAGGCGCGTGCTTTAGGGTTTTTTGGGGAGATGGGTGCCGAGGGAGAGAGAGCGGGTGGGGAGGTAGAGAAAGAGGATGGGTGGGAGGGATGGAGGGAGGGAGGTGGTGATGGAGAGAAAAAGGCAGCTGGGAGGGAGAGGGCGTAATCAGCTGCGGCCGGCGTGTGTGTGGACGCGAATGTTTCCTTCCCGGGGAGACGTGCCCATGTGCCCTTTGACACCACGTCAGCCCCTGCCCATACCCATGCCAGGTTTTGCTGTGGTACGAAACATACTGCTCTGCCAAAGTGTGTGTGTGTGTGTGTGTGTGTGTGTGTGTGTGTGTGTGTGTGTGTGTGTGTGTGTGTGTGTGTTTTTACATTTTTCTTCAATGTGTGCTTGATTTGGTGCCATGGCATTGAGTTTTTTCATTGTCGTTCTATATTTGTATTATTTATTTATGTGAATTACATTTTCTGTTTTATTAGACATTTGTGAGTATACGTTTTTTCTATTAATTGATCTTTGATGTAAGAAGTGATGTTGTTTGCGGTGGCGCTGCAGGTTCGACTTGTGATCGGTAGATCCGCGTGCCACGTGGCCACGGTCTTCTGTCGTGGCCTCCCACTACGCACACATCCCACATCGGTCGGGAGGCGTGATGACAGACGGAGCCAGGAACGAAGCAAACCCCGGGCCAATTTTTTTCCAGGAGTGTGGATTTTTTTAGCACTTATAACCACCCAAAAATATCTCATACCATTCAATGCAGACTACGCAATTCGTACAGAGAACAAGTGGAAAGAATCAAAGAAATTTACCAGGTTTAGGCAAGGGAAGAAAGGGGATGGCGCGTGGCGGCGAACGGCGCACACATGGATGGAGCTTGGCCGTCGGGGCGGGAACAGTGGAGCTAATGGAGAACTCGCCGTCAAGCACGTGATGCCTGGGGAAGTTGGGGGGTCCGGAAGGCAGCGGTTGGAGGGTCGGCGCCACGGCGGCGATAACCTAGATGGCGGCCGAACAGGGAGGCGGCGGCACGAGGTTGGAGTCGCGTGTGTCTTGTGCGTGCGACGGTGTGAATAAGGTCATGTGTAGTCCCTTGGTCGTGCTCGTGCTTGTGAACCAACCAAACAAGGCTTTGGGCCTCCTTTGAATGGGCTGAACCCCGGGCCCATAAAAATCTATATATATATATACTAGCTAGCAAAATTCCCACACCCATGGGCCTGGGCTCTGGGTGTCCGAGGCTCAACTCTGCCCCTGATGACAATCCAGGCCCCCAAGTGCCTATTGTGTTGTACACTTTCACATTCAATGTGGCGGACGATGGGATATGACATAGTTGGGCCTGCATCGCTTCGCGCTCTCACTTGACTAGAAATGACCTGAATTGATTGGTCCATCGCTCTCTCAGCAATCAAGTCGGACGAGGCCTAGCCTATGTCAGGAATGACATCAGGGATGACTTCATCAAGATTCACGTCGCTCTCGCGAGCCGGTCTCAACCAAGTTTGACCGAATCGAGCACAAGCGGCACGGGCATCAAGGTTGTCAGGAATCGACACTCAACGACTCGGCCCTTGGCACAATCAAGATAAGGTGAATGAGTTGGATGTGAGGCACCTCACGTGTCTGGGTCCGTCTTACCATTGGGTATTCGAACCCGACTATTAGGGTGCTTTATGGTTTTTTAGGAGATGGGTGCCGAGAGAGAAGGGGTGGGGGAGAGAAAGTGGATAGATGGGAGGGAAGCGAGTGGTGATGGAGGACTAGAAAAGGGCGGCTACGAGAGATGGGCGATGAGTTGCGGTCGGCTTGTGTGGACACGGATGTTTACTTCCTGGGGAGACACGTCCCATGTGCCCTTGCCACCACGTCAGCCCCTGCTCATAACCATGACGGATTTTGCCGTGGTACCAGACACACTATGTGCCATGCATGTATGTGTGTGTTTTACATTTCCTCTGCAATGTGTGTTTAGTACCATAGCTTTGAGTTTTTCCACTATTGTTCTATTATTATTTATGTGAATTTTTTTCTGTATTTTTGCGGTGGAGACATTTGCGAGTATAGGTTGTATCTATTAGCCAATCTCGGATATAAGTAGTGATGTTGTTTGCAGTGGTGATGCGGGTTGGACCTGTAATGGACCCGCGCGCCACATGGCCATGGTCTTCTGTCGTGATCTCCCACTATGTGCACGATCCACGTGGGGAGCGAGGCGTCAAGATGACGGTCCAGGCCCTCAAGCGCATATTGTGTCGTCCACTCACATTTAGTGTTGCAGCCGATGGGATATGACATGATCGGGCTTGCGTCACTTCGTGCTCTCGCTTGACCCGACATGAGCTAGATAGATGGATTCGTCGCTCTCTCTCTCAGCAACCGAACCAGGCGAGGCCTAGCCTATGTTAGGAATGGCATCGGGGATAACTTCATCAACATTCCGGCGCTTCATCCTCTTGTTAGAATGTATCAACCAAGTTTGACCGACTCGAGCCCAAGTGGCGCGGTCCTCAAGGTCGTCAAGAGTCGACGATCGATGAATCAGCCCCTGGCACAACCAAGATAAGGTGAAGGAGCCGGTTGTCGGGCACCCCTCGCCTGTCTGGATCCAGCTTACCATTGGGTATTCACACCCGACTGTTAGGGTGCTTTAGGGTTTTGGGGGGATGAGTGGACACACACACACACACACACACACACAGAGAGAGAGAGAGAGGGGGAGAGAGGAGATGGTGGGAGGAATAAAAAGATGACGGATTTGAGGGAAGGAGTTGGTGATGGAGAAGAGAAAAGGGTAGCTCAGAGGGAGTGGCGATCAACTATGGATTGTGTGTGTGTGGACACGAATGTTTCCTTCCCAGATCGACGCTCCCTATGTGCCATTGCCAGCCACCACGTCCGCACCTGCCCATACCCATGCCAATTTTTTCCGTGGTATAGAACACCCTAGTGTGTCGTGTGTGTATTTGTGTACTTTACATACATTTCCTCTACAACATGTGTTTGGTGCCATAGCTTTGAGTTTTTTTAGTGTTATTCTATTATTATTTATGTGAATTACGTTTTCTATATTTTCTGGTGCAGACATTTGCGAGTATGGGTTGTATCCTTTAATTAATCTTTTATATAAGCAGTGGTATTGTTTGTGGTAGTGACGCCGGGTTGGACTTGTAATGGACCCACGCGCCACGTGGCCACGGTCTTCTATCGTGGCCTCCCACTACACGGATGCGCCGCATGGGGCGCAGGGCGTGAGGATGACGTTCCAAACCCTCAATCATCCATTATGTTGTCCGCTCGCACTTAATGCCGCATACAATGGCACATGACATAGTTTCGCATGTTGGGGAACGAAGTAATTTCAAAAAACAAATCCTACAATCATGCAAGATCTATCTAGGTGATGCATAGCAACGAGGGGGAGAGTGTGTCGACGTACCCTCGTAGACCGAAAGCGGAGCGTTAAGTAACACGGTTGATGTAGTCGAACGTCTTCGCGATCCAACCGATCAAGTACCAAACACACGGCACCTCCGCGATCTACACACGTTCAGCTCGGTGACGTCCCTCAAACTCTAGATCCAGCTGAGGCCGAGGGAGAGTTCCGTCAGTATGACGGCATGGTTACGGTGATGATAAAGTTACCGGCGCGGGGCTTCGCCTAAGCACTACGACGATATGACCGAGGTGGAAAACTGTGGAGGGGGGCACCACACACGGCTAAAGATCAACTTGTGTGTCTATGGGGTGCCCCCACCCCGTATATAAAGGAGGAGAGGAGGGGGTCGACCGGCCTCAAGGGGCGCGCTCAGGGGGGAGTCCTACTCCAAGTAGGATTAGGTTTCCCCCTTTCCTAGTCCAACTAGGAGGAGAAGGAAGGAGGGGAAGGAGAGAAGGAAAGGGGGGCCGACCCCCTAGTCCAATTCGGTTTGGGCTAGGGGGGCGCGCGCCTCACCTTGACCTGCCTCCTCTCTTCCACCAGTTGTCCCATGAGGCTCAATAACCCCCCCCCCCCGGGGGTTCCGGTAACCCCCGGTACTCCGGTTTTATCCGAAACTTGTCCAGAACACTTCTGGTGTCCGAATATAGCCGTCCAATATATCAATCTTTATGTCTCGACCATTTCGAGACTCCTCGTCATGTTCGTGATCTTATCTGGGACTCCGAACAACCTTCGGTACATCAAATCACATAAACTCATAGTACCAATTGTCATCAAACGTTAAGCGTCCGGACCCTACGGGTTCGAGAACTATGTAGACATGACCGAGACACGTCTCCGGCCAATAACCAATAGCAGAAACTGGATGCTCATATTGGTTCCTACATATTCTACGAAGATCTTTATCGGTTAAACCGCATAACAACATACGTTGTTCCCTTTGTCATCGGTATGTTACTTGCCCAAGATTCGATCGTCGGTATCATCATACCTAGTTCAATCTCGTTATCGGGAAGTCTCTTTAATCGTTCCGTAATACTTCATCCCGCAAATAACTCATTAATCACAATGCTTGCAAGGCTTATAGTGATGAGTATTACCGAGAGGGCCTAGAGATACCTCTCCGAAACACGGAGTGACAAATCCTAATCTCGATTTATGCCAACCGAACAAACACCTTCAAAGACACCTGTAGAGTAGCTTTATAATCACCCATTTACGTTGTGACGTTTGGTAGCACACAAAGTATTCCTCCGGTACTCGGGAGTTGCATAATCTCATAGTCTGAGGAACTTGTATAAGTCATGAAGAAAGCAGTAGCAATGAAACTGTCATGATCATAATGCTAAGCTGATGGATGGGTCATGTCCATCACATCATTCTCCAAATGATGTGATCCCGTTCATCAAATGACAACACATGTCTATGGTTAGGAAACATAACCATCTTTGATTGACGATCTAGTCAAGTAGAGGCATACTAGGGACAATATGTTTTGTCTATGTATTCACACATGTACTAAGTTTCCGGTTAATACAAGTCTAGCATGAATAATAAACATTTATCATGAAATTGGGAAATAAATAATAACTTTATTATTGCATCTAGGGCATATTTCCTTCATCGCATGCGTCACTTCGCGCTCTCACTTAACTGGACATGACCCAGGTTGATGGATTTGTCGCTCTCTCTCAACAACCGAGCCGGGCGAGGCCTGGCCTATGCCAAGAATGATCAGGGATAAGTTCACCAAGATTCATGGCGCTTCGCGCTCTTGTGAGCCGGATTCAACCAAGTTTTACCGAATTGAGCCCAACTGGCACGGTCATAAAGGTCGCTAGGAGTTGACGCTCGATGAGTCAGCCCTCGGCACAACTAAGATAAGGTGAAGGAGTTGGATGTCGGGCATCCCTCGCGTGTCTAGACCCGGCTTACCATTGGGTATTCGCACCCGGCTGTTAGGGTGCTCTAGGGTTTTGGGTTTTGGTGGATGTGTGGAGAGAGAGAGAGAGAGAGAGAGAGGATGGGAGGGAGGGAGGGGAGGTGGTGATGGAGGAGAGAAAGGGACAACTAGGAGCGAGGCACGATCAGTTGTGGTTAGCGTCAATGTGAGCACGAATGTTTCCTCCCTCGGGAGACACGCATGCTCCATGTGCCCTTTCCACCACGTCAGCCCTTGCCCATACCCATGCCAGATTTTGTCATGGTACAAAACACACTACTATGTCATCTGTGTATGTGTGTATTTTACATTTCCTCCCCAATGTGTGTCTGGTAACATAGGATTGAGTGATTTTAGTGTTCTTCTACTATTATTTATGTGAACTTTGTTTTTTGCATTTATGAATTAATCTCAGATATAAGAAGTGATGTTGTTTGTGGTAGTAACGTAGGTAGGACTTGTTGTGATGGAACCGCATGTCATGTGACCATGGTCTTTTGCCGCAGCCTCCCACTATGTGCATGCCTCGTGTGGGGCGCGAGGCATGAAGAAGAGGGTCCAAGCCCTCATGCGCTTGTTGTATTGTCCACTCGCATTTAATGTTGCAGGCGATGGGACATTACACATTCGGGCCAACGTCGCTTTGCACTCTCGCTTGACAAGATATGACTCGGATTGATGGATCCAGTGCTTTCTCTCAGCAACCGAGTCGGCGAGGCCTGCTCTATGTCAGGAATGGCATCGGGGATAAATTTGTTAATATCCGTGGCGCTTCTGGCTCTCGCGAGCTGGTCTCAACCAAGTTTGACCGAATCGAACCCAAGTGGCACGGTCATCAAAGGCCGACATGAGTCGACGCTCAAAAAATCGCCCCCTGACATAACTAAGATAAGGTGAAGGAGTCGAATGTCGGGCTCCCGGCTTAATCATTGTGTATTGCACCCGGCTGTTAGGGCTCTTTAAGGTTTTTGGGGGGCATGGGTGTCAATATATATAGAGAGAGAAGGAAGAGGAAGAAGCTAGATGGGAGAGGGAGGCGGTGGAGGTGGGAAAAAGGCAGCCGGGAGGGAGGGCAATCAACTGTGGTCAGGGTGTGTGTGGGCGCAAATGCTTCCTTCCCGGGGAGACTCGCCCCATGTACCCTTGCCGCCACGTCAGCCGCTGCTCTTAACCATGCCACATTTATGTGGTACAAAACACATTGGTCTACCATGTGTCTATGTGTGTGTTCTACATTTTTCTCTGCAACGTGTGTTTGGTATCACACCTTTGAGTTTTTTAGTGTTCTTATATTATTATTATGTGTATTTCCTTCCCTCTATTTTCTTGTAGACATTTGTGAGTTTTTCAGTGTTGTTCTGTTAACTAATCTTGGACATAAGCAACGACAATGGCGCGGGTTGGACTAGTGATGGACCCATGCGCAACCTGGTCACAGTGGTCTGCTACAATCTCCCACTGTATGCACATCCCGCGCGGGCCTAATGATGGCAGTTTATGCCCTCAAGCGCATGTTGTGTCGTTCGCTCGCATTTGAGGTTGCATACGATGGACATGGCACGGTTTGCATGCATCGCTTTGCGCTCCCGCTTGACCAGACCTAACCTGGATCGATGGATCCGTCTCTCTCTCTCTCTTCTCTCTCTCTCTCTCTCTCTCTCTCTCTCTCTCTCTCACACACACACACACACACACACACACACACACAACCACCACCATCACACCACCACCACCACCACCACCACCAACAACAACAACAACAACAACAACAACCAAGTTGGATGAGGCATGGCCTATGTCAGGAATAACTTCATCAAGATTCGTTGCATCGCACTCTCGCAAGCCGGTCTCAACAAAGTTTGATCGAATTGAGCCCAAGTGAGGTAGTCAGCAAGGCTGTCAGGAGTCGACGCTTGACAATTGGCCCCTGTCACAATCAAGATAAAGCGAAGCAGTCGAACGTCAGGCATCCTCGCTTGTCTAGACCCAGCTTAGCATTGGGTATTCGCACCCGGCTGTTTTCGTTGTTCCTTTCCTTCATGTGAATGACGATGGGTCCATTTACTTTTTAGGAATTCCATGCGTCCGTCAAGACCTTGTGCGTGCAGTATGAGACATCGCGCTCAGTTCGGTTTCCACCCGGACACAACTAAAGTTAATGAAGGACTCACGGACTAATAATGACACATCATGTTGGAAATATGCCCTAGAGGCAATAATAAAAGTATTATTATATTTCCTTGTTCGTGATAATTGTCTTTTATTCATGATATAACTGTATTATCCAGAAATCGTAATACACGTGTGAATACATAGACCACAATATGTCCCTAGTGAGCCTCTAGTTGACTAGCTCGTTGTGATCAACAGATAGTCATGGTTTCCTGGCTATGGACATTGGATGTCGTTGATAACGGGATCACATCATTAGGAGAATGATGTGATGGACAAGACCCAGTCCTAAGCATAGCACAAAGATCGTGTAGTTCGTTTGCTAGAGCTTTTCCAATGTCAAGTATCTCTTCCTTAGACCATGAGATCGTGTAACTCCCGGATACCGTAGGAGTGCTTTGGGTGTATCAAACGTCACAACGAATCGGGTGACTATAAAGGTGCACTACGGTATCTCCGAAAGTGTCATTGGGTTGACACGGATCGAGGCTGGATTTGTCACTCCGTGTAAGCGGAGAGGTATCTCTGGGCCCACTCGGTAGGACATCATCATAATGTGCACAATGTGACCAAGGGGTTGATCACGGGATGATGTGTTATGGAGCAGTAAAGAGACTTGCCGTAACGAGATTGAACAAGGTATCGGTATACCGACGATCGAATCTCGGGCAAGTACAATACCGTTAGACAAAGGGAATTGTATACGGATCGACCGAGTCCTTGACATCGTGGTTCATCCGATGAGATCATCGTGGAACATGTAGGAGCCAACATGGGTATCCAGATCCGCTGTTGGTTATTGATGGGAGAACGTCTCGGTCATGTCTACATGTCTCCCGAACCCGTAGGGTCTACACATTTAAGGTTCGATGGCGCTAGGGTTATAAAGGAAGTTTGTATGTGGTTATCGAATGTTGTTGAGTCCGGATGAGATCCGGACGTCACGAGGAGTTCGAGAATGGTCCGGAGGTAAACATTTATATATGGGAAGTCTGTTTTGGTCATGAAAAAGTTTGGGTTTTATCGATAACGTCTGGGACCACCGGAGGGTCCGGGGTCCACCAAGTGGGGCCACCAACCCGGAGGGCTGCATGGGCCATGTGTGGGAGGAACCAGCCCGGGTGGGCTGGTGCGCCCCCCACAAGGGGCCCAAGGCGCAAGGGAGAGTGGGAGGGGGCAAACCCTAGGGCAGATGGGCCCTAAGGCCCACCCCAGGCGCGCCTCCCCTCTCTCTCCCCCTCTGGCCGCTACCCAGAAGGGATCTGGAGGCTGCCGCCACCCCTGGGGAGGGAACCCTAGAGGGGACGCAGCCCCCTCCCCTTCCCCTATAAATACTTGAGGTCTAGGGGGCTGCCAACACACGAGAACTTCTCCTCTTGGCACAGCCCCACCTCTCTCCCTTCTCCTTATATCCCGTGGTGCTTGGCAAAGCCCTGCAGGATAGCCACGCTCCTCCATCACCACCACGCCATTGTGCTGCTGCTGGACGGAGTCTTCCTCAACCTCTCCCTCTCACCTTGCTAGATCAAGGCATGGGAGACGTCACCGGGCTGTACGTGTGTTGAACGCGGAGGTGCCGTCCGTTCGGCACTAGGATCTCCGGTGATTTGGATCACGACGAGTACGACTCCTTCAACCCCGTCTCTTGAACGCTTCCGCTTAGCGATCTACAAGGGTATGTAGATGCACTCTCCTTCCCCTCGTTGTTGGTTTCTCCATAGATAGATCTTGGTGACACGAGGAAAATTTTGAATTTCGCCACGTTCCCCAACAAAGGGTATCGAGCTAGGTCTATTGCGTAGATTCTTTGCACGAGTAGAACACAAAGTAGTTGTGGGCGTTGATTTTGTTCAATATGCTTACCGTTACTAGTCCAATCTTGTTTCGACGGTATTGTGGGATGAAGCGGCCCGGACCGACCTTACACGTACTCTTACGTGAGACAGGTTCCACCGATTGACATGCACTTGGTGCATAAGGTGGCTAGCGGGTGCCTGTCTCTCCCACTTTAGTCGGAACGGATTCGATGAAAAGGGTCCTTATGAAGGGTAAATAGCAATTGACATATCACGTTGTGGTTTTTGCGTAGGTAAGAAACGTTCTTGCTAGAAACCCATAGCAGCCACGTAAAACATGCAAAGAACAATTAGAGGACGTCTAACTTGTTTTTGCAAGGTATGCTATGTGATGTGATATGGCCAAGAAGAATGTGATGAATGATATGTGATGTATGAGATTGATCATGTTCTTGTAATAGGAATCACGACTTGCATGTCGATGAGTATGACAACCGGCGGGAGCCATAGGAGTTGTCTTTATTTATTGTATGACCTGCGTGTCATTGAACAACGCCATGTAATTACTTTACTTTATTGCTAACCGGTAGCCATAGTAGTAGAAGTAATAAGTTGGCGAGACAACTTCATGGAGACACGATGATGGAGATCATGATGATGGAGATCATGGTGTCATGCCGGTGACGATGATGATCATGGAGCCTCAAGATGGAGATCAAAAGGAGCAAAATGATATTGGCCATATCATGTCACTATTTGATTGCATGTGATGTTTATCATGTTTATGCATCTTGTTTACTTAGAACGACGGTAGTAAATAAGATGATCCCTTACAAAAATTTCAAGAAGTGTTCTCCCTAAGCGTGCACCGTTGCTAAAGTTCGTCGCTTCTAAGCACCACGTGATGATCGGGTGTGATGGATTCTTACGTTCACATACAACGGGTGTAAGACAGATTTACACGCGAAACACTTAGGGTTAACTTGACGAGCCTAGCATGTACAGACATGGCCTCGGAACACAGAGACCGAAAGGTCGAGCATGAGTCGTATAGTAGATACGATCAACATGAAGATGTTCACCGATGATGACTAGTCTGTCTCACGTGATGATCGGACACGGCCTAGTTGACTCGGATCGTGTAATCACTTAGATGACCAGAGGGATGTCTATCTGAGTGGGAGTTCATAAGATGAACTTAATTATCCTGAACATAGTCAAAAGATCTTTGCAAATTATGTCGTAAGCTCACGCTTTAGTTCCACTGTTTAGACATGTTCCTAGAGAAAATATAGTTGAAAGTTGAAAGTAGCGATTATGCGGACAGAAGAAAGCTTATGTCCTTAATGCACCGCTCAGTGTGCTCAACCCCAAATGTCGTTTGTGGATGTTGCGAACATCAGACATACACGTTTTGATAACTACGTGATAGTTCAGTTAAACGGTTTAGAGTTGAGGCACCAAAGACATTTTCAAAACGTCGCGGAACATATGAGATGTTTCGAGGGCTGAAATTGAGATTTCAGGCTCGTGCCCACGTCAAGAGGTATGAGACCTCCGACGATTTTCTTAGCCTGCAAACTAAGGGAGAAAAGCTCAATCGTTGAGCTTGTGCTCAGATTGTCTGAGTGCAACAATCACTTGAATTGAGTGGGAGTTGATCTTCCAGATGAGATAGTGATGTTTCTCCAAAGTCATTACCACCAAGCTGCTAGAGCTTCGTGATGAGCTATAACATATCAGGGATAGATATGATGATCCTCGAGGTATTCGCGATGTTTGACACCGCAAAAGTAGAAATCAAGAAGGAGCATCAATTGTTGATGGTTGGTGAAACCACTAGTTTCAAGAAGGGCAAGGGCAAGAAGGGATACTTCATGAAACGGCAAATCAGCTGCTGCTCTAGTGAAGAAACCCAAGGTTGAACCCGAACCGAGACTAAGTGCTTACGTAATAAGGGAACAACCATCGGAGCGGAATTACCCTAGATACTTGGTAGATGAGAAGGTGGCAAGGTCGATAGAAGTATATTGGATATACATTATGTTAATGTGTACTTTACTAGTACTCTAGCACCGAGGTATTAGATACGGTTTGGTTGCTAAGTGTTAGTAACTCAAATAAAAGCTACGGAATAAACGGAGACTAGCTAAAGGTGAGCTGACGATATGTGTTGGAAGTGTTTCCAAGGTTGATGTTATCAAGCATCGCACGCTCCCTCTACCATCGAGATTTGGTGTTTGCGTTGAGCATGGACATGATTCGATTATGTCTATTGCAATACGGTTATTCATTTAAGGAGAATAATGGTTACTCTATTTATTTGAATAATACCTTCAATGGTCTTGCACCTAAAGGAATGGTTTATTGAATCTCGATCGTAGTGATACACATTTTCATGCCAAAAAGATATAAGATAGTAATGATAGTACCACTTACTTGTGGCACTGCCATGTAAGTCATATTGGTGTAAAACGCATGAAGAAGCTCCATGTTGATGGGTCTTTGGACTCACTCGTTTTGAAAAGTTTGAGACATGCGAACCATGTCTATTGGTGTATACGCATGAAGAAACTCCATGCAGATGGATCGTTTGGACTCACTTGATTTTGAATCACTTGAGATATGCAAATCATATCACATGGGCAAGATGACTTAAAAGCCTCGTTTTTCAGTAAAATGGAGCAAGATAGCAACTTGTTGGAAGTAACACATTTTGATGTGTGCAGTCCAATGAGTGCTGAGGCATCTGATGAATATCGTTATGTTCTTACTTCACGATGATTCGAGTAGATGTAGAGTATATTTACTTGATGAAACACAAGTCTGAATTATTGAATGGTTCAAGTAATTTGAGTGAAGTTGAAGATCATCGTGACAAGAGGATGAAATGTCTATGATATGATCATAGAGATGAGTATCTGAGTTCTGAGCTTTGGCATAATTAAGACATTGTGGAAATTGTTTCACAATTAATACCACCTGGAACACCATTGTTTGATGGTGTGTCCGAACATCATAGTTACACCCTATTGGATATGGTGCGTACCATGATGTCTCTTATCGAATTACCACTATCGTTTATGGGTTAGGCATTAGAGACAACCACATTCACTTTAAATAGGGCACCACGTAATTCCGTTGAGATGACACCGTATGAACTATGGTTTAGAGAAACCTAAGTTGTCATTTCTTAAAAGTTTGGGGCTGCGACGCTTATGTGAAAAAGTTTCAGGTTGATAAGCTCGAACCCAAAGCGGATAAAATGCATCTTCATAGGACACCCAAAACAGTTGGGTATACCTCCTAATTCAGATCCGAAAGCAATAGGGATTGTTTCTTGAATCGGGTCCTTTCTCGAGGAAAAGTTTGTCTCGAAAAGTTGAGTGGGAGGATGGTAGAGACTTAATGAGGTTATTGAACCATCACTTCAACCAGTGTGTAGCAGGGCACAAGAAGTTGTTCCTGTGGCACCTACACCAATTGAAGTAGAAGCTTATGATAGTGATCATGAAACTTCAGATCAAGTCACTACCGTACCTCGTAGGGTGACAAGGATGCGTACTGCTTCAGAGTGGTACAATAATCTTGTCTTGAAGGTCATGTTGCTAGACAACAATGAACCTACGAGCTATGGAGAAGCAATGGTGGGCCCAAATTCCGACAAATGGTTAGAAGCCATGAAATCCGAGATAGGATCCATGTATTAGAACAAAGCATGGACTTTGGTGGACTTGCCCGATGATCGGCAAGCCATTGAGACAAATGGATCTTTAAGAAGAAGACGGACGTGGACGGTGATGTCACCGTCTATGAAGCTCGACTTGTGGCGAAGAGTTTTTTTTGCAAGTTCAAGGAGTTGACTACGATGAGATTTTCTCATCCGTAGCGATGCTTAAGTCCGTCGGAATCATGTTAGCATTAGCTGCATTTATGAAATCTGGCAGATGGATGTCAAAACGAGTTTCCTTACTAGTCTTCGTAAGGAAAGGTTGTATGTGATACAATCCGAAAGTTTTTGTCGATCCTAAGGATGCTAAAAGGTATGCTGGCTCCAGCGATCCTTCTAAGGACTGGAGTAAGCATCTCGGAGTTGGAATGTACGTTTTGATGAGATGATCAAAGATTTTGGGTTTATACAAATGTTTATGAGAAACTTGTATTTCCAAAGAAGTGAGTGGGAGCACTATAGAATTTCTGATGAGTATATGTTATTGACATATTGTTGATCAGAAATGATGTAGAATTTCTGGAAAGCATATAGGGTTATTGGAAAGTGTTTTTCAATAGAAAACCTGGATTGAGCTACTTGAACAATAAGCATCAAGATCTATAAGATAGATCAAAATGCTTAATAGTACTTTCAAATGAGCACGTACCTTGACATGATCTTGAAGGTGTTCAAGAGGGATCAGTCAAAGAAGGAGTTCTTGCCTGAGATGTAAGGTATGAAGTTAAGACTTAAAAGCTCGACCACGGCAGAATAGAGAGAAAGGACAAAGGTCGTCCCCTATGCTTTAGACGTAGGCTCTACAGTATGCTATGCTGTATACCGCACCGGAAGTGTGCCTTGCCATGAGTCGATCGAGGGGTACAAGAATGATCCAGAATGGATCATTGGACAATGATCAAAATTGTCCTTGGAGTAAATAAGGACATGTTTCTCGATTATGGAGGTGATAAAGAGTTCGGCGTAAAGGGTTACGTCGATGCAAGCTTTAACACCTATCCGAGTGACTCGAGTAGCAAACCGGATACGTATAGTGGAGCAACCATTTGGAATAGCTCCAAGTGGAGCGTGGAAGCACATTTGAGAATGACCTAGAGATTTGCGGAGTACATACGGATCTGAAAGTTGCGCACCGTTGACTAAAACCTCTCTCACAAGCAAAACATGATCAAACCCGAACTCATTGAATCTTAATCACATGATGATGTGAACTAGTTTAATGACACTAGTAAACTCTTTGGATGTTGGTCACATGGTGATGTGACCTGTGAATGTTAATCACATGGCGATGTGAACTAGATTATTGACTCTAGTGCAAGTGGGAGACTATTGGAAATATGCCCTAGAGGCAATAATAAAAGTATTATTATATTTCCTTGTTCGTGATAATTGTCTTTTATTCATGTTATAACTGTATTATCCGGAAATCGTAATACACGTGTGAATACATAGACCACAATATGTCCCTAGTGAGCCTCTAGTTGACTAGCTCATTGTGATCAACAGATAGTCATGGTTTCCTGGCTATGGACATTGTATGTCGTTGATAACGGGATCACATCATTAGGAGAATGATGTGATGGACAAGACCCAATCCTAAGCATAGCACAAAGATCGTGTAGTTCGTTTGCTAGAGCTTTTCCAATGTCAAGTATCTCTTCCTTAGACCATGAGATCGTGTAACTCCCGGATACCGTAGGAGTGCTTTGGGTGTATCAAACGTCACAACGTAACTGGGTGACTATAAAGGTGCACTACAGGTATCTCCGAAAGTGTCTGTTGGGTTGACACGGATCGAGGCGGGATTTGTCACTCCGTGTAAGCGGAGAGGTATCTCTAGGCCCACTCGGTAGGACATCATCATAATGTGCACAATGTGACCAAGGGGTTGATCACGGATGATGTGTTACGGAACGAGTAAAGAGACTTGCCGTAACGAGATTGAACAAGGTATCGGTATACCGACGATCGAATCCCGGCAAGTACAATACCGTTAGACAAAGGGAATTGTATACGGATCGACCGAGTCCTTGACATCGTGGTTCATCCGATGAGATCATCGTGGAACATGTGGGAGCCAACATGGGTATCCAGATCCCGCTGTTGGTTATTGATGGGAGAACGCGTCTCGGTCATGTCTACATGTCTCCCGAACCCGTAGGGTCTACACACTTAAGGTTCGATGGACGCTAGGGTTATAAAGGAAGTTTGTATGTGGTTACCAAATGTTGTTTGAGTCCGGATGAGATCTCGGACGTCACGAGGAGTTCCGGAATGGTCCGGAGGTAAAGATTTATATATGGGAAGTCTGTTTTGGTCAGGAAAAGTTTGGGTTTTATCGGTAACGCATGGGACCACCGAGAGGGTCCCGGGTCCACCAAGTGGGGCCACCAACCCGGAGGGCTGCATGGGCCATGTGGGAGGAACCAGCCCTGTGTGGGTGGTGCGCCCCACAAGGGGCCCAAGGCGCAGGAGAGTGGGAGGGCAAACCCTAAGGCAGATGGGCCCTAAGGCCCCCCCAGCAGCTCCCTCTCTCTCCCCTCCGCCGCTACCTGAAGGGATCTGGGGCTGCCGCCACCCCCGGGAGGAACCCTAGAGGCGCAGCCCTCCCTTCCCTATAAATACTTGAGGTCTAGGGGCTGCCAACACACGAGAACTTCTCCTCTTGGCACACCCCACCTCTCTCCCTTCTCCTTATATCCCGTGGTGCTTGGCGAAGCCTGCGCAGATAGCCACGCTCCTCCATCACCACCACGCTGTTGTCTTGCTTCTGCTGGACGGAGTCTTCCTCAACCTCTCCCTCTCACCTTGCTGGATCAAGGCATGGGAGACGTCACCGGGTTGTACGTGTGTTGAACACGGAGGTGCCGTCCGTTCGGCACTAGGATCTCCGGTGATTTGGATCACGACGAGTACGACTCCTTCAACCCCGTTCTCTTGAACGCTTCCGCTTAGCGATCTACAAGGGTATGTAGATGCACTCTCCTTCCCCTCGTTGTTGGTTTCTCCATAGATAGATCTTGGTGACACGTAGGAAAATTTGAATTTCTGCTACGTTCCCCAACACATCACCCCCATGGTTTACCTGCGAGGCAGGAGTCGGCCTGTTAACCATGGGATGTCCCAAGCCCACGACTCGGCCCATGAAGCACACCAGGGAGCATCCCGCAAGATCTGGCATAATCCCACATGATTAAGCTAGATCATGCCAACTCGGATACGTGCAAACCCTAGCCTTTTCCCTCTATATAATGCAAGACATGGACATATACATGAGTGGTTCTCTTCAACTCCCATACTCTATGCAATCCTTACTTTGTACGTCATTCTACACAAACCTTCTCTCATACAAGGCTATGATCCCATTATATTTATACATCAAAATAGAAGTAGGGTATTATCTCGATCATGAGGGCCAAAACCTGGGTAAACTTGCCTCGCGTGAATCGCTTCTAGGAAATTAGCTACGTGCAATAAACTTGCCCACATGTTAAAGCTTGAGATTCAATATCGATACCTATGCTCCTAAAATTAATGGATTTCTCTTACAAATGTATTGTTGCTTAGTATTTTGTCATAAGTTTTCACCCAATAATATTCTCACATGTAATCTGAGTGTATGAGACATATCTAGCATCGGTACTTCCATTTATCCTTGTGCATAAAAATAAGACTATTGTGTAGGTTATGGATTCAATTGATGAAAAGCGTAACAGAATTACCCCTGTTGTTTCCATTGTGTGTTTATTGGCATGTAAATCCACCTCTTTCTTTTATTTTCAAAGACATGGTTAGAAGAAATACGGCCAGACATTAAATTAAATATTTGATACAGTAATGTTTCTAAAAACAAAAATATATAAAAATAATAATGTGCGAAGATTCAAAATCGAACACTTGTGCTTTTTAGGAGTTTTGCGCTGGATTCAGGTTTTTTTTTCTGAAAAAGGTTTATGCACACACGTTTTTCTAGAGTGAGTTGTAAGCACTAATTTGGTAGTACTGACAAGGATGGTCTTTGACTGATGGGCTGCAGATGCAAAGGAAGTATGCACTGCAGTTGCTGGCCCGTCGTGTAAGTGTTTGTAGGCTTGTACATTCACGCCTTTCGTTTATTTTTCAAAGATTCGACCTAGAACAAATTTTAACTAGTCATGTTAGATCGAAACAGCTCGTCTCACGTGAAAGTTATTCCACACAATAAAATGTGTGTCTACCACATTGCGCGAGGTCTCTACACAATGGTATACCAGGAACAAATTTCCACTAGGAAATCAGGTTTGTAGTAAACATCAATGATAAGAGACATGTTGTGATATATACTAGTACTACTGTTAAACTATCGGCTCCACCGTGATTTAATGTGGAACTATATACCAAAAGTAACCATATAAAATCGGTTTGTTAATCAACGTAAAACTAGCTTAGGAGGATATATCCCCTGCACTGTTCAGCTATATGCTGTCTTCCACCATGCAAAATGGAAATAGATAACACACTAAATGGATTTATTACATGCTGGGTACAGAAAAAACCGTCTCTTTCAGCTATCCGTGTATCTCTCTCGTGTTCAAGATTCACTCTACATGCATATAGCTGGTATGTTCATTGTTAATTTCGAAACCGAAGCTAATATCTCGACTAGTCAGATTGCTTAATTATTGAAGAAAGATTGCAGCAAGAGAGCAAGCAAGCAGTACACACACCCAACACAAGCAACCTAACTCATCTCATGTCAAGTACTAGTAGTACTACCAAGCAGCAACAACAACCAAGCAGCAACAAAACACCAAGCACTGAGCGGGGCACGGACAGAACGGCGCAGAGGATCCGCAAGGAGAAATGGGTGGGGAGAGGCGAATCAGATGCCACACCACCCAATCCACACACACACATCTACGCACACACACATCCCACTATCTTCTTTACTCCACCCACACGCTGGCCAGCAAAAGTGGAGGAGGCCCTAACCCTAACCCTAACCCAACCACAGGAGGCTTAACCTGACCTAACCCAAACCAAACCACAGGGGGCCCACAAAAGATATTGAAAGCTCCGTGGCCTGCGTGGGCCCGGCGTGGGTGGGGGTGCATTCAAGGAGGGGACGGACGGACTGTTGTGAAGCAAAAGTACAAAATAATGGTGGTGGTTTGCTGCTGTGCTTACCTATACATCATGCTCTTGGGGCTGCAAGGTGCACACCACCCGTGCACCTCAGAAAATAAATCATACTCTCTCCGTTCTTAAATATAAAATAAATCTTTTTAGAGATTCCAATATAAATGATCAAAGTGAGTGAATCTATACTCTAAAGTATGTCTATATATATCCGTATATAGTAGATATTAAAATATTTTAAAAGACCTATATTTAGAAACGGAGGGAATAGCGGTTGGAACATGTTTAATTTGGCTTATGACTTATGTGGTGTTCTACTTTTATTGTGGGTTTAGGGGTCAATACTATTTCATTTTGGAGTAGTATATATAAACAAGAAAAGAATATATGCACAACGAGTCAGCTCGTAAAGACCGACCATTTTAGTCTAAATTTAATATTATGTAGCTAGTTATGAGGATGAGCTAGGTATTAGGGTTTGTTGAAGAAGAAACTTAACTCAATAATCTATCTTTGATGAACTTGCTCGGATCTCGTCGTTGTTCGTCTATGTTCGGGTGTGTATGGATTGGATCCTTTCGATCTACGTTATTCTTCATTGACGGCGGTTGTTGTTCTGGTGCGCTGGTCCTATGAGGCCTTAACACGACGATTTCCCGATTGTCTACTACAACAAGTTATGCCCGACTCCGGCGATGGAGGTGCGATGACAGCTGGGAGCCTTCGGCTCACTTCAGTGCTTGTAGTTGTCGCTAGGTGGTCGATGAATCTACATGTAATTTTTATTATTTCTGGTGTTCGTTGTACTGCCATGTTTGAAAATAAATATATCAGAAGTTTTCTCGTAAAAAAAAGGAAGTATCTCCCCGCAAAAAAGAAGAAGAGTAAGTATCTCTCCACCCCCTCCCCTCTCTCTCACACACAATAGAATGCACAAAGCTCCTGCTGCACAATCCAAAAAAAAAAAAGTAAAATGAAAAAATCGTACTAAAAATTAGGTTGTTTTATCTCAAAATTGGTGAAAGCTTATCAAGCTACATGCATGCATGTATGTATATATGGATATTAGCAGAATCTTCTAAATCACTACATTTGCTGAAAATGACAATGTTGCTTTCTATAATCCGCACATTCAAGAGTGTGGTTCCCTTCCACGATTGATTTCCTTTTTATCGTCGTAACTTCTGAAAGAATCAATGCATTCATATACACAAATATATACATCAAGCCCTGCCCCACATTATCTTTTATTTTCCTGGAG
Source organism: Aegilops speltoides (assembly GCA_021437245.1). Taxonomy (NCBI): domain Eukaryota; kingdom Viridiplantae; phylum Streptophyta; class Magnoliopsida; order Poales; family Poaceae; genus Aegilops; species Aegilops speltoides. The sequence continues at coordinate 122,265,664 of CM038143.1, read as the reverse complement.
CAACAAATATTCTCTTTTCAGCTTGATGCTTGCCACGCTTTGCCCTCACCTACCACACCTTGCCACCTGTTTCCTCTAATATGGTGCGCGCTCCATCCATTAACAAAGCTACGTCCCCCCTTATTATCACACCGGCACTTGGAGGAGAAGGATTGTGCTGCAACAGGGAGATGTCATTTCTTGCTCCCTGCAGCACATGGTTCTTGACGTTCATCATATCATTGTTAGCCCAGTTTAGGTACTGATTAAAAAATGTAATTAACCATGTCATTTTCTCCTTAGCCGCAGTGGCGCTCTTAAAGTCTACACGGGCTAGCTTCTTCACTCCTGAATCAAAGGCGGGCTTTGGGTCTTCGAAGGGCAAACGAAAGTCACACATATCGATAGAATGAGAGCCACTCTTTGATTGGTCCACAGGATAGGAAAATCATAGGAATAGAAAGAAAAAAACATAGAAAGTGAGATGACATGTATCTCAATTCCTATAAAAGAGATGTCATTTAATGCATAGGATAGAATTTTTCATCGAGTTTAGGCTAACATTTTATTTTTCATTCAAATGTAAGGATTGGTTTCTATCCTACATAGGAATAGGAATCCATTCCTACAAATCAAAGGGCTTCAAAGGAAATTATTCTACAAAACTCATACCTTTAGAATTCCTCCAAAATTCCTATAAACCAAAGGTGACCTTAATATGGGCCCCATACACATAGAGTGGAGCGTAGGAAAATGTTGGTTAATTTTGTCTCACGCGTAAAACAGACCATAGTGGGCGTTTGGTACTAGCGCAACCCCACCAACCAAGTGAGGCATAATTTTCTGTCTCACACAAATAAAGCAAACCCCTACGGTAAATATATCTTAAACTTATTTACCGAGCATTTTAGCCCAAATTATGTGTTATTATCGTTTAAATTGTTAAAAAATGGCATTAAATTAATCCTTGGTTACCATATGTAAGGGTTGAAAGAAATAATTTTAAATGTTATGTATAATATTTATTATTTTAAATGCTTTTTGGGAGCATATATATATTGCATATGGTTGATACTGTTGGGGAATATTAATCCTTGATACTTTTTGGGAATATTGTTTTTGGTTGAATATATTGGTTTAGTCCTTAGCAAAATGGGGGCACTTACCACTTTTTAGCTACCTATTGATTATGTGTTAATCAATATATTGAACAAAGATAATACAAGAAATTGAAGAAACTAAAACTGGCACAAGCAGTAGAACTCTGACAAAGTTTAAAACTTACGTCCAAGACCTCTGAAGTTGTTGTCTACAACTTCGCCCTTTCCGATCTCAATGTTCCTCCAGCATTCGACTAACAACAGACTAACCTAGAAGGCTTTGATGAGATACATGAGCCGCCTAACACTGATGCTGGTGTGACCAGGAGACTGCTGAACGCATTATGTCGAAGAAACAACCTTTGTCAAGCAAAATGCATAGTTCTTGCCTTGTCGGCGGATCATTGGGGAAGAACACTATGACCACTAAAAGCATAACATGAGAGAACCATCCGTGTTGATCAACATGAAACTATGTTCCACCATCACCACAGGAACCACCGAGATAACAAAGAGCTAGATGAACGTCCACTAGATCGAAGTCTTTAGGCAGGACAAAAAGCGCCACTTTCCCCCTTTTAATGACTAAGAAGACAAGATGGCAAGTCGACAACACAGCCAAATGAATTTAGCTTCATACACCAGAGTACAACATTTTCTTAACCATCGAGACGTCGTAGTGGATGACACGCACACATACCTTAACATATAAAGATTTGATATGCACACTAAGAATACTACCCCCCCCCCTTGTGAAAATGCCTCTTTCTATACCCGTACAACCCATGGAGGCAAGGCGGAAAAATGGTGGTGTCTTCTTGTCCATGCGAGGTAAGATACATTGCAATTCCACGATGTCCTTACTAGTCAAAGTTTGAGAATTTGACTGGTCTGAAATACCCCCCCCAATCTCGCAGAGAACTTTAGTTAACTTTGTTATTTCTTAACAGATTGCTAATTTTGCTAATAATCGAATTGATGCATATAACTTTTTAGTAAAATGATTTTCCTTACTTGGGATTGGGTCAAGATGGCAACCGGGAGAAACTTGTCCAGGTATTGCTCTGTCTTCGCCGTCCTCGTGACACCAGTCCCCATCCTCTAATCCTCCCATCCACGTCCCCTGCCAGGTAAATTTCTTCACGGGGATCCCCACTCCATCATCGTAGGCTACAACAACACAACAAGTTGCTTGTCAACACAACTATGTTCAAATCACGCAAGGCGAGGCTGCGCAGCGATGACGCAAGCCCAAGGGTCGAGGGGCATCACGAAACATGGATGGCGAGTCGCCATCAACGACTTACACTATCGGGTGGCGCAAGCGATGATGGGGAACAAGGGAGCTTTGGGAAGAGCGGATCAACGAGATGGGGTTGCCGGAGTAGCATCTTTGATAGCGAGCACATGCTTGCGACGGCTATCGAGGCGGCAGTGGCGGCTTGATCTGGTGGAGGCATGGAGTCGTGGTCTCATGGAGAATGGGGCAAGGGAGAAAGAAGGATTGGGTGGTTGGCTGCTGAGGCAAAGCTTGGACTCGGGATGAAATTGAGCGCTTTAGGTTTAGGTAATTAGGGTTTCAAAGATAGGCCCACATATCGGCCCCTCCTGGTGGGTACTTGTGGGTATGATGTCACAATGAGAGGTTGATCGTAGCATCTCCGGGATACTCGACGACGAAGGAAAATCTTGGCCCATTTACATACACACGAGTATCAAATTTGGCCCAATCCCCCCCCCTAACATAGTAATTACCCTTCGGGGTCACATAACGGGTATCCATAGCCATCATCTGGGCCCACAAACATAGAAATAGAAAAACATCGGAATTAGTACCGAATAGTGTTTGATGCGCCGCAGGAAGAATAAACGAAATATACAAAGAACTTTCCTCCAAAATAGAGTGCAAATGATTCCCAAGGATCTCATTTCTATAAATCAAAGAACATAATAACCCTCCACAAAGACCTTTGCAATTCCTTAAATCAAAGCAGCCCTTGCTTCTCTAAAAAGAAATACCTTACTCATATCTGGCTCCCCTTCCGCTACAGATCTGGCTTTCCTTTCATGCCACAAATGTGACAGTCACACAGACACCTACATGTGTATATAGGTTAGGCTAGTACATAAGGTGAGAGAAAAAGGGGTAGTAGACCAGCTGGCTAACTAGCAATAGCTTGCTCGACCTAGATCGCACATGATGCCATACTAGTAGTACTCCTAGCTAGGTTCCACGCATCAATATCTGCACATGGTTCTCAACTCACAACAGGAGTAATACCCGGTAAGGAATAATGTCCCTAAAAAAAGGAATAATGTATTTCTCCTGTAAAAATGACATAATGGGTTTCTGGGACTAAATTATTCCCACCTTCTATGGATTTTAATGTAATTTTCTACTTAAAGATCCCGAGCTTCCGTGAAACAAAAAGAAGATGATAATTAGTCGTTAATTAACCCTTAAGTTTTGCTTCGGTACACCCACTTAAAGTTTGCACGGATCTTAAAGTCACTAAAAAGACTTTTATCATACATTCACGATCAATAGTTTTAATCCATATTCCCCAATTCATCAGATAGGACATCAGAACAATCTAATCTTTTTTATTGAAGGAGTAGCTTCTAATCTTTATCTTTAATCAACAGCGGAATCTATAAACTGTAAACTTTTCTAAGGAGTATCAAAATCCGTAAAACCTTTTCAACCTAAAATTCTACCGCATGTTATTGTGCGTGCAACCAATTTCGCATGATATTTTTTCTTGAATATAGGTATAGATATGCCACATTAAATGTTGTGTGCGTCAAGATGCCGCTAAGCTTGAAGGTTTCAACCTTCTTATATAAAAGAGTGAATACTATAATATGTCTATTGCTGTCTTTTGAGTTGGATTATAGTTTTTTATCCGGTGGATAGGTTTATTACTTACATGCACAGTTTACAGAAGAAGTACTCTCTCCGTCCCAAAATTCTTGTCTTAAATCTTTTTAAATACCGATGTATCTAGTAACATTTTAGTGTTAGATACATCCATATCTAGACAAATCTAAGACAAGAATTATGGGACGGAGGGAGTACATAAATGCACGGTATTTTACTCCAACAGTTAAATATCACGGTCTAATCCTTCACCATAAGGATAATACTAACGGTTGCTACTAAGAACATGGTTAATAATATAGCCAGCTGCGGGCTATATAGACATGTCAAGTCATCAAGAGTTAGCAATATTAATTCCTCATACAATAGAGTTGGCTACGAGGTTGACTATAAGCCCAAAAGTTTTTTCCACTTTCTCTCTTTCTTTTTCTTTTCAGTAAATGTTTTTATCTAGAACACGCATAGAACCTGGCTCCTGCATAAGAACCCACTCCTTTACTTTTTCCTTGTCTCTCTTCTTCATATAGTCAAAAGTGCCATGTAAGTGAGCTTATAACCACTATTGTCTTGGTCTAAGATAAACTACGTTACACCGTTATAATCTTAGATTAGGCAACATGTTCTGGAAAGAGCGAGGGTTAATAATTGAATATAGGATACTCCACGTTGCTCCACCATCCTGGAGAAAACCACCACCATATCTGCTGCCTAAAGCGTTGTGCCCGGCCGGCACAGTGGAAAACCCTAGGGCTCAAATAATTAACTAGTACTACGTCACATCCATAGGTCAGAGAAATAGCCACCTCTGTCTGCGCAGTGGCTCTCACATCATAGGGTTTCTGTGGACCCAAACGCAGCGCTGCGAGACAGATCGATCGACTTTGACAGTACGTATTATTCCATCAGTATTCTTTTCATGGCGTACATCGGCCGTCGGATTTCGATCCGACGTACTGGCGGGCCCGTCTCGCAAAGGGCTTCGTAGGAGACGTACGTACCACGCGTACTGGGCGATTTGATGCGGTGATGTACTGATGTGAGCTATACTTACTTGCTGGTCAAGGGCGGCATCATATATGTATGCATCACGTATACAGAGCCAGTTTAACCGGAGAGGAAGGCAGTTTAAACCATTGTTGCCGAATCCAAGAAGCTTGTAATTATAGCTGACAGCCCCCTGCGGCCGACCACATGGACGATGCATGGGCAACCCGTGGTGTTCGGTCCATGATTAGGTCCATGCTTTGGTGCATGACCAGAGAGCGTCTTGGGCGGAGGCAGATCGACCCTTAGCCCTAGCGGATGGATGGATGTAATCTGCTTATGCAGTAGCAAGTTCCAGTAAGAACAAGCCTCTTATCAACTACTCCCTCCGTCCGGAATTACTTGTCGCAAAAATAGATAGAAATGGATGTATCTAGAACTAAAATACGTCTAGATACATCCACTCCTAAGACAAGTAATTCCGGACGGAGGGAGTATTAAATCATGGATATATAACTCGTGTGGTATAAAATCATAACCACAAGTAAGTACAATACAAATCTAACGACATTCAACTGGATGTCACATAGAGTATACTAACAATTTAACGGTTATGCTCACACAGAAAAATGTAACCTTTTTTTTCGGGGCAGGAAAAAAAAATCAATGTACTCTCTCCGTAAACTAACTTAAGAGCGTTACTGATCTAAACGTTCTTATATTAATTTACGGAGGGAGTAACTGTTAGTCAAAGACTTGTCTTAAGGAAGCCTAAAATGCTACTACCTCTATACGCAAATGTAAGACATTTTTGCAGTTCAAATTAAACTACAGAAACATCTAATATTTAAGAATAGAGAGAATAGATAGTTTGGAACGGAGGTATGTTCTAGTGACTAAGAATGAGATTTTTTTTCCTTTTTCTTGAAACTACAAAGAATGAGATTATAGTATGTGGAACAGACGGCGTTAGGCTCCAGGGCTTTGCGCGCTCTGATATTTTCAAATGTTCAAAATTATATTTAAAGAATGAAAAACTAAAACACTTTTACTTGTGTATGTATATATGCCCTGCTATATATTTAAATTTATCAACAAGTAATCTATTTGTTTGGGCTACACAGAAGATATGTTTGTTGTTTTCCTATGACCCTTACCATAAAAATATGTTTCTTCATTAAATTATGTGGATACACAATGCACGACTATACGTATGCTATTTTCCCAAATGATTTAACGATTAAAACATTTTTTTGTCTTTTGAAATACTAGATATACAGGGGCCAGAGGTTTTATGTATATACAAACTAGTATTGGCCAGGTCATTCACAGCCGCCGCCTCTTCCTCCTCCAAAAAAAAACAACTAGGGTTTCTGCCTCTCGCTGGCGACAACACATGTCCGCCTCGTTTCCGGTGGCCCTAGGGCCATGGAGGCGCGGTGGATCCTGCCAAGGGCCGGCGGGAGGGCTTCGTTTTTAGTCGTTCCTTTCAGTTTTGTTAGAGTTTGTGTTATGCTCAGGAAGGCAAAATGGCGGCCGCTCCCTGAAGGTGGAATAAAGGTCTCCCCGCCTAGCTCCCATTCCAGCGGTGCGTCTAGCATCGTTGGTGGGCGTGTGGAGATGTGTCTCTGGCGGATCTATCTTTTGGTGGATTTGCTCGGATCTCGTTGGTGTTCGCCTACGTTCGCGTGTCTTCGGATTCGATTCTTCTGATCTATGTTATTCTTCATCTGCGGCGGTTGTTGTTCTGGTGCGCTGGTCCTATGAGGCCTTAGCACGACGACTTCCCGACTGTCTACTACAGCAAGTTGTGCCCGACTCCGCGATGGAGGGGCGATGACAGCGGCGCACCTTCGGCTCGCTTCAGTTCTTTTAGTTGTCGCTAGGTGGACTACGAATCTGGATGTAATTTTTGTTATTTTTGGTATTCGTTGTACTGCCATGATTGAAGATGAATAGATCGGAAGATTTCCCGAAAAAAAAGTATTGGCCGAGGATTACTAACTTAACTTATCAAGGTTTTGTCTTGGTTTCCTTCTACAAATAGAACTAATCTTTTATTCGATTGAGCCCTCTTGAGGAGGTTGTTCATAGAAAAATTACTAGCTTAATATTTTAGTAGGGTGTGTAGCAAGGGCATATTTCTAAGAATGGCCGGGGGATTAAATTAGAGGGTAGCATATAGGGCACTTTATTATGAACAAAATGTTTGGTGGAAACTGGAAAGTAATGCAATGTTTGACAGGAATATAGTTGGTGGTGAAGGGAAGGAGGGAACCACCATTCATACATGTCTCGGGTCCCTCCAAAAACTTTGTCGGTTCGGTCAAAATACTCAGTTTGCTTGCGTTTTGTATTTATGGGAATTGATCTATAGGTTGCACTGAGCGTATATATATGTGCATGCATGACTTGGGGATATAAAGTTTTTTTGTTCTTCTTGTTCATACGTACTTTTCACCTTATGATTTTCTTCTTGTATCTTTTCTCTTTGTTTCTAATGTGCATAGAAATTCCTATTCGTTTTCTAAAAACAAATAATCTTGATTCGTCTTCACGCATAAGTTAACGATTACTCTCGATCAGCATCAGCAGATCGCTGACCAAACCCTAAATTAAGCTAGTGTCTTCCATTGTAATAACAAACCGATCGATATGGTTACGTGTTATGAGACTAGCTAAACGAACTAAACTAAAGTAGTTTGTGCGCATGCGACAAATAAAAAAAACCTAACAAACTTTCTTTGGAGCAAAAGCCTACATGAAACTTGAATACTAGCAGAAAAAAGTTCAATTTTAAATTAATTAACAACATTTGAGAATTCTTATGGTAGCAAAAAAATTTCTCTCTAAATTTCATCTAATGATTCTAACCTTGTAATTTATTCGCCATTCGAGCTCCAACGAGGTGTTGTGACACTGCAAAGGAAATCTCCAACCAAGACGGAGGCGGGGATGACGAAGAGCGGCAACTCTGACTAGACGAAGGTGGAGATGGCGTATATGACCACACCGGTGAAGGCGCTAAGATGATGGACCTATTCAAGATGAGTGATCTAGAGTTACTACCTTGGGATCAAGGTACAACAAAAGCTGGAGGGGATCACACTATGTCAGGAGGCATATGCAAAGAGGATACATGAAGGCTGTAGCATGGAGGATTGCAATCCAACTTATGTTTCAATGGAGCCTCGGCTTAAACATAGCAAAAGGAGTGAAGTACCCATGCAACAGGGTATATGAGTGTGGTCGGAAGCTTAAGGTATCTTGTGAATACATGACCGGACTTGGCCTATTCCATTGGTATAGTGAATCACTTCATAGAAGCACCCACGATGGAATATTGGGCAATTGTGAAACATATACTCAGGTACATCAAAGGAACAACAAACTTCGGTTATGTCTATTTGAGTGAGAAGAAGAAGGAGATGGTGGAGCTACTTGGCTTGGCTATAGTGATAGCACATGGCAGGAGATATGGACGACCGTAAAAGTATGTTGGACAAAGCATATTTTGTGAGAGAGGCATAGTAAGCTGGCTATCAGAAAAGCAAAAGGTGGTTGCATTATTACCATCATGTGAATCAGAGTATATTATAGCTGCAACCGTGGCATGCCAAGGTGTGTGGCTAGAAAGGCTATCCGGTGACCTCACGGACAAGGAACCGGAAAGAGTGATGCTAATATTGACAACAACTCCGTGGTTTCCCTATGTAAGAATTCGGTACATCATGACAGGAGCAAACACGTCGATATCAAGTATCACTATATATGGGAGTGTGTGGAAGAAGGCAAGATTGTAGTCAACTATATTTGCACTGATGACCAGCTTGCACATATCCTGACCAAATCTTTGGGACAACATAAGTTTCTGAAGATGCGGGAAAGGATCGGTGTCCAAGCTGTAAAGTGAGGACATCGTGCTTAAGGTGATTGTTGGAGTTAATAACGATTCGGTAATCCAGATTTGTAACCAACACCTTGTCGTACATGTACTAGGTAGAATAGGTAATATATGTAGTACCGAAGTCAGATCTTTAGACATGGCAAATCAAATGTTTTTATGGCAATTTATGTTAGCATGTTGATGTCAAATTAATTTGCAAGCATCGTAATTTTCTAGAAAAAATGAGCTGAGAAGGATTTGTCATACTCGTCAACTAAACCTATCATCGGCGTGAACAAAATTTGTTGAAAATATCAATAATCTAACAAAATTTACCATAAAAAACGTTTGTTTTGACATGTCTAAAAATCTGATGTTTGCTTAATATTCCGGTTCATAAACTTTATAGGAGTGACAGGCTCCTATATATTGCAATAAATCACGGTGTTCCTGTAATGTGTTCCGGGGAGATCAAATCGATGAAGCCACCCGGCGTTGAGTAGCTTTGCTTTCGTAGCTAGCCTACAGAACCACAAAACCATCCACCCGCCTGCCTGCTTGGTTCTATACGTGGCGTATAGTTTGCCCTGTATCTGTATGGTTTACGTACGGCCGGCAAGGTGCCCGACCGCTGCGCCGATGCCTCCCGTGCTCGTCCCAGGCTCCACCGATTCCGCTGCTCTAGGCCACCGCCTCCATTGCTACTGCCGGCTGTAGCTAACCAGGACTACGCCGTCCTTGCTCCCCTACACTGCGCACCTCGCTGTTCACCACTCATCGCTCGCCGTTGGTGCTCGCCTGCTCGGTGTTGGCTATGTCACCGACGGCCGAGAGCGCGGATGTGGGGGGCCTCGTCCTGCACGCAGTTGTGCGTGGCGGCGAAGTCCAGCGTGCTCGGGCATCGTGTGGTACCTGGGACGCACTCGGCATGCTCTAGTATAGCTTTTGTTCCCTTCGGCAGCACAGTCTGAACCTGAAGCCTGGAGCAACAGTGTGTTGGACACAGAAACATCACTTTGCTGAACCTGAAGTATGTGGCAGTGTGAAGCAACATTGATAGCAGCTGCATTTTGCTTGCTTTATGTTCCAATTACCTGGTTCATTGCTTGCTGTTGTTCCAATTAGCTGTAGCAATTATGGTTTACAGAGTAGATGGTCAAGTGTATGGCAACTGTAATGGTGTCTTGTGTATACAGTTTGACAAGTTACATTTGCAACTGGTAGCTCTGTTTGCACAGGAATACATGCAAAATGTACAAGCAAGGAACATTTGACAATATGTACTTAAAGTCCTTACACAAATACCATACATATCACATGGACGAAATAAACAACTAATGCAGTATTGAACATTCTGATCCTTGTTCCTTGATGAACGGAGACGCCATACTGCAGGATCGCCACCTAAACGCAAGAACGGCTCAGATTAGCCCATATTTTGTAAATTCTTCACCCGCCGTATACGTACGCACCCTCAAATCCGTGAACTTATTTTTTCAAATGAATGAATGTTTTTCAATTTTGCAAACTTTTTTCACATTCATGATTTTTTTTTCAATTTCATGAAATATTTCCAAATTCATAAACTTTTTGTCAAATTCGTTATTTTTTTACAAATCCTTGAACTTTTTCAATTCTATGTTTTTTTGTCACATTCAAGTACTTTTCCAAATCGATGAACTTTTTTAAAACTTGTGAAGTTTTTCTTTAATCTCAGGGTGGGCGGTAGAAATCGAAAACTCAATTTTTACCACTCAATTTATTTTAAATTTCAGTTAGCAAAACTAAACTGAAATGAACATGCAAAAGCAGTTAACCGGTAATTCGGTTAGCCGGCTTATACAGTTAGGTGTTCAGTTTAAACCAAGCAAACTTGTCAAATGTGTTGCTTTGTATTATGACACTCCTGTATTATGACACTCCGTCACATAGCAGTGCTTTGTGCCCCCGGCTTCGTAGCTCAGAGGGGTGGGACTAAATTGGACGCTATGGGCGGCTGGTCGCACGCATCACCGAAAGACTCAAGCAGGTTTGGGCCTTCGTGGCCGGGTCAGCCCATGTGGCATGCACAGAGCAATTTTCTCCACTCGCTACTTGGCGTGGGCTTGGACGCTTGGGTCCTTAGCTTCACTCGCTACAACGTCAGTTTCCGTTTTTTATTTCATTCATTTATCTCCTTTTTAAACTTTATTATTTCTTTTGAAACCTATTCAAAAAATTGAAATATTTGTTTGAAATTTTATGTTTTCAAATATTGTTTAAAATTTTATGAAATGTTCTGAAAATTTAAAAATGTTCCAGTTTTCAAATTTTTTGTTCACAAATTTATGAAATGTTTGCGTTTCAAGAAAAGCTGACAATTTTTTTAAAAAGGTACGTGGTTTACAATTTGTGTTCACCATCAATTGTCGGATTTTTTTAACAATTTTGAAAAAAGTGTTCAAATCTATAAATTTTTCAGACACAATTTGAAATTCGAAACTTGGACAAATTTGAAGAAATGGTTAGGATATAAGAATATGTTCATGTTGATTGATAATGACGGAAATTGCAAATAACCGAAGTATTCAAATTAGGAAAAATTATGTACTCACGGATGCATCCGTCTGACCTAGCCTAGCACACTCCTCTCGACTAGTGATCTTTTGGACTATGGATAAATGCCCCCAACTTCTTGCAGCAGCTTGGCACAGACATATGAGGCATCCATGCCAGGTTTGAACAACTTCCGACACCATTTGCATGTTACGACATGTCTGGCCATTTATCAACCCCTTTTTACCGAGAAACTCTAGAAAATGCAAAACTTTGGTCACAGAAGATGGTGGGAATTTTTTTAGGGCCATTTGACGGATGTCAAAAAACAACGTGCTTTCAAACGGACCTTCTCACCCTACCTGAACATTATCCGTTACACATGTCTATTTTTTTGACATCCTTAAAATGACCCAAATTTTGAAAGTAGGTGGGAAAAATGCCCATGGTAGGCATCCATGCCTGGTTTGAATGACTTTAGATATTGTATGCAAGTTGCAACACGTTCGGTTATTTATCGACATTTTTTACGGTGAAAACTCCAAAACATGCGAACTTATCGGAAACTAAAAAAACTTGGCATGGTGATTTGAATTGGCCATACAAGGCAATGAAAAAATTGGGGTCATATAAGGGATGTCGAGAAATGATGTGCTCCCGAATGGACCCTTCACGCCTACTTGAACACTCTCCATTGAGCAGGGTATTTTTATGAAATCTCAGGACTGACCCCAACTATTGCAAACTGGTGGGCATGCCCATGTTAGGTGTCCATATCCCATATGCACGTTGCGACACATCTGATGATACGTCTCCAACGTATCTATAATTTTTGATTGTTCCATGCTATTATATTGTCTGTTTTGGATGTATTATATGCATTAATATGCTATTTTATATTATTTTTGGGACTAACCTATTAACCTAGAGCCCAGTGCCAGTTTTTGTTTTTTCCTTGTTTTTGACTTTTACAGAAAAGGAATATGAAGCGGAGTCCAAACGGAATAAAACTTTATGATGATTTTTCTTGGACCAGAAGACACCCAAGAGACTTGGGGAGAGGGCCACAGGAGTCCCGAAGAGGCCACAAGCCTCTAGGCTGCGCCCCGGGGGGGGGGGCGCCCGGCTTGTGAGCCCCTTGAGGGTCCTCTAACCCTAACTCCACCTCTATATATTCTCAAATATTTCCCGAACATCAGAAGTGTCCACAAAAATACTTTTCGGCCGCCGCAAGCTTCTATTCCCATGAGATCCCATCTTGGGGCCTTTTCCGGTGATCTGCCGGAGGGGGATTCGATCACGAAGGGCCTCTACATCAACCTTGCTGCCCTTCTGATGATGCGTGAGTAGTTTACCACAGACCTACGGGTCCATAGCTAGTAGCTAGATGGCTTTTTCTCTCTCTTTGATCTTCAATACAATGTTCTCCTTGATGTTCTTGGAGATCTATTCGATGTAATCTTCTTTTGCTGTGAGTTTGTTGATATCCAATGAATTGTGGATTTTTGATCAGATAATATATGAATACTATTTGAGTCTTCTCTGAACTCTTTTATGCATGATTAAGATATCTTTGTATTTCTCTTCGAACTATCGGTTTGGTTTGGCCAACTAGATTGTTTTTTCTTGCGATGGGAGAGGTGCTTAGTTTTGGGTTCAATCTTGCCGTGTCCTCACCCAGTGACAGAAGGGGTAGCGAGGCATGTATTGCATTGTTGCCATCAAGGATAAAAAGATGGGGTTTATTTCACATTTCTTGAGTTTATCCCTGTACATCGTGTCATCTTACTTAAAAGGCGTTGCTATGTTCTTATGAACTTAATACTCTAGATGCAGGCAGGAGTCGGTCGATGTGTGGAGTAATACTAGTAGATGCAGGCAGGAGTCGGTCTACTTGTCACGGACGTGATGCGTATATTCATGATCATTGCCTTAGATATCGTCATAATTATGCGCTTTTCTATCAATTTCTCAACAATAATTTGTTTACCCACCGTATGCTATCTTCAAGAGAGAAGCCTCTAGTGAAACCTATGGCCCCTGGGTCTATTTTGCATCATATATTTTCAGATCTATAAACTAAAAAACCCCAAAATACCTTGCTGCAATTTATTTGTATTTACTTTAGTTTGCTCTTTTATTTATCTTTTATACCTATCTCTATTAGATCGCACTCTTGTTCGTGACCGTGAAGGGATTGACAACCCATTTTTCGCGTTATGTGCAAGTGTTTGTTAGTTTGTGCAGGTGCATATATTGGAGACTTGCTTGTGCCTCCTACTGGATTAATACCTTGGTTCTTAACTACTTATCTCTACTTTGCTGCATCATCCTTTCCTCTTGAAGTGAAAAAATCAACGCAAGCTCAAGAAGTAGCAGGAAGAATTTCTGGCGCCGTTGCCGGGGAGGTTCTACATTAAGCCTACAAAGTACCTATCATAAACTCTCATCTCTTGCATTACATTATTTGCCATTTGCCTCTCGTTTTCCTCTCCCCCACTTCTAAAACGTTTTCAGAAAAACACAAAAATATTTGCCTTTTTATTTGCCTTTTATGTCTTACTTGGTTTATTTGCTTGTTCGCTTGGAATAATTGTGTATTTATTGAAAATCAGAAAGCAAAAAAGTTTATGGATCCTCATCCACTTGCTAATCTTTTTAAGAAATCCAATTATGATGAACCAATTGCTAGTGAGTTGCGTGCACTAGATTATGTTTATGAAGTTTTGCTTGAAATTCGTGAATCTGAAAATTATGAAATTTATGAAGTAATTCACGATAGCTCCTTGAATGAAAAGCATGATTGCAATGATCTTATTATAAATTCTATTAATGTCAATTGTGCTAATAATATGCAAAACCCTAAGCTTGGGGATGTTAGTTTTGCTATGTCCACTACTTATTGCAATGATTGGGGTGATAATGCTTCTTGTGATCTTGAAAATTTATTTATGCCTCATGATAATAGTGTTTGCAATAATATTGAAAGTGGGTTTGGAAGAGTGTCAACTCTAGGTAATAATAATCCCACTATTTTGGAAGAGTGTCAACTTTGCATGCATATGGATCATGAAGAGAATATTTTATGTGATATTTATATTGTTGAATTTGATTATGATCCACATGTAATTATTGTGAGAGAGGAATATATGATTGTAGAAATTTTCATGTTACTAAATTACCTCTCGTTATGTTGAGATTACTATTGTTTCTTTTTTCTTCCATGCATATGCTAGATCTTGCTTATTTGTTTTCCTATAAAATTCCTATGCATAGGAAGTATGCTAGACTTAAATGTGTTTGTCACATGTTTTATGATGCTCTCTTTGTGTTTCAATTATTATCTTTCATATGAGCATCATTGAAATCTCAATGCCTAGCTAAAAGGCTTTAAAGAAAAGCACTTGTTGGGAGACAAACCAATATTTTTCTTTTCTGTTTTTGTGAAAATACACATTATTACCTCTGTAGTAATTATGTTTTGGTGATTTAATTAGTGTTTAAGCCAAGTAAGACCTTTGGGATGGTCTATGGTGATAGTTGATTTGATCTTGCTGAAAAACATAAACTTTTGCGCTCATTGCCAGAATTTTAGAAAATCACAGAAACGTGCTTTTGATCTGATTTTTTTTACAAAATATTGATATACAAATGACCTAAATTTTCCTAATATTTCAGAATTTTTGGAGTTACAGAAGTATACGAAATTTCCAGATTACTACAGACTGTTCTATTTTTGACAGATTCTGTTTTCTATGTGTTGTTTGCTTATTTTGATGAATCTATGGGTAGTATCGGGGGGTATGAACCATGGCAAAGTTAGAATACAGTAGATATAACACCAATATAAATTTAGAATGAGTTCACAATAGTACCTAAAGTGTGATTTATTTCATTATACTAACGGATCTTATGAGTTTTCTGTTGAGTTTTGTGTTGTGAAGTTTTCAAGTTTTGGGTAAAGATTTGATGGACTATGGAATAAGGAGTGGCAAGAGGCTAAGCTTGGGGATGCCCAAGGCACCCCAAGATAATATTCAAGGACAACCAAGCATCTAAGATTGGGGATGCCCCGAATGGCATCCCCTCTTTTGTCCTCAATCCATCGGTAAATTTACTTAAGGGTATTTTTTTATTCACCACATGATAAGTGTTTTTCTTGGAGCGTCTTGTATGGTATGAGTCTTTGCCTTTTAGTTTGCCACAATCATCCTTGTTATACACACCTTTTGAGAGGGACACACATTAATCGTGAATTTATTAGAATACTTTATGTGCTTCACTTATATCTTTTGAGCTAGGCAGTTTGCTCTAGTGCTTCACTTATATCTTTTGAGCTAGGCAGTTTGCTCTAGTGCTTCACTTATATCTTTTTTTAGAGCATGGCGATAGCTTTATTTTATAGAAATTGTTGAACTCTCATGCTTCACTTATATTATTTTGAGGGTCTTAAACAGTATGGTAATTTTCTTAGGTTATGAATTTGGTCCTTATATGATGGGCATCCAAGAGGGATATAATAAAAACTTTCATATAAAGAGCATTGAATATTTGAGAAGTTAGATTCCTTGCATTTGTTTTGAGATATAAAGATGGTGATATTAGAGTCATGCTAGTGAGTAATTGTGGATTGGTAGAAATACTTGTATTAAAGTTTGTGATTCTCGTAGCATGCACGTATGGTGAACCGTTATGTGATGAAGGCAGAGCATGATTTATTGTTTGATTGTCTTCCTTATGAGTGGCGGTCGGGGACGAGCAATGGTCTTTTCCTAACAATCTATCCCCCTAGGAGCATGCGTGTAGTACTTTGTTTTGATGGCTAATAAACTTTTGCAATAAGTATGTGAGTTCTTTATGACTAATGTTGAGTCCATGGACTATAAGCACTCTCACCCTTCCACCATTGCTAGCCTCTCTAGTACCGCGCAACTTTCGTCAGTGCATTAAACCCGCCATATAACCTTCCTCAAAATAGCCACCATACCTACCTATTATGGAATTTCCATAACCATTCCGAGATATATTGCCATGCAACTTCCACCGTTCCGTTTATTATGACACATATCATCATTGTCATATTGCTTTGCATGATCATGTAGTTGTCATAGTATTTGTGGCAAAGCCACCGTTCATATTTTTTTATACATGTCACTCTTGATCATTTCACATCCCGGTACACCGCTGGAGGCATTCATATAGAGTCATATCTTGTTATAGTATCAATTTGCACGTAAATGAAAGTGTGATGATCATCATTATTAGAACATTGTCCCATGTGAGGAAAGGATGGTAAAAGCTATGATTCCCTCACAAGTTGGGATGAGTCTCCGTACTTGATAAAAAATAGAAGAGGCCAAAGAAGCCCAAACAAAAAATGAGAGAAATGGGAGAAGGGACAATGTTACTATCCTTTTTCCACACTTGTGCTTCAGAGTAGCACCATGATCTTCATGATAGAGAGTCTCCTATTTTGTCACTTTCATATACTAGTGGGAATATTTCATTATAGAACTTGGCTTGTATATTCCAATGATGAGCTTCCTCAAATTGCCATAGGTCTTCGTGAGCAAGCAAGTTGGATGCACACCCACTTAGTTTCCTTTTGAGCTTTCATACACTTATAGCTCTAGTGCATCCGTTGCATGGCAATCCCTACTCACTTGCATGGGTATAAATTGATGGGCATCTTCATAGCCCATTAATTTTCGTAGTTGATGTTAGATTTTCTCCTTCTTTTTGTCTTCTCCACAACCACCATATTCTATTCCACTTATAGTGCTATATCCATGGCTCACGCTCACCTATTGCGTGAAAGTTGAAAAAGTTTGAAAACACCAAAAGTATGAAACAATTGTTTGGCTTGTCATCAGGGTTGTGCATGATGAAATACTTTGTGTGATGAAGATGGAGCATAGCCAAACTATATGATTTTGTAGGGATAACTTTCTTTAGCCATGATATTTTGAGAAGACATGATTGCTTTATTAGTACGCTTGAAGTATTATTGTTTTTATGTCAATATTAAAATTTTGTTTTGTATCTTATGGATCTGAATATTCTTGCCACAGTAAAGAAAATTCCATTGATAAATATGTTAGGTAGCATTCCACATCAAAATTTTTGTTTTTATCATTTACCTACTCGAGGACGAGCAGGAATTAAGCTCGGGGATACTTGATACGTCTCCAACTTATCTACAATTTTTGATTGTTCCATGCTATTATATTATTTGTTTTGGATGTTTTATATGCATTAATATGCTATTTTATATTATTTTTAGGACTAACCTATTAACCTAGAGCCCAGTGCTAGTTTCTGTTTTTTTTTCCTTGTTTTTGACTTTTATAGAAAAGGAATATCACACGGAATAAAACTTTACGATGATTTTTCTTGGACCAGAAGACATATATGAGACTTGGGGAGAGGGCCAGAGGAGTCCCAAGGAGGCCACAAGCCTCTAGGGCGTGCCCTAGGGGGGGCTCCCCTGGCTTGTGGGCCCCTCGAGTGTCCTCTAACCCTAACTCCACCTCTATGTATTCTCAAATATTCCCTGAACATCATAAGCGTCCACAAAAATACTTTTCCGCGGCTGCAAGCTTTTGTTCCCGTGAGATCCCATCTTGGGGCCTTTTCAGGCGATCTGCCGTAGGGGGATTTGATCACAGAGGGCCTCTACATCAACCTTGCTGCCCTTCCCTTGATGTGTGAGTAGTTTACCACAGACCTACGGGTCCATAGCTAGTAGCTAGATGGCTTCTTATCTCTCTTTCATCTTTAATTCAATGTTCTCCTTGATGTTCTTGGAGATCTATTCGATGTAATCTTCTTTTGCTGTGCTTTGTTGAGGTTCGATGAATTGTGGATTTATGATCAGATAATCTATGAATATTATTTGAGTCTTCTATGAACTCTTTTATGCATGATGAAGATATCTTTGTATTTCTCTTCGAACTATCGGTTTGGTTTGACCAACTAGATTGGTTTTTCTTGCATTGGGAGATGTGCTTAGTTTTGGGTTCAATCTTGCGGTGTCCTCACCCAGTAACAGAAGGGGTAGCGAGGCACGTATTGCATTGTTTCCATCAAGGATAAAAATATAGGGCTTATATCACATTGCTTGAGTTTATCTCTCTAAATCATGTCATCTTACTTAAAGTGTTGCTATGTTCTTATGAATTTAATACTCTAGATGCAGGCAGGAGTCGGTAGATGTGTGGAGTAATATCAGTAGATGTAGGCAGGAGTCGGTCTACTTGTCATGGACGTGATGCCTATATTTATGATCATTGCCTAGATATCGTCATAATTATGCGCTTTTCTATCAATTGCTTAACAGTAATTTGTTTACCCACCGTACCGTATGCTATCTTCAAGAGAGAAGCCTCTAGTGAAACCTATGGCCCTCGGGTCTATTTTCCATCATATATTTTCAGATCTATAAAATAAAACCAAAAATACCTTATTGCATTTTATTTGTATTTACTTTAGTTTGATATTTTATTTATCTTTTATACCTATCTCTATTAAATCTCACTCTTGTTCGTGACCGTGAAGGGATTGACAACCCTTTTTTGCGTTGTGTGCAAGTGTTTGTTAGTTTGTGCAGGTGCATATATTGGAGACTTGTTTGTGCCTCCTACTAGATTGATACCTTGGTTCTTAACTGAGGGAAATACTTATCTCTACTTTGCCGCATCACCCTCTCCTTGAAGGGAAAAATCAACGCAAGCTCAAGAAGTAGCATCTGACCATTTATCAGTCTTTTTTCACCGTGAAAACTCCAAAAAAATGCAAAACTTGTGAAAAACTCAATCAACCCGGCATGGTGCTTTGAATTGGTCATACAAGGCCATGGAAAAAATGGGGCCATGGTATGTCTCCAAAGTATCTATAAATTGTGAAGTCTTCATGCTATATTTACATCAATTATATATGGTTTTGGTGCATATTTTTATTATTTTATGTACTAACTTATTAATGTAATACCCAAGGCTAGTTCATGTTTTTGGTTTCGCAGAAAATCCATATCTAGGGAGTTCAAACATGATGAAAATTTCAGGGATTTTCTTTGTCGAAAAATAAGAAACACTAGAGCTTGAGGAGGCAGCCAGAAGAGGAGTGAGGGGCACACAAGCCCAGGGGGCATCCCCTGGCCGTGTCAACCAGGCTTGTCAGGCCCTTGAGACTCTGTTTGACCTAATTCCAAGCCTATAAATTCTAAAATATTCCAAAACCCTCGGAGCGAAACCCGAAACAATTTTATCGCCACCGCAAGCCTCTATTCCTAAGCGAGCTCATCTGGAGGCCTTCTCTGGCACCCCGCCAGAGGGGGGAACACTACAAAAAAAGACACATCCGTGACCTTTTGGGCCGAACGATTTTTTCTGTCATGCTTATGACACTTCTATGATGATAATTGTGACAAAACCCGTTATCATCATAGATGTGGTGGGCTCCTACTTCTATGACAAAAAATCATGACAAAAAATGGGCTTTTCGTCCTGGGCGGGCCAGAGATGCAGCTGTATGACAATCTTTGGGCCGTCCATGATGGAAAAACCGTGGTAGAAGCGAGGTCAAGGAAAATATCAGGGAGTTCCCTATTACGGTGGGTGGTCAGGGCCGAGCGATGCATGGAGGGATTGCGTGTTTCTCTAGTACACGTACGCGTGTGGGTGCGAGGCGTTGGGTTCTAACTGAACCCGAGTGAGGCGTTCACCTACCGAACCCAAGCGATTGCACTGGCTATGCGTTACTGAACCCGAGCGATCGATCGATCCCTGGCTGTTAACTAAACCCGATCGAGCGATTTCTTCGCTACTGCTGCTAACTGAAGCAGATTGAACCTGCCGCCTCTTGATGAACAGTGAGCTTTGTTGGTGGTTGGATGAACAGTTCCCGATGGGGGGTGGATGAACAGGACCCCGTGGTAGTAGAGGCCGTTGCCGCTGGATGAACAGGACCCCGATCGAGCCGGTTGGGGGGTGGATGAACAAGACCTCGTGCAGGGCTGGTTGAACAGTAGCCGGTGGAGGGCTGGATGAACAGTAGCCCGTGGAGGGCTGGTTGAATAGTTGCCGGTGGAGGCTGGATGAATAAGAGCCCATGGATGAACAGGAGCTGGTGGAGGCAGTAGGGAGATGCCGTGGATGAATAGTCGCAGGTGGAGGCTGGAGGAGGTCGACGATGGATGAACAGTAGCCCGTGGAGGCTGGAGCGAGGCAGTAGACCGTGGATGAACAGTAGCTTGTGGAGTCCTGTTTTGCGGTACGCCACACCCCTCCCGATGAACAGGACCCCCGTTTCGATCATAGGAGGTGGAAGAGAAGTCTGTTTCCTCTGTTTTGCGGTACGCCACACCCCTCTCGATCAACAGGACCCCATTTGGACCGTAGGAGGTCGAAGAGAAGTCTGTTTCCTCCGTTTTGCGGTACGCCATACCCCTCCTGGTGAACAGGATCCCGTTTCGACCGTAGGAGGTCGAACAGAAGGCCGTTTCCTCTGTTCTGCGGTACACCAGGCCTTGTTTCGACTGTTTTATCCAAGCCGGTTGGCTCCCGATGAACATGACACATTCTGTTGCCTCTCGATGAACACGATGCAGTTTCTCCGTTCCGACCCAGCTGGTTGGCTGCCGATGAACAAGACGCCATCGTTGCTCTCCGCTGCCTCTCCATGTACACGAGCCCTGTCCGTACGTTTGCGCGAGTAGGCGTTCGAGACCCCACCCGTATGTACGTACGTGACCGTATTTACTTTCTTGAACCCCGGCTGTACATACGTGTACATGATATTGACGGGACTGCGTGACATGCTACGTCCGCGCCTCTACAACGACACATGCCCTTCCTTACTCTGCCACGGTTCATTGCTGCAGCCTGCAGACAGACCGATCGACCAGTATGTACGTACACGTTCGCGACCAGAATGACAACGCAACGTATGCTTCGACCAGGTGGGTCACGACTGTCAAGAAGGATAAGGAGGCACTTCCTTGCGTGTGAAGTTACTGATGGTGGGTCCCAGTGGTCAGGGGGGACAATCATTTTTTTGCTCGTAATATGGACGCACTTCCTTACGTGCGAAGATATAGCTAGTGGGCCCCAGCTGTCATGGGGGAAACATTTTTTTCGTGAAATATGGTGGCCCGTCCAGTGGGTCCCTGCTGTCAGGTGGAGGAATCATTATTTTGCGTGTAATAAGGAGGCACTTCCTTGCCGCGGCCACGGACCCAGCTGTCTGCCTCTCCACGTATAGTACTCTTTTGATGGAAGTCATTCCTTGACCACATTGACCACGCCGCGCCGAGAGCACCAAGGCGGTGGACGACGACAAGGCCTAGGAAGGGGACGATGCGGAGCCGGGGAAGACGCGATAGTGGATGCCCACGCGGATAGGAGTATGAGGGTTGACTGGTTCGGCTGCGGTGTGAGACTGCCGTTGCCGCAGAATAATAGGGGTTGTGGGTGAGTAGAGGGATGGCCTGGCCAGAGGTTGGAGTAGGGTGGTGTGGTCAGGCCTGCGCAGCAGCAGAGCCGGCCACGGGAGGCAGGATCAGGCGGCACGACCGGCGTTGGTTTGGGCGGCTGGAGCAAGAAGACCAGAGGTTGAGGAAGCACTACAACAATTGGATGGACATTGTACGGTCACTTGAGCTAGAATCGTTCAAATTTACTAAGTTGACAAAGCCCTCCGTCCGTGTCAGTAGGCCCACAAGTCAGCCTCCCACTATGGTGGGTCCCAGATAGCAAGGGGAGTATTCATTTTTTTTGCGTAATAAGGAGGCACTTCCTTGCGTGCGAAGATATAGCTGGTGGGTCCGAGCTGTCAGCAGGGGGAATGTTTTTTCGCGAAATACAGAGGCCCTTCCAGTGGGTCCCAGCTTTCAGGTGGAGGAATCATTATTTTGCCCGTAATAAGGAGGCATTTCCTTGCGTGCGGACGTGGACCTAGCTGTCAGCCTCTCCATGTATAGTCCACTTCCGGTGGATGTCGTTCGTTGACCACTTTGACCATGCTGTGCCGAGAGCACCATGACGGTGGACGATGTCGAGGCCTAGGAAGGGAACAACATGGAACCAGGGAAGACTCGACCGTTGTTTCCCACGCGGAGGGGAGTACGAGGGTTTACTGGTTTGTCTGCCGTCGCCTAAGAATAACAGCAGGTGTGGGTGAGTAGAGGGATGGCTAGGCCAGTTATGGGAGTACAGTGGGGCGGTGAGGCCTGCGCGGCAGCACAACCGACTGCGGGAGGAGGAAGCAGGCAGTCCCGCTAGCGCTTGTTTGAGCAGCTAGAGTAGGAAGAGCAGAGATTGAAGAAGCACGACGGCCGTTGGATGGACATCCAACAGTCACTGCTCTTGCATGTTGACTAAGTTGACATGGCGTTGTGTGCGCGTCAACCTTTTTTAGGAAAGCATACGCATCAACCTATAGTAGGCGCACAAGTCAGCCTCAAATCTGTGGCAAACAACATACAACCCATCTTCCATTATTTCCAATAATTTACAACCCATTTGCAAATTCTTAAGTATTTTT
The DNA here is from genome assembly GCA_021437245.1 of Aegilops speltoides. NCBI lineage: Eukaryota > Viridiplantae > Streptophyta > Magnoliopsida > Poales > Poaceae > Aegilops > Aegilops speltoides. The sequence continues at coordinate 122,242,758 of CM038143.1, read as the reverse complement.
TGGAGCCCATTATCTTTTTGCTAGCATTACAACCCATATTATGCACACGGTTAAAACATTATACAAAATTTTGCATATTTCAGTGCGGTCCGAACTGTTTTTAATCCCGAACTTTCGAGTCACATTCAAACTATTTTGAAAATAAATTCATATAAATATAAAATCCAAATAATTGTCCACACATAAAAAATCAATAGAATTTAAAATCTCAAAACAGAAAAAAAGAAATTTGAAACTAATTGCCGGTTTGATATGTTTTAAAAATGTACAACCCATTTCTCATTACCGATGGCCCATTTTCTTGTCTTGAAAGTTTTGCAGCCCAACAGGGCTGACAAGGCAAGTAGGCCTCGGTTGGGTATTCTGCAAAAGAACAAAAAACTGGGCTAGCCATTTTTAGAAAGAAAAAACTACTGGGATGGTCTTGTGGTAAACATAAAAGAAAAGGTTGGCTAGACAGGCCAGAGTGCCCCACACAGCCCAATTGACACCCTGCTTCCGTCTCAAAAACAAAAATAACTGGGCAAGCCACTGGGTCCCTAGTGTCAGCCGCTCATTGTGCAATTCTCTTGTTTATTGACTACATTAACAATGGCATGGGACCCAGATGTCAGAAATCCATTAGGAGGAACTATTTTTTTGGCTTGAAATAAGGAGGTACTTGCTTGCGTACTGCCATGACCCTGGTGGGTCCCTGCTGTCATCCTCTTCACATACAATCATCTCCTGATTGTGTACTCATCAACCCAGTAGGCCCACAAGTCAGCCTCTAAACCCATGGCGGACAAATACAACCCATTTAAAAAAATAATAGCCCATTCCACATGTTCACATAGAAAGTTCAACATTCAGAGCAAAGTAACATGTCTGATCAGATATAGAGTACTGAACTTCCATGTTGACAACCATCATAGCCAAGTTAACTATCTACTCCCACTAATACTCTAGTATACAAGTACTGACTTACTCCTAGCTAACTAGACGATGTCGGCCGCCATCTGTGGTACACGCTAAATGCCAGCACCGACGTCCACCTCCTCGCCTCGGACTTGCTGGAGGTGCGATAGGGCGCGTTGCTCGCGCGCGTTGGCCCTTCCCATGCTGGCGTGGTCCACTGAGGCTTCGGCTTCTAAGCGGGAAACCCACTTGACGAGCTGGTAGTAAAATTCGGCGTCGCACACGCGTGCGTGCCAGACAGCCTCTAGGGATATTTGCCGGGCACCGACCTCCACATATCGGCCCAGTTGCGGGCGCTCTGCTTGCGACTCAAAGTGGCGGTGCGCTGCTACTCCATGCCCCGCTGGCGGTGCAAATCGGTGATACGCTACTCCTCCGTCAGGCGGTCGCGCTCCAAAGTCTTCGTACTTTGCATTGCCATCTAAAGACCGATAGAATGCCTCCTCCCCACGTCTTCCTTCCCGTGAATAACCGAACACTAGCTCCGGCGGTGAGCACCTCTAACGTCGCCTATTGCAGACGGTCGGGGGCATGACAGACGTGGCGAGAGCGAGGGCAAGTGGCAAGGGACATCGGGCCGGTGGGGGTTGTGAGGGGAGCCGATAGGGAAAGTTAGGTGACGGTGCTACCGAAGAATGCTGGGGACCAGTAACTATAGGTGGAAGGTAGGTGAAGCAGCGTGTCGCAGGAAACCTGACGGTCATCGGAATTCAATGCATAAGCAAGCATGGCTTAGCGCGCCAGCTTACCATGGAAAATTGGAAAAATAGATGTGTCATCCCGTCCCGTCAGTGGTGCGTCTCATCCGTGCTGGATAGCACATCGGCATGACGATCAAACGAGTGCACTCGAATCATCCAGATGAGGTACTCCCTCCTTGTCAAAAATTATTCTACCACTCATCATCTGCCTTGGTTGGTGATCTTTGAATTGAGCCCTGCAAACTGGAAAGGAGGTAGTACGTGCGTGATCCGCTATTTATTCGTGTAGGATCGAGTAGGTCGGATAGTGTACCTGTAGGATCGCATTAGTTGATGAACGTTCGCTAGGAGATAAGGTATTTGTGAACATTTTTGCTAGCAGTTTCTTCAGATTCGCATGGCATTTTTTTTCAGAACAACTTGTCAGTTTCTTCAAAGGTAGGCATTTTTATTCAAAAAAACTGCCACCTTTGGATCTTGCGTCGCAACTAAAACTGCCAGGAGTGTAGTAGTAGGCTAGCTAGTGATCGATCTGTAACTTATAAACACTGAGCAAACAGAAATAAGGAACTACTAGTAATTTGTAAACACTAAGAACACAGAAATAAGGATCATGCTGTGCACAGTAGTAAGAGTTGATCCGTTCGAGATGTTCACACGAGACTCACGTGCCTGGCATTGTTATATGTTCACATTAGTAGCCCAAATTCACAACCAACTAGTAACATGTTAATGCATCTCAATGATTCACAGATCATATACAAATATGTAGCTCTAAAAGCAAAGATCCAGAAAAAACATCTATTCATCCTACTAACATGGATGCTTCTTTGGGCCAAGATTCAATACAAAGTGAAAGACAAATTTGTTTGTGAAGTCTACAATTCCTCTTGTAAACATAAGTGGTTTCACCAACAGCTGGAACCATGAGAATGAACCACACATGATGGAGGAACATCCACTGCAATATGATTTGGTGTTCTCTCGATCACACGGCGAGACTATTTTTGGAATACAAACTTTAACTTAGGCAAAATGATGCCCATTGTATAATCATACCGAAGCAATGAAGCACCTATATTGGCCAATAAATAGTACAGTACTACTTTTGTACAGTCCATGAAGTGACTATCCAATCTTTCTGTGTCTATTTTCAAAAGGCACTGCATGCAGTGACTATACTATTCTCTTGTGAAGTTCCACCAACATTGCGGTCACTTTGTTTGTTTGCCAAATAGCAATGGACAGACATCTATCTGCACAAATATCAAGCAGCTAGTAAACATATACCCCACCTTGTATTTTCGGTTTAAACACATCTCTTCCGCTTAGCATCTGTCATGTTTTGCACTGGACAATTTGATACTGTCATGTTTTGCCCTGGACAATTTCGTACTGAATTGATTTGCTGGTACAGAGCAGAAATATAGCGCCTATTCTTCATCAGACCAAGGATATCCATGTTCGCAGTGATGGAAGAGGTGAAATTGGTACAACCAAAATTGAGCATCCAATCATTGAATCATGTCCTGCACCTCTAATGTAGGTCCACCCTGCTAATAAATTCACATGCAAACCACTAATATTACTATCTAATGACAGTACAAAAAGAGTAGCAAGATAGTAGCAAACCATGTACCTTCGTAATGAACAGCTCATAGTGCCACCAATTGGATATAAAGGTTTGGAAGAAAACATGCTCCTAATGTTGAACCATTTGGACTTTTTGTGCAGTTCCACTAAAATCGAGCATCCCTGTTTGCATAGATATTGAAAGTGTGATTACTATAAAAGTGGCACTAGTTGAAGCATAGACTCACAAATATAAGCATTCCAATTTCTTAATGGGAAAAGGTAGCAAGACTGTTTCTAACCACCTGTTTGAAGAAATAAATAAGGTAACAACGCCTAGTGTCAGGAAGGCATACATAGTATTTTCTTTAAAACTGAACCATTCCTGACCTTTCCTCTTCTTTTACCATATTTTGTGCAGTTCAACTAAAATAAAATGCCATCACCGCCTTGACAATTTAGTGACACTGTACAAAAAGAAATGACTTAACATTACATCATGATGTTAGGTATGTAATCGACAGGCATTAGAGACAAACATACAGACCTCCTCCGATAACATAATGAACATTAATTTTAACAAAGGTGTGACTAGCTTTACCGGGATAATTCAAGTGAAATCTACACCCTCTGTTCCTTAATGTAATATGTTTTCGTAGTTCAATTTAAAGTACCCAAACGTCTAGTATTTAGAAAAACAGGTAGTACTTTTCTTGAGCACATACCTGTGAAAGCTTGCCACACTTTATATATGTCCATACGCTAATGCAACCATTTGAATAGTACAAATATGCACTAATCCAGTGGCTAGTGCAACAGTAGAGTAGTTTTTTTATTACGTGGTATAGTACAATGGTATTACTGAACATATTTCCATATGCTAGCACTAGATCTCTATAAGCATTAACAATACAAAATGTAAAGGTAACAAGTTTTAGCATCGGTATACTAGCTGTGCAACAGCATTAAACCAAATACAAAAGTCTGAAGGTAACTAGCATTATTAACTAATGACAGTATAAAAAAAATTGCAAACCATGTACCTTCAAGGTAAATATCATTTCAAACTCGAGGGGACATCAAAATTGCTAACCCAATCTTGATAATTGATCAAACATAAAAACTTGATCGAACGAATCAAGAGAACAGCCGGAGGAGGAGGTGCCCACTCTTGACCTTTCCTCTTATCTTCGTATTTTTTTGTGCAGTTTAATAACGAAAATAAAATGACATCAGCGCCTTGGCATTTTGGTGACACTGTACAAATTTTTTTGACTTATCTCATGAAAGTGAGGTATGTAATCTATTAGCACTAACAGTGCAAAAATCTGAAGGTAGTAACAAGTTTCATCGTTGGCATACTGGCTGTGCAACAACATTAGAATGCCTTAGCTGAAAAATCTTTAATACATCCACAATCAACAGCTAACCCTGAAATAATCCAGTGACATTAAATGACATTGCTTAAATTTATCGCCGGCATTAGACTGAGTGCGACATTAATTAAATGTGGCATCACTTTAGCAGTATCATTGCTTGACTTTTCCGCTAGTGTTATACTAACAGCAAAAAGGTGGCAATAAGAGCATGGGAGGCCCATTCGAACAGTGGGCGCATTAGTACGATGTACCTCCATATATGCATAGAGTGGTGAGGGAGGTATGGTTGCCCAAAGCAACAAATATCCAGGCAGCATATGTGGATTACGTCCCATTTTTGTTCTCTTTAGCCACCTTTTTCCTATGTGAGGACAACAAACCGATCAACCTGGTCATTCTCTATTGCGTTGTCATGCCTTTCTACCCCTTTTCACCCTTTTCAACCTAGAGACACGAGACTCACTCCTTAGCTACTGATTTCCCCCTTTTCAACCTAGATGCGGGTTCGATGCCTCGTCTCTTCGACAATACTTTCTCCCTTCCTTTCCTTATTCAAAAAAGACATGGATTAGTCTGCATGAAGTAGGGTTTCCTTTAATAGTGCAAATTAAGGTTTTCATCTGCATGACCAGCAGAGCAGAGGATAGCAAATTGGGAAGAAGGTGGAGTGGAAAAAGATCCACATGCAGCGACGTGGCAGATGGGGCAATAGAACAAGGGTATGGATCGAAAAGAAGTAGCATACCTGAGGGTCGGCGGGAAGTGGCTTTGCTCGTGGTCGTTGTCCTCTGCACACACTACGACAGTGAGCTTGGAGATGGAGGCCATCCCGTACGGGCACTAGGTCTGAGAGGACGACCTTCTCGTCAGTGCGCTCGCCGCCGACGAGTGCGTCAATGTCGCACGTCCTTTTCTTCCCCGGCGGATCTATGACCACCGGTGAGGAGGGAGAGAGAGGCCGTCTTTTTTAGATCTGGAGAGAGGGTGATAGTGTGAGAAGCAAGTGGGCAGCCCTTAGCAAGCAAGTGCCGAAGCTCCAACCTATATATCTTTTCTGATACTAGTACTAGAGGTGGAGTAGTGGCAGAGTAGTTTATATTTTCTCCTCATACAATACCAGTTAGTCATTCTTCAAAACTGAATGGTACGCCATTAAAAAAATAAAGTCGAGAAATAATGCAGCACCTCGGTCCAATGCAGCTAGATCGCATTTTGCACGAGAAATGACACACCATATTTCTTTGACATGTGGTCCTGTTCCAACATGTCAGTGAGACGACGACGAGTCCTTTTGTACAATTTCCGTACGGACGTCTATGTAGGCCGAGGTGCCTCTTCCTGTACCATGGAAACCACCACCTCTTCGCCTTTCCCTCTTGATTTGGAACTACTGTTGCACGCTCTTCCTCCCTCCTCCATTTGTCTTCACCCTTCCTTCTGACATTGTTCGATCGTCTTCTCCATGGAGGGAACAGGCCGAAAATGACCCCATTATTCTTGCCCCAATCTGAAAGGTGACGTGGTGGAGGAACTCATTGATCGGTGCGATGTCATCACCTTGGCTAGCATGGCAGGTTCGTTCAAGACCATTCTCGACTCAACTAGTAACATCATTACAAAGAACCCAAGGGTCCAGGAGCGATTTGATCTCCCCTATCTTCTTCGCCATGACCCTGCTCGCTAGTGTGCGAACGACGGAAGCCTCGCCTTGTGCAAGTTGATGTCGCTTGATAATGATACGTGTGATGTTAAGATGCCATTGCTTAAGGGTAAGGCCTGGGCAGGCGCAAATGGAGATTGGGTTGTTTATATTGGGTACAACTGCGAGTGGGAACTTGTGAATGTGTACACTCGTCAGCGGATTCCACTTCCAAAAATCTCAGAGTGCCCTGAGGTTGAGCACACAGATGATCTACGTACGTTCAAATACGATCATGGTGATTGTCGTCTACGGAAGATAGCAATTTGCCGAGTTCCCAACCGCTCTTGGGATTACACCAACTATGAAGTTGTTGCTATCTTCGACAAGCTTGTTGCCATCCTTACTTCCATGCCTCGATGGTTATTGCTCAAAAATCAATTTCTGTACACGGATGAGTACTGTGATGCAATTCAATACGAGCATCTTGTGTTTGCTGCCACCACTCGTGGCACTATTTTTGCATGGAATCCTTATGGTTTCGGTACGTTTGTCTTCCACCGTAATTATAATTGTTTCATCCACATGCATGCGGGTCATCTAGTTTCCCTATACTAATTAAACTTCTTGTGTTTCCAAGGTCCCGTGAACATTCCACCACCTATACTTGAAAATTTTTATAACCAAGGGGGAGATGATGATGGTGATGATCACGAGCATGAGGACGAGCTGGACCAATATACTCAGTGGCTCCTGGCAACTTATTCCGATGGATCACCTCTTCTTGTCTGTATACAACGCACTGCTGATGTTACTGCTAAGGAAGAAGGTGTTGTCTCCCATGGTCGCACTCTCTGGACCTATTGCAACATCCGTTGGAGGGTATCCGGGATGGATACTTGTGTGCTAGCGCCAACACCTTCTCCCTGGTTCAGTATTGACAGTCTTGGAGAAAACTCGCTATTCCTTGGACAAAAGTATCCAATAATGGTGAAAGGCGATCCAGCTACTATTGACACAACATTACTACCATTTATGAGAAGCAACTGTATCTATACCTCAGACATTGCTACGGTTCCCTACCCTAGCTATCACAATATGCATCCTGATATAGGCCACTTCAGTCTGGATGATCAATCTTGCGTTGGTCTCGATATTGACAATAGTTGGCCCTTCCCGGAGGCTTACCTATGGTTCAAAGCAAGCGTTTCCAACACTAAGGATTGGTTGATCTGAAGTTCATTTCATTGCTTGTTATTTGTTGTGTGATGAAAACTTTAGTATTTACTAGAATGTTTTGTTGGAAATAATCTATAATCCAACATGTATCCTCATTGTCATTGTGTGTTGATGACTTGTTGTATGTAATGAATGTTACATTTGCATATGCATGTCATAAACTCAATTTATGAATGGTTTTCAAGTCACTTCTTGGAGTGTGAGTACCGTAGTAGTATAGCCAGCATCCGGTTATATGAAGTTGCCACATCACATAGAGCCAACCTAATATTGGAGTATGCTAGCACAATAGTTAGTTCTAGTTAGATCAACTAGAGCTAGGTGTCGCACGGAGGCCAAGAAATATGGTGATAGCGTGACTGCGTGAGGTGGGCATGTACGTAGTATGATGTAGGCACAGGGATTGCCGTGTTTCCTACTCCTCCGGTCTAAATGTGGAGAATATTTGGTCGAGTTCTTCCTCCTTTTGCCGACACGTGGGACATCTAGCATCCAAGTCATGTCATGCAAGAAAATGGAGTGCTAGTTGAAGCCACGTGATGTGCATCTTGGGTTAAACTATGAATAGAGGAGTTACTCTTAAGTAACTCCAAAAGCGGCCACCAAAGATCTTTATTGGATTTGTTTTTCATCACCAGCATGTTGAGGTGAAAGATGTGCAGGTTCAGTTGGTCGTCTTGCATTTTCACTGACATGTGGGACCACATGTGAGCAAACAGACGATGGGCCCCACACGTCTGCCGGCTGGCTGAGAAGAGAGAGAGAGAGGAGGGCTGAGCACGAGAGTCTGATACGTCCATTTTGCATCAATTTTCTTACTGTTATTAATAATGTTTTCATCCATAATAATGCTTTTTGGAGTAATTCTAATGCATTTTCTCTCGTAATTTGCAAGGTAAACACCAAGAGGGAGAATTCCGGCAGCTGGAAATCTGGACCTGAAAAAGCTACGTCAGGCCACCTATTCTGCACAACTCCAAACAAGCTGAAACTTCACGGAGATTTTTATGGAATATTTAAGAAATATTGGAGCAAATAACTACCAGAGGGGGCCCACTAGGTGGGCACAACCCACCGGGGTGCGCCAGGGAGCCCAGGCGCGCACTGGTGGGTTGTGCCCTCCTCGTCTCACCTCTGGTGCCCATCTTCTGGTATATAAGTCATTTTTACTTAGAAAAAATAAGGAGAATACTTTCGGGACGGAGCGCCGTCGTCTCGAGGCAGAACTTGGGCAGGAGCACTTTTTCCCTCTAGCGGAGCGATTCCACCAGGGGAACTTCCCTCCCGGAGGGGGAAATCATTGTCATCATCATCACCAACAACTCTCCCATCTTGGGGAGGGCAATCTCCATCAACATCTTCAACAACACCATCTCATCTCAAACCCTAGTTCATCTCTTGTATTCAATCTTGTTACCGGAACTATAGATTGGTGCTAGGGGATGATCTTGTAGTTGATTACTATATGGTTTATTTGGTGGAAGATTATATGTTCAAATCCATGATGCTATTTAATACTTCTCTGATCATGAGCATGTTCATTATTTGTGAGTAGTTACTTTTGTTCTTGAGGTCACGGGAGAAATCCTGTTGCAAGTAATCATGTGAATTTGATATGTGTTTGATATTTTGATAGTATGTATGTTGTGATTCCCTTAGTGGTGTCATGTGAACATCGACTACATGACACTTCACCATGTTTGGGCCTAAGGGAATGCATTGTGGAGTAGTAAATAGATGATGGGTTGCTAGAGTGACAGAAGGTTAAACCCCAGTTTATGCGCTGTTCCATAAGGGACCGATTGGATCCAAAAGTTTAATGCTATGGTTAGAATTTATTCTTAATACTTTTCTCATAGTTGCGGATGCTTGCGGGAGGGTTAATCATAAGTAGGATGTTTGTTCAAGTAAGAACAGCACCTAAGCACCAGTCCACCCACATATCAAATTATCAAAGTAGCGAACACGAATTAAACCAACATGATGAAAGTGACTAGATGAAATTCCCATGTACCCTCAAGAACGCTTTGCTTATCATAAGAGACTGTTTTGGCCTGTCCTTTGCCTCAAAAGGATTGGGCTACCTTGCTGCACATTTGTTACTACTATAAATTATCTTGCTATCAAACTACTCTACTACTTACAATTTCAGCACTTGCAGGCATTACCTTACTGAAAACTACTTGTCATTTCCTTCTGCTCCTCGTTGGGTTCAACGCTCTTACTTATCGAAAAGAGCTACAATTAATCCGGTATACTTGTGGGTCATCAAGGCTATTTTCTGGCGCCATTGCCGGGGAGTGAAGCGCCTTTGGTAAGTGGAATTTGGTAAGGAAACATTTATATAGTGTGCTAAAATTTATTGTCACTTGCTACTATGGAGAACAATCCTTTGATGGGTTTGTTCGGCGTATCTTCACCTCGTCTGGAACCACAATTAGCTACCCCTCAACCTACTGCACCTACTAAAAATATTGAATATGAAATTCCTTCGGGTATGTTAGAACAACTGCTAGCTAATCCTTATGCAGGAGATGGAATCGAACATCCTGATATGCATTTGATATATGTGGAACAAATTTGTGGATTGTTTAAGCTTGTAGGTTTACCCAGAGATGAAGTTATGAAAAAGGTTTTCCCTTTATCTTTGAAGGTAAAAGCATTGACATGGTATAGGCTATGCGATGATATTGGATCATGGAATTGGAATCGTTTAAAATTGGAGTTTCACCAAAAAAATTATCCTATGCATCTAGTTCATCGTGATCGGAATTATATATATAATTTTTGGCCTCGTGAAGGAGAAAGTATCGCTCTAGGTTGGGGGAGGCTTAAGTCAATGTTATATTCATGCCCCAATCATGAGCTCTCAAGAGAAATTATTATCCAGAACTTTTATGCTCGGCTTTCTCGTAATGATCAAACCATGCTTGATACTTCTTGTGCTGGTTCTTTTATGAAGAAAACTATTGAATTCCGATGGGATCTTTTGGAAAGAATTAAACGCAACTATGAATATTGGGAACTCGATGAAGGTCAAGAGTCAGTTATTAAGCCTAAATATGATTGTGTTAAATCTTTTATGGATACCGATGCTTTTCAAAAGTTCACCACTAAATATGGACTTGACTCTGAGATAGTAGCCTCCTTTTGTGAATCATTTGCTGCTCATGTTGAACTCCCTAAAGAGAAGTGGTTTAAATATCACCCACCTGTAAAATAAGAAATTAAAGAACCGGTACCAGTTCAAGAAGAAACTATACTTTATAATGTTGATCCAATTGTCCCTTCTGCTTATACCACCTTTTCTTGTTAGGATAAAGGAACATGCTAAGGTTTCAACTGTGGTTAACAAAAGCTATATTAGAACACCTAAACCTAATGAAGAAATTAAAGTAGAACCTAGTATTGCTATGGTTAAAGATCTCTTAGAAGAAGATGTGGATGGGCATGTTATTAACTTCTGTGAAGAAGCTGCTAGAATTGCCAAACCCGATAAAAGAGATAAACATAGACCAGTTGTTGGCATGCCTGTCATTTCAGTTAAAATAGGAGATCACTGTTATCATGGTTTATGTGACATGGGTGCTAGTGGAAGTGCCATACCTTACACTTTATATCAAGAAATTAAGAAAGACATAGCACCTGCAGAGATAGAAGACATAGATGTTACTATTAAACTTGCTAATAGAGACACCATATCACCTTTTGGGATTGTTAGAGATGTTGAAGTCTTGTGTGGGGAAATAAAATACCCTACTAATTTTCTTGTTCTTGGTTCCCCACAAGATGACTTCTATCCCATTATTTTTGGTAGACCTTACTTGAACACAGTTAATGCAAAGATAGATTGTAAGAAACAAACTGTAGGTGTTAGTTTTGGTGATGAGTCTCATGAGTTTAATTTTTCCAAGTTTAGTAGAAATCATCATGAAAAATAATTGCCTAGTAAGGATGATTTAATTGGTCTTGCTTCTGTTGCTGTGCCACCTACTGATCCTTTAGAACAATATTTGCTAGACCATGAAAATGATTTACATATGCATGAAAGAAATGAAATAGATACGATTTTCTTTGAACAATGTCCTCTACTTAAACACAATTTTCCTATTGAAACTCTAGGAGGTCCTCCTCCACCTAAAGGTTATCCTGTGTTTGAATTAAAACAATTGCCATACACTTTGAAATATGCTTATCTTGATGAAAAGAAGATATATCCTGTTATTATTAGTGCTAACCTTTCAGAACATGAAGAAGAAAGATTATTGAAAGTTTTAAGGAAGCACTGAGATGCTAGTGGATATACTCTTGATGATTTAAAGGGCATTAGTCCCACTCTATGTCAGCATAAAATTAATATGGAACTGATGCTAAACCAGTTGTTGATCACCAATGTTGGTTAAACCCGAAGATGAAAGAAGTGGTAAGAACAGAAATATTAAAACTTCTGGAAGCAGGTATAATCTATCCTATAGCTGATAGTAGATCGGTAAGTCCTGTTCATTGTGTCCCTAAGAAAGGAGGTATAACTGTTGTTCCTAATGATAAGAATGAACTTATTCCACAAAGAATTGTTACAGGCTCTATAATGGTAATTGATTTTAGAAAATTAAACAAAGCTACTAGAAAAGATCATTACCCTTTGCCTTTTATTGATCAAATGCTTGAAAGATTATCTAAGCACACACACTTATGCTTCCTTGATGGATATTCTGGCTTTTCACAAATACCTGTTTCTCAACCTGATCTAGAAAAGACAACTTTTACTTGTCCTTTTGTAACCTATGCTTATAGACGCATGCCTTTTGGTTTATGTAATGCACCTGCTACCTTTCAAAGATGTATGACTGCTATATTCTCCGACTTTTGTGAAAAGATTCTAGAGGTTTTCATAGATGACTTTCTGTTTATGGGAAGCCTTTTGATGATTGTTTAAGCAATCTTGAGCGAGTTTTACAGAGATGTGAACAAACAAATCTTGTTTTGAATTGGGAGAAGTGCCACTTTATGGTTAATGAAGGCATTGTCTTGGGTCATAAAATTTCTGAAAGAGGATATGAAGTGGACCAAGCTAAGGTTGATGCCATTGAGAAAATGCCATGTCCTAAAGATATAAAAGGTATTAGTAGTTTCCTAGGTCATGCTGGTATCTCTAGGAGACTTATTAAAGACTTCTCTAAAATTTCTAGGCCTCTCACTAATCTTTTGCAAAAGGATATTCCTTTTGTTTTTGATGATGATTGTTTAGAAGCCTTTGAAACACTCAAGAAAGCCTTAATTTCTGCTCCAATTGTTCAACCACCTGATTGGAACTTACCTTTTGAAATTATGTGTGATGCTAGTGATTATGCTGTAGGTGCTGTCCTAGGACAAAGAGTTGATAAGAAATTGAATTTTATTCATTATGCTAGTAAAACTTTAGACAGTGCTCAAAGAAATTATGCTACTACTGAAAAAGAATTCTTAGCAGTGGTGTTTGCTTGTGATAAGTTTAGACCTTATATTGTTGATTCTAAAGTAACTGTTCAAACAGACCATGCTGCTATTAAATATCTTATAGAAAAGAAAGATGTTAAACCTAGACTTATTCTTTGGCTTCTCTTGTTACAAGAATTTGATTTACATATCATCAATAGAAAAGGAGCTGAGAACCCCGTAGCTGATAACTTGTCTAGGCTTGAAAATGTGCTTGATGACCCACTACCTATTGATGGTAGTTTTCCTTATGAGCAGTTAGCTGTAATAAATGTTGCTAGTAGTACTCCTTGGTATGCTGACTATGCTAATTACATTGTTGCTAAATATTTGCCACCTAGCTTTACTTACCAACAAAAGAAAAAAATTCTTCTATGATTTAAGACACTACCTTTGGGATGACCCACATCTTTATAAAGAAGGAGTAGATGGTATTATTAGATGTTGTGTACCTGAGCATGAACATGGACAAATCCTACATAAATGTCACTTCGAGGCTTATGGAGGGCATCATGCTAGAGATAGAACTGCTCATAAGGTATTGCAGTTTGGATTGTATTGGCCTACTCTCTTCAAGGATGCCCGTAAGTATGTCTCATCTTGTGATGAATGTCAAAGAATAGGTAATATTGGTAAGCATCAAGAAATGCCTATGAATTATTCACTTGCTGTTGAACCATTTGATGTTTGGGGATTTGATTACATGGGACCTTTCCCTTCCTCTAATGGGTATACACATATTTTGGTTGCTGTTGATTATGTTACTAAATGGGTAGAAGCTATTCCAACTAGTAGTGCTGATCACAACACCTCTATTAAAATGCTTAAGGAAGTTATTTTCCCAAGGTTTGGAGTTCCTAGATATTTAATGAATGATGGTGGTTCACACTTTATTCATGGTGCTTTTCATAAAATGCTTGCCAAGTATGATGTTAATCATAGAATTGCATCACCCTATCATCCTCAGTCTAGTGGTCAAGTTGAGCTTAGCATTAGAGAAATAAAATTATTTTTTCAAAAGACTGTCAATAGGTCCAGGAAGAATTGGTCTAAGAAATTAGATGATGCACTTTGGGCTTATAGAACAGCATATAAAAATCCTATGGGTATGTCTCTTTATAAAAATGGTTTATGGAAAAGCTTGTCATTTGCCTCTTAAGTTAGAACATAAAGCATATTGGGCAGTTAAATAACTCAACTATGATTTCAAACTTGCTGGTGAAAAGAGGTTATTTGATATTAGCTCACTAGATGAATGGAGAACCCAAGCTTATGAAAATGCAAAATTATTCAAAGAGAAAGTTAAAAGATGGAATGACAAAATAATCCAAAAGCGTGAGTTTAAAGTCGGAGAATATGTTCTTTTGTACAACTCTCATTTCAAATTCTTTGCAGGAAAGCTCCTCTCAAAATGGGAAGGCCCTTATGTTATCGAGGAGGTTTACCGGTCTGGAGCCATCAAACTAAATAATTCCGAAGGTACTAACCCGAAGGTTATCAATGGGCAACGAATAAAGCATTATATCTCAGGTACGCCTATTAATGTTGAAAGAAATATTATCCAAACTTTGACACCGGAAGAGCACATAAAAGAGTCCTTCTGGAACACTCTAGAGTCATGAAAATAAGGAGGTACGTGATACGGTAAGTAAACGGACTCTGAAAAATCCGCAAAAATATTTTTTGTCAGTTTTGGAATACTTTAAAATTTTGGAAATAAAGAAACTTCCAGGAAGCGTCCCCTGGTGGGCACAAGACACCTTCCGGACTCCGTTTTTCTACCTTATACTTGTCCTCCAAGATAAAAAAAAATCTATATATACTTCCCGAAGCTGTTGATCACCGTATCACGAGGAAATCCTCTGTTATCTTTTCTTGCTGTTTTCTTGACAGATCTGAAATATGTCATCTCAAGACTCTGAGGGTGAGAGCTATGTTGCTGATTTAATCGTAAACCCTAAGTCCTATGGGGATGTGGAGCATCGTGGGTGGACCATGGAGGAGGAGGAAGACTATTATCCCAGGGAAAAGGAGGAGACGAGCTCAGACGAAGACGAAACCCCCCTGCCACAACCTGGAGACATGCATGTGGAATTCAAGAAGTCAAGCCTCCCGAATAAGCCAAAGAGGCCTAAGGTTCAATTTATACCCTTCCACCTTTTGCAGGAAAAGCAGGATTTATGCAAAAGGGTACTGGAGCCTGAACAGGAGGTTGGAGAGTTAAAGGAGGAAAATTCTATCCTCAAGTGTAAGCTGAGGAAGGAGGACAATATCTCTTCTTCATCACCACCACCATCTTCTTCGCCACCAAAGGAGAATTGAGTATCGGGTATGGGCACTCCCCTTGGCTTCCGCCAAGCTTGGGGGAGGTGCCCCAGTAACGTATCATCCCACTATCTTTTTACTTTTACTTATTTTAGTCCAATCTTTTGCTTTAGATGAATAAAAGTTTAGTTTGATCTTTTGCTTTAGATGAATATAAGTTTAGTTCGATCCTTTCTTTTCGAGAGTTTTGCTTAGTGATCTATCCTTGTAATCGTGTGCAAGTTATATAATAAAGTTTAGTTTGAGTTTTTGCTTTCTTTACTTTCATGTTGCAAATAAAGAAAAGAAATAAGAAAAGAAAAAGAGAAAGAAAATAAATAAAAGAAAGGAAATAAATCAATAAGATCATATACTAATCCTATGGTAGGTGATAGCACCACATAAGGAAAAGTATAAGTAGGAAATTTTATTAGAGATTGACAAACATAGTATTAGTCAATGATGCAACTCATGAAAGAATTAATAAGGGAAGAGAAGATTCACATATAAATATACTATCCTAGAAATCTTTTGTGATTGTGAGCCCTCATCAAATATTACATGCCAAAATTGTTGACGTTGGACAAGGAAGACAACGTAATTGTTTATGTTTGTTTATATTCACATAGAAGTCATATTGTCATAGATCCTATAACATGTGGTGCTTGCCCCCTATATTTTCTAGCCAAAAAATTCCACACTAAGTAGAGATACTACTTGTGCATCCAAAAACCCTTAAACCCAAATCTTTTTCAAGTGTCCACCATACCTACCTACG
This sequence comes from Aegilops speltoides, assembly GCA_021437245.1. Lineage (NCBI taxonomy): Eukaryota > Viridiplantae > Streptophyta > Magnoliopsida > Poales > Poaceae > Aegilops > Aegilops speltoides. The sequence continues at coordinate 122,226,714 of CM038143.1, read as the reverse complement.
GATTGAGCAAGATCCCTCAAGTAAGTTGTCATCGGTGCAAAAAGGCAATAAAAATTGCTTCTAAAAGTGTGAGATCATTTAGTGTAAGAGAAAATTGAGCGTTGGTCGAACTTGTGATGGAGAATAAAAGCGACAGACTGCATAATAAAGGTCGCTATCACAAGGGGCAATGTAACGTGATGTTCTTTTACACTAAGGGATTGAGGACACAAACAAATAAGCGCATGGCAACCTCTACTTCCCTCTGCGAAGGGCCTATCTTTTACTTCTATGTATTTACTTTTATGCAAAGAGTCAAAGTTTTCCTTCTATTCCTTTTTATTTTTTTCCTTTGGCAAGCATCATATGGTGAGGAAAGATCTAGGCACATATGTCCAGTTGAATATAGATGGCATGAGTTATTATTGTTGACACCATCCTTGAGGTGGGTATGTTGGGAGGCGAAACTATAAGCCCCTATCTTTCTATGTGTCCAGTTGAAACATTTTGCTAATGTGCATGCGGCGAGTGTTAGCAATCATAGAAGACTATATGATGGTTGAGTATGTGAACTTGCCTAAAGGCTCCGAAACGTGACTCTTCCTGAAAAGATGATGAATTGTAGTTGCAAAGTTGACTGAGAACATAGTTTGTTGGTTTCTAATAGAGTTTTTGCTTTATACTTTGATTGTGTGATGAACTATCACTTATGCATGAGAAGTGCATGATAAAAGTTCTATGATAAAAGTCTTATGTTTAAATTTGTTGCTGTTATAATAATCAACATGATGCTTCTATGTCCGTATTTTGTTTTTATCGACACCTCTCTCTCAAAGCATGTGGACATGTTTTTCGATTTCGGTTTTCGCCTGAGGACAAGCGAGGTCTAAGCTTGGGGGAGTTGATACGTCCATTTTGCATCATGTTTTCTTACTATTATTTATAATATTTTCATCCACAATAATGCCTTTTGGAGTAATTCTAATGCCTTTTCTCTCATAATTTACAAGGTACACACCAAGAGGGAGAATTCCGGCAGCTGGAAATCTGGATCTGAAAAAGCTACGTCATGCCACCTATTCTGCACAACTCCAAACAAGCTGAAACTTCATAGAGATTTTTTATGGAATATTTAAGAAATATTGGAGCAAATTACTACCAGAGGGGCCCCACCAGGTGGGCACAACCCACCTGGGCGCGCCAGGGAGCCCAGGCGCGCCCTGGTGGGTTGTGCCCTCCTCGGCCCACCTCCGGTGCCCATCTTCTGGTATATAAGTCATTTTTACCTAGAAAAATTTAGGAGAAGACTTTCGGGATGGAGTGCCGCCGTCTCGAGGCAGAACTTGGGCAGGAGCACTTTTGCCCTCCGGCGGAGCGATTCCACCGAGGGAACTTCCCTCCCGGAGGGGGAAATCATCGTCATCATCATCACCAACAACTCTCCCATCTTGGGGAGGGCAATCTCTATCAACATCTTCAACAACACCATCTCATCTCAAACCCTAGTTCATCTCTTGTATTCAATCTTGTTACCGGAACTATAGATTAGTGCTAGGGGATGATCTTGTAGTTGATTACTATATGGTTTATTTGGTGGAAGATTATATGTTCAGATCCATGATGCTATTTAATACTTCTCTGATCATGAGCATGTTCATTATTTATGAGTAGTTACTTTTGTTCTTGAGGTGACGGGATAAATCATGTTGCAAGTAATCATGTGAATTTGATATGTGTTCGATATTTTGATAGTATGTATGTTGTGATTCCCTTAGTGGTGTCATGTGAACGTCGACTACATGACACTCTACCATATTTGGGCCTAAGGGAATGCATTGTGGACTAGTAAATAGATGATGGGTTGCGAGAGTGACAGAAGCTTAAACCCCAATTTATGCGCTATTACGTAAGGGACCGATTGGATCCAGAAGTTTAATGCTATGGTCAGAAATTATTCTTAATACTTTTCTCGTAGTTGGGGATGCTTGTGGGAGGGTTAATCATAAGTAGGAGGTTTGTTCAAGTAAGAACAGAACCTAAGCACCGGTCCACCCACATATCAAATTATCAAAGTAGTGAACATGAATTAAACCAACATGATGAAAGTGACTAGATGAAATTCCCGTGTACCCTCAAGAACGCTTTGCTTATAATAAGATATCGTTTTGGCCTGTGCTTTGCCTCAAAAGGATTGGGCTACTTTGGTGCACTTTTGTTACTACTATTGTTACTTGCTCGTTACAAATTATCTTGCTATCAAACTACTCCGCCACTTACAATTTCAACACTTCCAGGCATTACCTTACTGAAAACTACTTGTCATTTCCCTCTGCTCCTCGTTGTATTTGACACTCTTACTTATCGAAAAGAGCTACAATTGATCCCCTATAGTTGTGGGTCATCGGAGTCTAGGAAATTTCACGACAATGTGAGTAGTACTAGTGGTGTACTGTACTCGTGGAGAGATAATGTGTTCGCTCTATGTAATCAGCACCTCGATATAGTGGGGTGGCATGGGCCATAACTAGCATTCATGTCTAGCAGTACGACACACGCCACCCACACGAGTCCCATCTAACACCTATTTTCTTGGTGTCTATGCTATATCCATCTCTTCTCCCTCCTATTTTCTCTGCCATCGCACGATGGGCGGGGTGGGGGTTTGCCGATAGTCGGTTTGCTCAACTGCGGTCCCACTTGTAAGTGTAAATGCAACACAACAAGCATCTCCCCTTGAGCGGCATGCCGGACCAACCGTGTGGGGGGTGCAACGCGAACACGGTAGGCTTTTCCTTTTGAACTTGTAACTTGTAAAATTTGGCTACTCCATGGCGCGACCGATAGATAGAAATAACGATTTTGCCTAGAGCAATGAGAAGTTAGGTTCTGGCGCGGTTCATGCATGGAGTACGTACAAAAATTATGAAGTTGATGCGAAAGGTAAGATAACTACTAGTACAATATACTACTACATGGAATTGATGGAAAGATAAAGATACATACGGATCCATCAACGACATCTTCACGCCCTAATGCACCGGGTCACCAACCGACGTGTGAGGAGCAGCGGCGTTGGCGGCGAGCTCAACGTGCTTCTGAACAATGTCGTCCAAGGTTGCCCTACGGTCCAAGAAGGTCATCGTCCTATCATCCTCCTCTTGCACGTAGTAGTCCTTATGGATGATTTGCGCGTAGACGTGGGTGATTATGTCAATGTTGTCTTGCTACGCGGTGAGCGCGACCTTGAGGTGTACATTCTCCGGCGCGACAGCGGGCAGTCACAGGGTCACCAGTGCGTCGAAGAGGTTGTCACCGTAGAGGCCGTTGAGGGTGGCGAGCATCGCAGAGCCTGGGCGCGTGGGCTAGAGGCGTACGTCAAGGTCGTCCGCGAGCTTCTTGACGATGGTGAACTTGTTGAGGAAGCCGACAAGGACCTCGTCGAACAAGGAGATGAAGCTGTCATCCAAGAGGCCTCTCGCCCTGGCGGCCTCAAGCATGACCTGGAGACGTTCCTCGGTGCCGGGCTGCAGGCCGACATCATGGACCATCTAGCACAGCTGGCTGATGCTCACGCTCATCGCCTCCACCGGTCTAGGTTCTAGTCAACTGATCTTGTGATTGGAGTGATCACTCTTGCCCTTGGTTAGGGTGTGTAGGTGCGTAGGATTTCATAGATTGGACTGGCGGGAGCCTTTATATGAGAAGTGCAGACTGCGTTGCATTCACGTGTGTGTTGGCCATCTACTCCTCGACCCTCCCTCCATGCCAGTGCAGTATAGACATCTCACCGAGACCAAGTTGGGGCAAAACGAGAGAACTTTGATGTTTACTGGTTTATTGGTCCCTTTGCATTTTGCGCCAAGTTTTGACCTTTGATTTAACTAATAAAATGTAATGCATGTAACCAAAAATAATATCATTGGAAACTATGTTCAAATACGAATCCAATGATACAATTTTGGTGACATGCATTATTGTTATTTTAGTTAAATCTATGGTCAAAATTTGGCACAAAATACTAAGGGGACCAATAAACCAGGACGAAGGTAGGCGTAGTATTTTGTAATTAATGTCATTGCATAAAGAGAATTGAGCACTACATGTTGTGCTAAGTAGTCTCAAGTCATTGAATGAATACGCACCCCACATCTCCTATTGGGTGATTTCTTTTTTCGTGGCAAAAATCAGGGAACGAGGTGGGTAGTTATTGCACCGCGCCTAAAAGTTTTGGGACAATTTGGTTTTCGTAACGTGACTAATGCACCATTACGGAGGGAGTACAATAGTAGTCTTTGATTACAATTTTTTGTTGGTAGCTTACCAAGCTAAGCGCGCGGTGAGTACAATAGTAATCTGATTTACGAGACTTCGGATTTGAGCCATCTATCGGAAGGGAGAGTGTATAATATCATTGGGAACTACGTTCAAAACCGAATAAAACAATACTCCATGTATTTATTTACAGAGGGAGTAGTATATTTTTTTTGTGACATGCATTACTAGATATTGCTAGTCAAATACTAAATCCAGACGAACGTGGTAGTACTACTAAATCAAGATGGTGGTGCTAGACTAGTACTAGTACTACCAATGTAGTACCAGTACTGTACTACCTGTTGGTCAAATTACTCCTCACAGTGAAGTGACAAGACCCTGCGCCGAAGATGACACCTGAGTGTAGGCGCCTATTCGGCATACCAAAGTCGGCCTCACTGTGTGCAGTCACTATCATCATGGTTGTAGAGCTAGCCTGCTTACAACTAGCCGTGTTCGACATAATTTCCCGTGCGTTGCCACGAGTATCTCTACTCTTTTCTTATACGAGTAAGATGCTCGTGCATTGCACGGAACACCAAGATTGGGTGTGGACGACGCCGATAGCGCCATCGTGCCAGATTGTTCCATGGCCTTCTAGATGTGGTGGGGAGGAGGTAAGGCTGATTGTGAGAGACAAGGAGTTGTTTGTAAATAGGAAACAAGTGCGGGCATCTTTTTACAAAACTACAGAAGTTTGTTTTGTATGCGTCAGATCTAGATCCGACGGCTATTGGTGAAAGATGGAAGTCACACCATCATCACCAACTTGGGACCTCTTTCATTCACATGATTTTTAAAACGCAGGAATAGTACATAGCAATATTACAAGTTTCAAACTGACATTACAAATGTTAGGAGTAATGTTGCACCGACGAAGAGGGAATTATTAGGAAGTTTACATAAGAACTTTCATTACTTTAGGTGGATGCAACATTATTGTACAAACTAAAATCCACCACCCTGACAAGTCACTAATGGGCAAATAAATCTTTGAGTCTCTGGCGACTTGATGTTTCAAAAACAAATTCAGCTTCTGCAGAGACTTTGTCATTTAGGCTTAGATGCTTGCGGTGATCAACACGCCATTCATTGTTGCGCCAGAGAACACCAAACCTCATTACCTTGAGCACACTTTCCTCCAGAACAAAGAGCCTGGCCAATTTAATCTCAGATGTGCTGCCTTGGTAGTCGATCAAATAAATTTCTATAAGACGAAGATCAAGGCATTTGATGAGATTGTTATAGTGCATCACATTTTTCACTTTCGGGTCTTTTTTTATCTGCAAAAGAAGAGAACATATTAGAGCAGCTGGCTGTATAAGATTGTCGTGTGATCAAGAGGTGCCAATATCATTCGCTCATACGATAGGGTTGGATGGCTAGTGATATTTTTTCACTCACTCTCTCTCTCACACACTCTCTCTCTCTCTCTGTCTGTCTTTCATCTCACTTACCTAGGAGCACATGAAGAGCTTGGGCATTTGTTGCCTTCCACTATGTGGCCGATGCCATATTTCTCAAAAGTATGCCACATAATACGCATCGATGTCAAATCAAAAGATTTTGGCACCGCTCTAGCGATGTGAGAGAGTTGGCACCGCTGTGCACACAGACCCACATGTATAAACAAATCAATCAAACCAACTACACCAACCTCTCACTCTCCCAAACAAGTGTTTTTTATTGCCTCGGTCCTCTCCCTCTCCCACGCAAGTGTTTTTTTTCATTGCATGAGTTAATTTGGCACCGGAGCAAAGTAGGTGATCCAGATTGGGGCACCAGGTGAGCAATGGAGGGGCATCGATGCCAAATGTATCACAAGTGAATTTGGCACGTGTTTTGGCCTACATAGTGGAGGGCCGTTATAGCCCACTTTTGTACTAACTCGTATTTAGTGTAAAGTTTTGACCATGGATTTACCTAAGAAAATGCCAATGCATGTCACCAAAAATTATACCATTTGCAATTATGTTCAAATACGAATCCAACGATATAATTTTTAGTGACATGCATTAACAATTTGTCAGTTAAATCTATGGTCAAATCTTGATACTACAAAATAGGAAGAGTAAACTAGGACGGAGGAAGTACTTTCTCTTAGGGTAACCATAGAGTTACTAGTCTAAGTTACTTGCCACTATGACTAGCCTAGGCTACTAGTAGTACAACAAAAAAACGATGCAGGTGATCACATGAGAAAAAAATACTAAAAACATTTCTTTCAGTGCAGTGCGTAGATGCAGTTTTGAACACTACACTTGTCATCGTAATTTGGGAAAATTACAAAAAATTGAGCTACATTGTGATTATCGTTTACTAATAGCAAGAAGTTTCACCTCGATGAGTAGGTTCTCCATGCACGGAAAGCATGTAAGGAATCCAACAACTTGATCCAGATAGGGGCCGATAGATTTTATTGCCAAGATCTTCACTGTGCGCACAGACTGGGTCAAGCTTGTGGGAATCATTTTCTAGATGATAGTCATAAATACATCAATAAGGAATTTAAAAATGTGAATTTCAAGAAGACGGATTTACTTGAACGATTACGGATCCAATGAAGAGTTTGCAGAATTTGGCAGATGAGTACACCAAGGCTGTCAATTTCGGTGTGTCAATGACCCTGATTTTTGTTGGACCTTCTTGATTAGATATAAGCAATCTCTCAAGGGAAGGCGCATTATCAATGACCATAACGTGGAATAGCTGGAGTGATCTCTTCCCAATTGATGTCTTGTTGCGGGGCCAGCAAGACATATAAATCCATCGGAGATTCATCGAGGCGATGTGGAGGCTAATGAACCCATGGATCTGCCGAAGGCGAAGGTACTCGAGCGCAGTACAGCTACGGAGCAGGTGCTCCATAGACTTCTTCGAGATGCCAACGTCGAAGAGGTCGAGCTGCTTGAGTTGAGGGAGAAGAAGGGCGGGCGCGACATTAATCTGGGGAAAATAGCAGGAGCTGAAGCTAGCGCGGCGCAGCGTTGGCGTGAGGCGGAGCGCGGACGGCGGCAGAGAGCGACATCGTCCAACTTCAAACTTGAGCTCCTCGAGCTGATCTAGGGCGGGGGATAAGAACCACTTGTCGAACTTGTCTTGGACATTGTAGTTGGTACTGAACATGCAGATGTCAAGGCGTCTGGCTGGCCCAGGGTGCGATGAAAGGATCTTGGAGATTGCGGCCATGCATTTGCAATCCCCGTCGCAAAGGCAGTTGTCGACGGTGAGGTTGAGGGGGACACGGCACCAGAGGGGGCGCCACCGCTGGGAGAGCAGGGTGGTCCGCACGACTGATTTGGTGAGGAGGAGGCTGATGATGACGAGCAGCATGTCATCGGGGAGGCTGCTGATGAAGTCCAGTCTCGCCGGATGTGGTTTTGGCTCGAGACACCTCCGCTTGTTGGCTGCCTCGCTGTCCATCTCAGCCGGTGGCGACGCTGGTGTACATGTGTGATGGTGTGTATTGTGTGTTGGGTGTGCGCGAGTGCATCCTTCTGTGGATGCCACCGCGAAGTGGTGAAGTGTGCGCGAGTGCGTCCTTCACGCGGAAGAAGTGTGACCTCATTTTACTAGCATGGGCGGTGCTATCCTGAGTGGTTTCAACTTTTTTTACTTCACTACGTGTCAGATGGGCCTCTAGTTTACTTATTTTCACGCACTGCCACATGGGCCAGCACACGAAGATAGAGAACACGAGCTGAGAAGGCAGCATGTGGACCGGTTGACCGATCAACTAAACAATATATGGAGCTATACGCTGACACAGTGACTATATAATCCCTCGGTATAGAAAGTTTGAGTGAGAGGGGAGGCCCGTGAGAGATAGTAGAGAGAGAGAAAGAGCTACTCCCTCCGTTCGATAATGTAGTGCCTATTTTATTTACAGTCAAACTTTTGAAAGTTTAACCAAGTTTATAAACAAATTACTTATATCTACAATACCAAAGATAAATGATAGTATGATGTAAGTACATGTTGTGATGAATCTAATGATCGTTCCAGATGTAAATGTTTTTCTCCATATATGCCTGGTCAAACTTTTCTGAGGTTTGACTTTTCAAAACATCCATATGCTTATGGACATGAGAGAGTGCCTAACTAGGGAGAGAGAGAGAGTGTGTGGGTGTAAAATAGAAAGAGTGGGTGAAAAAAGTGTGTGTGTGTGTGTGTGTGTGTGTGAAGAGACATGGACAACAGACGATAAAGTAGAGAAAAAGCGTGTGTGTCTTATGCAAACATCACACATGCATCTTCGACAGCAAAAGCAAGGTGAGGAGATAGTGTGTGGTTGTTTGCAACTGAGAGAGAAAGACCCCTAGCACGTCACCAAGAGAGGTCTGACAAACAAGGGAGAGAGGTCGAGAGAGACATATGGAGAAAATGCAGACATGGGGAGGAGAGAGTGTATGTTTGTGACAGTGAGACCCCCTAGAGATCATGATGGGACTACATGGGTGGGAGATCGAGTGATAAGGTGTGTGTGCGATAGAAGATACCCCAAGAGATATCGAGATAGACGTATGGATGGAAGGAGACAATACGTGTGTTCCTGATGGCTAGTGAGAGATAGTCATACTTAGGAGGGGGGGGGGAGTGCGTGCGCCTATGATGGAGTGAGGGATTATGGTACTTAGGGGCGGTGCGTGTCACATAGAGAGAGAACAAGGGCAGAGGGTGTTAGATGGGTCTATGTAGCACAAGCGAGATATGTGTATCTGTGAACCAGGGAGATATAAAGTTTGAGAGAGATAGAGGAGCCCCAATATGGCTGAGTGGTGCGTCAGATAGCCGAGAGGGGGAAAGAGATATTCCATCCGCTCGATAATGCATTGCATATAAATTATTTAGAAGTCGAATTTTGGAAACTTTGACCAGGTTTACACAAATATTATTTATATCTACAATACGGAAGATACATCATATGAAACTACATCTCATGATGAATCTAATGATATATGTTTGCCGTTCTAGATGTAAATGTTTTTCTCCACGTACATGGTCAAACTTTGTGATGTTTGACTTTTCAATAAATCTATATGCTATGGACTGAATAGAGTGCCTAAGTCGATAGAGATCAAGTGCGTCGGAAGGAGAATGAGTGAGTGTGCAAAAAGAGTGTGTGTGTGAAAGAGAAAGGGACAACAAACAATAAATTAGAGAGAGAGAGAGTGTGGTGTTCGTTTCTTATGCAAACATATCACGCATGCATCTCCGAGATAGAAAAGCAAGGTGAGAGATACACGAATATAGCTAGTGCATGATTGTTTGCAATGGAGAGAGACACCCCTATAGCACATGTGCAATAGAGGTCTGGCCAACAAGGGACAAAGGTCGAGAGGGACGCATGGATAATATGGACACATGGGGAGGGAGAGAGGGTGTGTTTGTGATAGAGAGATCCCCTCGAGATCGTGAGGGGACTATATGGGTGGGATATCGAGGGACGAGGTGCGTGTGCTATAGAAAGATGCCCCGAGAAAATCGAGATAGACCATGCACATGTTTGTGATGGAGACTAAGAATTAGCTAGTCATATACATATATGGGGGACTGCGTGTGCCTACAATTGAGTGAGAGACCATCATACTTGGCTAGGCGTGAGATTGTGTGTGTGTGCATGTGAGATGGAGAGAGAACGAGGGAGAGAGAGAGTTTTAGATGGGTCTATCGAGTGTGAGTGAGATATGCATGTGTATGTGTGACCCAAGGAGATGGAGAGTTTGAGAGAGAGAGAGAGAGAGGGAAGAGCTCCGAGATGGCAAAGTGGTGCGTGAGAGAGTTATGGGCAACAAGCCAGGGAATTTGTGTGCGTACGATGAGTGCACCCAAGATATTTAGTTTGGACTAGAGAATCATACATAGTGTGCGAGAGAGACCTATACATGGAGTGTGCATGCAAACTAGAAAGACCCCCCCCCCCACACAAAGAGAGAGAGAGAGAGAGAGAGAGGGAGAGGGACCAACAAGGTTTGTGTTTGGATGCGTGCGATAGAATTGAAAGATTGTCGGCGAGAGAGAGCAGGAGTCTGGAAGGGGGGTGTCGGTGTCAAAACCGGTGGATCTCGGGGTAGGGGGTCCCGAACTGTGCGTCTAAGGCTAATGATAACAGGAGGCAGGGGACACAATGTTTTACCCAGGTTCGGGCCCTCTCGATGGAGGTAATACCCTACTTCCTGCTTGATTGATCTTGATGATATGAGTATTACAAGAGTTGGTCTACCACGAGATCGTAGAGGCTAAACCCTAGAAGCTAGCTTATTATTATGATTGTTGTCGTCCTATGGACTAAACCCTTCGGTTTATATAGACACGGGAGGAGGCTAGGGTTACACAGAGTTGGTTACAGAGAAGGAAATCTACATATCCGAATATCCAAGCTTGCCTTCCACGCAAAGGAGAGTCCCATCCGGAAAGTCTTCAATTTTGTATCTTCATAGTCCAACAGTCCGGCCAAAGTATATAGTCCGGCTATCCGAGGACCCCTTAATTCAGGACTCCCTCAGTAGCGCCTGTACCAGGCTTCAATGACGATGAGTTCGGTGCGCAGATTGTTTTCGGCATTGCAAGGCGGGTTCCCTCTCCGAATATTTCGTAAGAGATTTAGAACACAAGGATCGTGTCCGGCTCTGCAAAACAAATTCCACATTCCACCATAGAGAGTATAACATTCCAAAAATCTAATCTGCTGACAGCTTTTTATAGCATGACATCACGCCACAGTTCGGTCATGATTCGAACAGTTTTTCACAACCAGCTACCACACGTAATGTAAGGCGGGTTTATTGACACGTCTTGTCAAAGCAGAGATCGTGTCCCCTTATCACGAGATTCTCATCAATACGGGTATGGGTAACCCAACCGCGCCATCAATCATGGCTCTTGGGAAATAAGCAATCCTAACGGGCAAGTGGGGAGGCGCATAGTTTCTACCGCCTTTATAAAGATATAAGGATGCTCCTCTTTCACCCACGCCTACTTCCTTCTTCGCTCATCCATTCTTGCACGCTCGAGCTCCAGCGCCCCAGTTCTCACCTTCTCCGCACAACCAAACATGTCCGGAGCGGGAGGCAAGTGGGTGGCCTCCTCCGTCAAGGAGGAGGACATTACGAAGCTCCGGGCGGTCGGATACTTGGCCACAGATATTGCACCCCGGCTCCCAGACGCAGGGCAAATCATTCTGACTCCGGGAACCCATGAGAGGGTCGTGTTCCTCGCCCACTTCGTCCGTGGACTGGGATTCCCCTCCACCATTTGTTCGCGGGCTCTTGTTCTATTACGGGCTGGATTTTCATGATCTGGCCCCTAACTTCATCCTCAACATCTCGGCGTTTATCGTCATGTGCGAGGCTTTTCTCCGCATCAGGCCCCACTTCGGCCTGTGGCTAAAGATCTTCAATGTGAAGCCGTAGATAGTGGTTGGCCAGCAGGCGGAGTGTGGTGGCGCCATGGTGGGCAAGATGCCCAGTGTCACCTGGCTCGAAGGCTCCTTTGCGGAGACCTTGAAGGGGTGGCAATTGGGGTGGTTCTACATCACCGAGCCGCGCGACGCCAACTGGGTGGCGGCCCCCGAATTCCGATCCGGCATCCCTGTGCGGCTCACTTCCTGGAAGAAGAAGGGCCTAGCCTGGGGTGCATCCGCAGAGCTGACCGGACTCCAGAACTACGTCAAGAACATGATAACCAAGAATATCAAGCTTGTCAACGTGGTCCAGGTCATGCTATTTCGCCGGATTCTCCCGTGTCAAAGACGGGCATTCAACCTGTGGGAGTTCGATGCAGCCCAACACCAGACACTGCAAGAGCTCTTTGACACGACGCACAAAGACATTTGGAAGGTGTTGTTCAAGTCCAGCCAAGTCCCTCCTCCCACTTCCGAGGACCGCGGACTCAGCGCCAAGCGCCACGCCAATGCCGTAAGCATTCTACATTTTGCAAGATGTGCCTTTCCTCAGTATATTCGTGGGAGGAACTTAAGCCACCATACTGATCTAACAGGAATACATGGCGATGGTGGAGCAGATCGACTGTCCGGCTCCGTTGCCTGAAGATCCAGCAACCGCTCTCCTGACGGAGATGCTGGTTCCGGCACCTTATGAGGTGCCAGAGAAGAAGGCCAAGAAGAAGGCCGTGGGGACCAGGAAAAATCTCCGGAGCAACATGGTGCCGGACTCGTCGTCTGAATACACCAAGGCACACTCCTCCAACGACAATGAGGAGGAGGAGGAAAACCCTCTCCCCCAAAACGAGGGGGATAAGAAAAGGAAGGCCGCCCCTTCCGGCGAGGCCGAAGGGTCCAAGAAGGGAAGGACCCTCCCTCCGGACCACTCCACAACCGCCGCCTATAGCGAGGACGAGTGGCTACCCAGGGCCAAGCCCCTGGCGAAGTCGTAAGTATTCGTATGCCAGGATACTTCTCATATTTTAGCTTTACGGCTTCTTATTATGTCAAGATTTGTTTGTGTAGTCCGCCCAAAGCCCATATTGACTTTCCCCCCTTGGATGGGTCCTTGAGCTCGTCGGAGATGAATAGCTATTCAGTCCCAACGGCTTCCACTCCCCAACCCACGGATGACACGCAGGTGTTATCTCAGAGGATGCCGGGCCAAGAGGAGGTAGTCCTGGAGACGCCTCAAGGCGAGACTCCCAATGCCGGGCTCATGGGGGAAAAGATCCCCATGGATTCGGATGAGGGGGGCCGCAGCAGGCTTGGCCCCCAACCGGATACTGCACCGGAACCTCTAGTGGTTCCGGATTCAGGCAGGCAGCCACCCGCCAAGGGGGGCGAGCCGTCTGTGCCGATGACCTCTATCCATCCAGAGGCATCAGATAACCTGGTGGAAGCGCTTTAGAGTGCTTCCCTTAGTGAAGGACACTGTACTCTGAACAAGCTATTTCATTGAATCGAGATATTTCATTTTGGGTTTGATTCCCATTTTTGAGTGGGTCAACTATTTGTAATATAGTAAGTCGTTAGCAACGAGCATGTGAAAACACATTAGTCCAGTACAAAAAAATACACTTCCGTGATGATACGTGTTTGTCACACTAGGTCACGTTTTTTGTCATGCATGTACATCCATGATGATTTTATGATAGAATCAAGATAGTCATACCTGTGCTGTCGTAGAAGTGTTCCATGACATTACCAAAATTATCATCACGGAAGTGTCCACTTCCATGACGATAAATCGCGCGCCACAGAAGTGCTTTCGTCAAGGGTGACCGACACGTGGCATCCACCATAACGGAACGCCGTTAAGCTATCGGGTCGGGTTTTGGATCCGATAACCCGTTAACAGCCCCGACCAATGGGAATTTTCCATGTGTGAAATTCTTATTGGCCGGATGAAACACGTGTCAGCTCGTCAGTGGGTCAGATAGGCGCCTATGATATGTCGACACGTGCCACGGCCCACCACTGGCCCATTTAGCTTACAAAGCCGGCCCGTTTGACTTGGTCAAAAGTTAACGGGCTGGCCCATGAAAAGCCTGTTAACGGTCTCTTTGCAAATAGCCCATTTTACGGCCCGTTAACTCACGGCCCGTTAGGCCCTAAAGGAAATCATCCCAACAACGCCATGTGGGCCGTCGAATATAACACCAGCCCATTTCACTTTCGGCCCATATATGGCCCATGACGTCTTTCGGCCCATATGAGGCCTTCATATCTTTTGGCCCTTTACAGGCCCACGGTGACTCTAGCCCATAATGAACAGTAATTTTCTTTGTACCCGTTAACGGCCCGTGATTTACATGGGCCATTTCCAGCCCGTGTTAGCTTTCGGCCTATTGACGGCCCATACATTCGTGGGCTCCTTTTTGGCCTCGATTACTTCCGGCCCGTTACTGTCATGTTCCCCTAATGGGCCAAATTCAGCCCATTGCAACAGTCAGCCCGTTACTGGCATGTTCCCCTATTGGGCCAAATTTGGCCCATGGCAAGAGTCGGCCCGTTACTGGCCTGTTAACCTAATGGGCCTAATTCGGCCCATGGCAAGGGTCGGCCCGTTTCTGGCCTGTTAACCCGTTGCACCGTTTCCAGCCCGTCCTATATTCTGGCCCATTAACGACCTGTTATGCCCGTGATGTAAGCCTTTGCAATCCTACTACCGTTAACGGCTGTTACAAATCTGGCCAATACCAATTACGCCCGACACGACCCATGTAGACCCATTTATCCGACGCCCGAGGCCCACCGACATGAGCCTATTTATCGACGCCCGAGGCCCACCGACTGAGCCCGTTTATCAACGGCCCGTAGGAGACCCATGGATCCTACGGCCCGTATATGGCCCATGGTAGTTGCGGCCACTAGCAAACCAGGGAAAAAGAAGACTAGGAAATAAATAAGGCTGAAACTAACGCTAGGCTATTAAGGCGATTGCACAGATTACATCCACTCGACATCAAAGATCGCCACCAGTGCAAATATAGGGAACACCCTACACTATACAAAAATGGCTTGCTGTTTTCTTCAGCCGTTGGCTGCACGTTAAGAATAAATTTTGTATCGCACCAAAACAAATTACAACTATATAACAAAAGGAAGGTTGGCATAAAACTTAACAATCTAGTAGATAAATGCACCACCAGAAGTTCAGAAGCTCAGTTCATTTGACCTGACTATTACGTTTTCATGTTGTATTGTCCAATGGAGCACCATAACCCTCGCCTTCATTTCCCCTAGGCTCCTGAACAACATAGCAAATGTCTGATAGTCTGGTTTCAAAACCATGCATATCTTGACGACATTGAGCAATGTTTCTCCTTGTTTCACAAAGGGCCTCTGTTAGGGAATGGACTTGTGTCTGGAGCGCAGATACAACATTGCTTTGAGCTTGCATATCTTGATCATGAGGCAGTTTGGACGATATTGCCTTAACAACCAACCCAGTATTACGCAGGAACGTGCTTTTGGCACTGTTAGTGGACAGGTACTGACCCACTGTAGCAAGAGCTGACATTTCGGTTATAGTTGCCTCGCCACCTTCAGAAGGTGGCGGTTCCACCATTTTTTCCATAGCTCGCTGAAAAGTTCAAGTTTTACATTAGTAGTACCAGAAAGAAGATATTAAGGAGGCAGCAAAATCAAACAAAATAGCTTTGGTCTATATACAAAACTTATTCTGGCGAGCCCATGTAAAATATTAGTTGTATTTTATTGCAAAGTAAATAATAAAACCAGGTTCCAAACATATGACCATGTACCATTGCTAATGTATTGTCTATTTCTTCACATTGTATTGAGGGCTAAGGATAAAGAGACGAAGTTTA
Source organism: Aegilops speltoides (assembly GCA_021437245.1). NCBI lineage: Eukaryota > Viridiplantae > Streptophyta > Magnoliopsida > Poales > Poaceae > Aegilops > Aegilops speltoides. The sequence continues at coordinate 122,211,144 of CM038143.1, read as the reverse complement.
TAATACGGTAAGCATAGTATGACATCATTCATATCACAAAACAACTGAGAATAGACAAACAGGAAATTGTAACATTGTGTGGGCAAGTCCAACACGGAACTAGATTACGGGTCAAGATCAAAGGAACATCACTCCTCTCTTTTAAACCTTGTAAGGTGCAATGATACGCTAAGAAAATCGTGTATAAAATTGAAAAGAGTAATAGACATTGGCTGCACACCATGTAGTTCAAGGCACAAGTCAGAGTAAGTAGTAGTAAAAAGGCATGAGGATTAAGGACTTACAATAGCGGCTTTGACTGGTGTAGTCATGCCCTTCTTCTTGCTGGTGTGACAGTCCTTGAAGATTTCCACAACATTTGGTTCAGGTACTTTTTGGTCCTTGCGGGCTTTCCTCTGCATTTCGAACAAGTCAATATAGATCTAATAATATGGTACAGCGAAAAGAGTGAAACAGCAGCTAATTACAAGAGCCTCGTAGTGTGCAATATAGCTACGAGATCCTATCGTCTGTTGGAATTTCACTTTCATACGGTTGGCCTTGTTCTTTGAACAGTTCACCTACAAGAAGATAGATTTGTGTGGCACATGCGTAAATAGGACTTCAACATGTGATCTGATCACATATATATAATGTACCTGATAATTCGGATCAGACCAGTGTTTAACAAGGCCCCTCCAGTCTTCATCCGATATATTTTCCACTGGAGATGTTTGGGAAAGTTCACTGTTAGCCTTGCCTTCAAAGTGAGTTTTCCTCAAGTTATATCGCTCTTGTCGCCGCAGAAAGCGACTTGAAAACATGGGTGGAAGCTTGTCTAGTTGCATCATCTTGGCTATTCAACTTGAACCTCATCTGTTGAAAATTATGGGAGTCTCATTATCAGCAACCTAGAAAGTATGGGACAGAGCAAGACAATATTACTAGTTTCCATACATAACCATACTTACAGATAAATGGTCAAGGAAGGTGTTGAACTGGGTTTCGTCTTTGTCATTCCTGTATTGAATCCATGTTGGGAGGATACATACATGATACCTAACGGCAACCGCTGCCTCTGATACTAACTTGGCTGACTCTGTAGCATCACATGGCCTTTTTAAACCTGCCTCAAAACGGATCTCCATTCTTCCTCCTCTAGATTTAGTTAACCTATCGAGCATTATCCCTGATGTTTGTTTTCTCTTGCGCCTAGGTGCTAGTCCAACAACGAACATAGGAAGTGTTAGTGTACATCAAACTGTGAGACTACATATAAAGAAGCATGCAACTGTAACTTGATTCCAGTAACTACCTTCTTGCTGTTGAAGCTCACAAGGTTCATCTGATATTGCCAACTCGTCTTGTGTCAAGAGTGCTTGGGAAGTAGTGTCAGGTGGCAAGGGAGCTTGGGAACCTGCTGCTAGCTCAGTTGACGCACAAGTAAGTCGTGCAGCTGGTAGTACTATGGTAGGTGTTGCAAGAACTAGGGCTGTCTCTACTTGTTTGGTGGCAGCTATTTGTTTCTGTTTGGATTTTTTTTCACCTCGTGTAGCATGGGATGCCGTGTTTGTAGAATTTTCTGTTGGACTTTGACCTTCTATTGCACCATCAGTACCAGCATAATCTGCAGGATTCATCCGCTTCTCATTCGCTACCATTCTGTGTTTCTTCCTCTTTCTCTATGCCATGTTAAGTCAAGCCGATAAGAAAAACGAATAACAATTTAGTTCTTCAGAACAAATTGATGCGTGATGCAGGCAAACTGAACTTTGATGTTAGACAACCACATGATAGGAGGATGTAATATGTATGAAAAACAGGACGGAAGAGATAACCAGAACTATGATGTGTAAACTAAGAAGAAGACATTTCACCAAATTAGAAGCAATGCAATGGAAGGTAGACACCATATTAAAGATGCTACAAATATCGCTCTGCCAAGTTAACAGTGTCTCATCAGAAATGGCGTTTAAACAAATGTGAAGCAGTACAAGAAATAAATCATATGCAAGATGCAAACAACATCCCACTACCATGTTAGAGGTCTCTCGTCATTAATGCCATTGGATATTCACAGCATTGCATATTCACAGCTTATGATGTGTAAACTAAGGAGAAGACATTTCAACAAATTAGAAGCAATGAAAGCTAGACACCATATGAAAGATGCAACTAATATCACTCTACCAAGTTAAAACTGTCTCGTCATAAGTGCCATTTCAACAAATTAGTAGTACAAGCTAGAAAAGAATGTGAGATGTAACCTATATCACACTCCGAAGTCAAACGTGTCTTATGATAAGTGATTGTTGCAGGTTACACAATAGTAGTAATTTGATGTAAGAACATGGTGTGATAGACAGATATTGTATGCTCTAGAAACAGGAACACGTGTCTTATTCAAGTATAATGTGTAAAGTAAGCAGATGGAGTTCAACAAAATTAGAAGCAATATAAGCTAGACATCACACATAACATGCAACCACATATAACAGTGCCAAGTTAGAGGGAGCACCGGTGATGCTGCACTAGGGGAGACGTGCTCATCATAAACACAGCTTTGTTGAGTGTCTATGCATGTGTTGTCTTGGAAATCATCTTGGGGGTGTGGAGGAGTAGAAACTGTAAAGGCCCTCCATTCGGAAGGAGCACCTCTATCCGCTGCCTTGCTAACCTCCTTCCACTTTATTGATTTTGAATTGTCAAGTAAAACTGACAAGAAAAAGCAATAAAATTCTCTCTTCAGAACTCATTCATGCATGATACTGACAATCACTACTTTGATGTAAGGCAAACACATGATACCAGGATGGAATATGTACGAAAAACAGGACGGCATGGCATGTTCACAACTGTTTGTGTAAACTAAGCAGAAACCATTCCAGCAAATAAGAAGCAATGCAAGCTAGACACCACATGAAAGATGCAACCAATATGACTCTGCCAAGTTAAAAGCGTCCCATCATAAATGGAATTTCAACAAATTAGAAGCAACGCATGCTATAAATCATATGAAAGATGCAACTAATATCACACTGAATATACTAAAGGTGTCTCGTCATATTGATTGATGTGGGATACAAAAAAAAATAGTTTTATGTAAGGACATGCTTAATAGACAGATGTACTATGTACTAAATACAGGAAGGCATGTCACATTAACAGGTATAATGTATAAGCTAAGCAGACTAGCACATGCGGTTTAACCAGATTGGAAGAATTACAATCTAGACACCATATGCAACATGCAACCACATATCACGCTGCCAAGTTAGAGCAAGCACTGCGATGCTAGTGTAGGGGAAATGCTGTAATCAACTACAGAACTATGTTCACTATCTTCATCTAGCATTTCTGTTTCTTGAGAATCATGTCGGGAGGCTGACGCTGCATTCTTTAAATGAGGAGTAGTCCCCTTGCCTGCCTGCCTCGTCATAAGTGATTGATGAGGGATACACAAGAACATTAGTTTGATGTAAGAACATGGTTAATACACAGATGTACTAGTATGTACCAGAAACAGAAAGGCATGTCATATTCAAAGTTATAATTTGTAAGCTAAGAAGATGCAATTTAACCAAATTGGAAGCAATACAAGCTAGACATCCGACTGGAGTGGTGAGCATGATCATCTAGGACCCGAGAGCACGGTGGAGGCGGGCTGCTTCGCCACCATTGCAGCTTTTAGTTGGCTTCCGTGTGATGCCTATCTTTTTTGGGCTTGTCTTTGGCTCGGCCAAGGCCTCGACTAGCTATTTGTCTTCTGGTGCTCACGGGATGGTGGTTCATGTAAAAAAGTATCTTTCCTTATCTTACCGACTTCGGTCTTTCGAATACAAGCTAGACACCATATGGAACATGCAACCACATATGACACCGCGAAGTTAAAGCAAGCACCTGGGATGGTGGTTCATTGCGAGCGAGGTCATCAACTCCAGAGCTATGTTTACCGTCTCCATCTGCTGACACTGCACCCTTTATAGCACTGTAACGTGTCGTGCATACCCGCGAAGAAAGCTGGCGTGACTTCTCTCTTTTCTTTGCTGCTTCTCTTTTGGCAGACTCTGAAATACCCTTGCATAAAAACACAATAGTGAGAGTATGGGTGAAGTGTGTGCAGAACTAGTGCACTGTAAAAGTAGCAGATAGCAGGTGGCTGAAAAATAAATGATAGGAGACATATGATAGCTCTACAACATTGCATGGCAAACAAAATTAGATTCTAGTCCGTATGATTTTGTAATATATGAGCACAGGAAATGTAGGTACTCCTCCAGCACACCACCACATGTGGTCATATCTAAGATAACAGTCGATTGAAAATAAATAGGTCAGTCGATTTTTTTAATGAACCATCTGATCTATAAGGAACGGGCAGATGACCTTCGTCTACCTCCCGCCAGTCACTGTTGACGATCTTTCTCGAACCGCCAGTGACCACCGGCCAGACCCCTGCCTTCGCCGCCCCGCCCTCCCATCGACCTCACACCACCGCCGTGCTTGGTAGCGCCCAAGCCATCCCTTTAATCCCTCGACCTCCAGATCAGCGCCAAGAGTTTCTAGGCCGCACACGCCCCTAAGATAAACACCAAGGCGCTGCTTCCCGGCGTAATAGGCGTACTAGCGCCTGTTACGTCGGGGAATGCTTCCGTTAATTGGGAATCAACTGGCCAGAAATTGAAATTCAGGGGGGCGACAAACCTCTAGCTAAGGTGAAATAGTATACGAGGAGAAACCTTGTGCATCGCGAGTTACTAGGAACATCTAGTATCAAGAAGAAGCGGTCAACTAGTGTCTTCTGTGGGATGAATACCGTGCAAGCAGAGACGTAAGATTTGCACGAATAAGGGAAGAGGAGTAGCTTTTTCGGTTGCCGGTGTGGTCACCTCCACATGTCGCGTCGATCTTCTTTTTACCGGGGAAACCGATGTTCTGGAGGGTGGAGGCTTGGACGAACCCATGGCCAAATTTTTGACTGTGTTGCCGTGGACGTATGTCGGCGGAGGGGAAGCAGATCCGAGGCGGCAAAGGACGGCGTAGAAGGAACAACTTCGGTGCGATGGAGGGTGGCGAAATTGGAGCGGTAGCGGTGAGGCACAGGACGGCGTGGTTGAACTGGCTCGGGTATGGACGGCTCGGCCTCGGCTTCAACTACTAGCCGTGGAGGGCATTGCGGTTGAGGTTGCGGTGGACGACGATGTCGGGGTATCGACTCTGGCGTGATGGAGGAGGGCGACGGTTGATGGGTGGGATGGGGTGGCGGACGGAGGATGCCGGGGTTTCGCGGCTGGTGGAGAGGTAGTTTTGGCACCCACTGAGTACGAATGGGGAATCGGACGAGTGGGGAGGGACCATGTTTCGGTCTGGGATGCGCTTGTTTTTGGCTTTTTTGAACAGAAGATGGGACGTGCTTGTTTGAAATTTGGGGAAAGTACAAACTTTGCCCCCCTCTTAAATTTCGGACCTACTACGGGTCGGGGGTAGGATGGTAATCCCAGGTGTCCCAAATAGTGTGCGGGAGCTATTTTGACCGCGTGCATGTGTGCTTAGGCGGCCATTGTGTATGAATGTTTTTCGGAGGCGGTTGCGTGGCATCTAGATGAAGCTACAAACCTACCCCGGTTTAGACCTTTGGATGTCGGGCTGGTACGTTTCACGGGTCGGAGTTATTAGAAAAGTAATTTCATTGTACTACCAAACATTGGTCTCACGCGGTTTCAGGCAAGTAGAGGCTCTTTTGGCGCTTCGTTTGAAATTTTGAAACACAAGCATTCACGTTTAGAGTACTCTTGAACTATGAGGATTGACCTAAATAGACAATGTTATATTTGACCTTGTATGTTTGAAAACCTCATTAAATTATCCGCTTCTTTTTGAAATTTTGGCACTTGAAAATCCTATAACTGTGATTATTTTGGAATGGAGGAGCTAAATTTGAATCTATTTTGTACACGACTACATATGCTATTATGTACAAAATCAGAGCAAAGATTGGTGCTCCCATAATTCAGGTATGGTTTACAAATGCCAGGATATCAAATTCAAATAATTGAATGGACTTCATGTTGAATTCAATTTTTTTAAACCACCTTAGTTGAATTCAAATGTATGCTAGTTCATAGGTAGCTATTTATAATGTCCATTGTGTAACTTTCATATGTATAATGTGCTTTACACACACAACATGAACTATACTCACGTTTATATTCGATTGCTAAAGCGATGCATTGTCTGGAGTTCAGAATACTAACTATGTGGATCAATTTCTCGAATAATAACATAGACATGCTCAAATTCGATAGAATCTAGATGTCTGATGGATCAATGACCGCTCCTTACGCGAATTGCAAATATCATGATCCCATCCTAATATTTGGATACAATTTATATCTTTAATCAATGTGTAGAGCAGTCTTTTACGTGTAGTTTCACTCTCCATCGGTGTCTCTCACACATGCTCACACACTCTCTCCTGAGGTGTCTTTCTCGCACACATGCTCTAGATATAACCCTCCCTCCCTCTCGTAACAATTTACAACTGTTTTCACTAACCTTTATCACAAGCACTCTTCCTCTCGCAAACATACACACACACAATCCTCATCGACCCTTTCTATATACATGGACCTGCCTACGTGTCTCATGTACGCACATTATCTTTACGCCTGTCTCTCACGCATTGTCTCACACCTCTCTTCCTAGTCGATGAGTATGATTCTAGCAGAGCATTCTGTAGGATGCCCCTTACAGTTAGGTTGGATGAATAGTAATATCAAAGATAAAGGGGTTACCTTAGTTCGAGAACCTTGGGTTACAAATCTTAGCCGGCTTTGTCAGTGGACACAGAGTCCTTCACAATTCTGCTATCTTTGTCTTGTACGACTAGTCATCCATGGGTCTTCCTAAATGTGTCATGGGCCGACCAATGTGGCGCAGGACGGAACCGAACGAAGGGCCTCACCTCGACCCACCGGACCTCACGCGGTGACACACCCTCTGCCCCCATGTCTCATTATCTTGTCACACCCACACATACCAACACAAACACCACACACACAGAAAATTTCTCCTGGTGCCTCTATTCCCTCCCCCCTTGCATATACACACTCAAGGGAATGGAATCTCTTGTCGTGACGTCATATTCATCTCTCTCTCTCTCTCTCTCTCTAGACCACTCTCATATCTCGTGCTATCTCTCCCACGCCCCCCTCGTCGGTCTCTCTATCCATGCCTCTCTCGAATACGTAATACACACACATACCTCTCTAGGCCCCGCCAAATGCATCAACTACACATTCACACATGTTACATCACGTACACCATTGATCTAAAAAGCCCTCTCTTCACGTTTATTTCGCATACAACATTCCTTTTGAATAAAGTGTGGCCAAAAAATTATTTTAGAGTTTCTACATATATACAACATTACAAAGTTATATGGAGGAGTACGAACGCTAATTTGCATTGCATGGTGCCCACAATGATATTTATTCCAAGATGTGAATTTGTATATTTTTATACTATATACAAAGTTAGTCATAATAAAGAGAAACGAAGAGCATCTCTCTCTCCATCGCATACCCCCCCTGTACGCCCCTTTCACGTATGCACACAAAACTATCTCCAGGTCCTCTAAAAGTCAGCCCCTAGAAAATTCACGCGTGTTTCATCTTTCTCTCGTGATATATGCAATGACGATCATTGTATTTGAAGCGAAAGCACGATACGTACATTGGACTTCATAATCCACTCATTATGGTCACCATTTATGTTTAGTGGTTATTATACAGTCACGGGCTCACCGTACAACTCTGTATTTGCTCATGACATGACTAGTTGACCAGTTAAACGCTCCACGTGGCACGTCTGGTGTTGCATCACATTATCTCACTACCATCGTGCCCACCTATCGACTTGTATCTACTCTACATCTACACTCTTATAAAATACATAAAATACACTCTTATAAAAAACAGAGTTGGTGATGATGGTGTGCCTGCCATCCTGCAATATAGGCCGTTCGATTTATATCTGACGGATAGGAAAGAAACTATGGCAATTTTGGAAAAAGGTAACCACACACCTCTCCACATTTGCAAATAAGGCCTTCCCTCGTTCATCCTTTTCTCTCACAAGATAAACAAGTCATACAAATGCATCTTGATGTTACGTGCAACGCACGGGCATCTTGCTAGTAAGAATGAAAACAAACGACAAAAAAATATTTGGACGGTGGTTCGAAGTCATGACCGCGGGCACAGCGAACAAGGTGGCCTTGTATTGGTATGCTGAGCCGTCTGTTTTCACACACAAGAGCTGGTGTGGTGATTATACACACACGCACGCATGCACACGAACTGCATCCACGCAACACTCACACAAACACATGCACCCACGCACGCACGCAACACTCACACGTACACACGCAACCACGCACGCACGCAATGCTCACACGCACACACGCACGCATGCATGCACACACTAGTACACTACATGACCAACACACACTCTCACGCTCAAGTGCTCAACCTACATGTGCATGCGCACACATCCGGCCCTGACAGGACACATACACAACCAGGTGATTCCCGCTCACGGGTTGGAGCCCTGTCGCGCCTATGTAAATTTGTGTTTATCTGACCTTTTCCCTATGCGAACTGACAGGTGGGACCCACAAGGAATGTGGTCAATTTAACTTGTCAACATGGTGCCACACAAACTATTTGGCCGGTCAACAGAGTGCAATCCGATGCTGAACTGTGAGCAAGTGATCGTATAATCACCGCAAAACGTATATAGTGACCGTAATCAGCTTATTCTCAAGTTCGTGACCAGATACGCTTTTTCTCTCAGAGGCCCTCCGAAACTACATCTCTACACATTCTCGCATGTTACATCTAACAACTATGCAATACAGCACTACTACTACACTCTAACACAATAAATCATATGTGTTTTTAGTTTTACTAGATATCATATTGTTACTTATAATTATTCAGTTTGCATACATTAAAATTTCCTTTGAAATGTATGGCCAGTATCATCTACCGCGCAGGAAAAATCCCGCCCTTTCCTGTTTAATATGGTTTGTATCGATGGATCATGCGAAACAACAAAACTATAGTACTATATAGTACAAGTGACAGTTCACTGGGCCGTCGTGTCGTCTACTCCTCCATCGTAAGAGTGGAGCGCTCGCTTTCATAAATCTTCTAGTCCCTTTCACCGACATGTGGGACATCAAGCTATTGGGTCCACGTGCCATACCGGAATACAGTGCAGAGCAGCCAGGGTGAAGCACCCCAGTCATGGCGCCGGCATAGTAATGACCAGTGAGGCGTCAAATCACAAAGCTGCACCTTTCCCGCAGTTAAGTTGGAGGGACGAAGTAATAATGGTAAAAAAAAGAAGTTGCACCATCATTTCACTCGTTGCTGAATCCACTTCTCCCTCATCTTCTTCAACTTAACCACATGTTGCTTCTGCCGTTGTTCTGCCTGATGTGGGACGCGGATCGGCTTGGTAAAGCACTGACACGTGGGACCGCATGTTAGCAAACCTCCAGGACAACATCCTCCAAAAATAAGAAACCTCCTCCGCCATCCGCGCGGCAAAATCACCTCCTTTTTACTAATCTTGATTCTATAATTTTTTAGATCAATATAGTTGAGATTTGTATAGATAGCACACAGGAGCAAAACCAAGTGGTACGATTAAGGGCATCCACAATGTGTAGCCAAATGTGAAAATAGCTTTTGGCATCATGGGAACCATTGTGGACGGTGTTGCCAAAGCCAAAAAGATGGAACCGAAGCTCCCTGATTGATTGATTGAAGGAATAGAAAAATGCAACGTCTCTCCTCTTTCTCCCATGCTCGGACACATGTAGTACAGTATAGAGCACAGAGTCTACTCCCCTGTCCCTTCTATCACAAATCACAAAGCAGTGAGGTGTCAAATCTCAAAAGCACGGACGAAGCAACCATCATTTCACTCTTCGCTGACTCCGCTTCTCCATCATCTTCTTCGAGAAACCATCTCACCGCACTAGTACTCCTAGTAGTACTAGTAAAAGACTTCCTGGATGCAAATAAGGTGGTTGTCTCGGCTTGAAGGCGGTTGTCTCGGCTTGCAGGCGGCACTTGCGAATGACTTACCGTGGTCTCCCTCAATGGTGTTCTCCGTCGAACGCACTTCACCAAACCACAAAAAAAATATCATCGACGTCACCGCAATGGGGAAGGAAGTCAAATATAGTTACTACCTCCATTTTTTGTACACAAGGCCAATATATCAAAATTACAATTTGCAAAGGGCCACTAACACTAATCGAGGCAAAATTGATGGGGTTAGCAACCAAGGACATTAATATCCCCTGCATGCATGCGGAAGTGAGAAGGTTGGTTTGCATGGTGCTGCATTAATCAAGCGATGAGGAGTGAGATGGTTAGCTCTTTGGTCCTTCGAGAAAAATATACACATTAATTGACATGTGAAACGAGGATTTGTATCGATTAAATCCCGCGAAGGAAAACCCCGCCTTTCTTTTTTAACACTAGTACTCCTAGTACGTACGTACTTATCCTGTTTGGGTCTAGGCCTTGCATTGCCAAACTCCGCCACACATTTTTGCCAAGCTTGCCTAAAGTTTTCAAAATGAGAAGGAGGTACACTTGCGCACGACTGTCGCGGTCGCACCGCACCCTCACACGGTCGCTCCTGCACGCCGCGGTTGCACCGCACCCTCACACAGTCACTCCTGCATGCCGCAAACCCAACCAAGGGAACACACCCTCACTGACACGTGCTGTCGCATGTGAACAAACTAAACTTAGCCATCCTATCGCCGACACATAATTTTTGTTCATAGGGTATGTTTATCCAACGACATGTTGGGGAGTATCTGTACGACCCGTGCGGTGGTCTGTTGGGGAAGAAGAAGAGGTGAGGAAGAAGGAAAGAAGGTTTAGGAGACATAGGATATTCATCCAACCGCCTGAAATGGTAGACTGACCCAAGTCAGGCGACTTGCATAACAAATATAGTATGTTTTTACACAGCAAAAGATCCATAAAAACAACAACATAAAGAAAAACTATCACTGCTCGCGGAAAGAGACGGCCTCGTCGTCTTTGGCTGCCGGCGCGAACCAGCCGTCGCTGCCGACGTGTGTCTCCGCACCGTGGTTGTCCTCGACCTCCAGCTACTCATTCAAGCGGAGCATGCGGGCGCTCTGCATGGACGAGAGCACAACCCAGTTCAAGTCGAGGACGTCCGGTTCCGCCTGCAGGAGGGCCTTGATGGCAGCGGCATCCGCGCGCTCCGTGTCGAGTCGAGCCTCCGCCGTCCGGTTCAAGTCCAGGATGTCCGGTTCCGCCTGCAGGAGGGCGTCGATGAGAGAGGCATCCTCATGCTCTGGGTCGAGTCGAGCCTCTGCCGCCCGGTTCATGTCTAGGACGTCCGGTTCCGCCTGCAGGAGGGCCTCGATGGCAGCGGCATCCGCGCGCTCCGCCTCAAGTTGAGCCTCCGCCACCCGGTTCACATCCACGACATCCAGTTCCGCCTGCAGGAGAGCCTCGATGGCAGCGGCACGCGCGCGCTCCGCGTCGAGTTGAGCCTCTTCCTCTCGGTCCTCCTTTAGTATCACCATGTTGAACCGCTGGTCCGTCTGCACCATGGGGGACTCGGACGCCAGCACGAAGTCGACGTCCATCGTCTCATACCCATCGGGGGCCTTCTGCGCCGTGACCTCCGTCATGAACATTGGATCGGCTTCCTCCTTCTCGTAGCTTGGCTCTAGAGAACTCGGGGATTGGCCTGCCGCAAAGCGAGCTTGGCAATGGAGGTCTGTGGCGCCGACCGCCGCCGTGATTTCTGCGCGGCGCTCCGGCATCAGCATCTTGTAGTAAGTGATCTTGCGGTGCACCATGGCTTTCCATCGAACTAGGGGACGCTTGTTGCGGGCTAGGGGTTGGAAAGGTGGGGGAATGGGCTGGAGATTTGGTGTGGTTTTAGGGCAGTGGCTGGCGTAGGCCGAGCAGCAAAGGTTCTGGTGTGAATAGTGGTTCCGGTGACGACCGGTCAATCGGTTTTGACTGTACATTGCTCTTGTCGCGTTCGCGTTGCAGCCCAGCACGCTGGATCCTCCACGTTGCTCACCGAATGGAACACGCTTCGTCTTGCGTTTTCGCTCGCTTGTGGGACCGCAGTTGAGAGCAAACCGACGTCCCTCGCCCTCCCCCGCCCGCGTCATTTATTATACCACCACTCCATCCGTTTTATGCGGAGTAAATAAAAGCAGAGGGAGTATACTACGGATGAGGATCCCCTGACGTGGCCGAACCCATTGAGTAAATGACATACCGGGCCTAGCAAGCATGGGGTCCGCCAGAAAGTGACCGAAAGGGAGGGTAAGGCAAGGATACCTACGTTAGAGGATCCACTTCCACTATACTACTTTGACCAAATGTTAGAGTAATAATATATGACATGCAACTTACACAAATGTTAGAGTAATACTATATGACATGCAACTTACACGAAGCATACAGGGTCTAATGCGTTTTTTCCGAGGCTAACTTTGACCAAATGTTAGAGTAATAATATATGACATGCAACTTACACAAAGCATACGGTCAATTTCGTATGTGAAAGGAGTTTCCAATGATATAATTTTCACATTATACATCTCATGTACTATTAATCTTGTCAATAGTCAAATTGGAAACCATCTCGAGTACAAATCTAGAGTACGCATTTAATCTAACAATATTGATTGGGCGTTGTTGAATGTTGATACCTTTTTGATCATAGTAGAGATACTTTGACAATACATAAAACTTATATGTAAACTAGAAAGGATAGGAGGGAGTATATTGTACGTTCGAAAATGAAACGAACATTGAATACCCTTTATATATGATTTGCGGATGCTATGATCACCGGTTCAAAATTTTGAATCCGCCTTAGGTATCACACGCCCCCACTCGTTCCCTCTCGATTTCATCTCGGGGTCCGGAGATCTATTGAAAGAGGACTAGGGTGGGTACATGCGAATGATACTCGGCGGAATGTTCAAATGAGGCATGCGGGAGGATGGACTTGACTGGAGGGCGACATGATCGATGGAGAAGAGGGTTGGAGAGGAATGAGAAATAAGCAAACGCCACATGATTACACTTGAACAACTCAAATAAACAATAAGTTGTCTTGCTTGTCCTACATAGTGAAAGGCCTAATGCGCAACGCGGAGCACTGACACTCGAATATGGCCGGGAAAACAGGGAAATCGACATGTGGGGCACACCCGTCAGGACGACGTAGCACAGACTAGTCCAATGGAGGAGCTGGCCCACGACCTCCTCGCCACCGACAACCGTTCATGTGGGTCGTTTGGGCCAACAACGGAGCGTAGCTCCAGCACCGCCTCTGGACACGGCAACTGCGGTGAGCGAGACACTCATATCTTCGCTAGACACGGTCGGTTTCAGTGTGCCGAGGGTGGCGTTATTGCTGTGGCACGACCAACGGTATGTTTGGTTTGTGCCCAAGGTTGCCCCATCAAAGCATTGGGTAGCCAAAATTTTGGTTGAGGTATTGGTTGCCCATGATTTTGCCGACATTGGCAAGAAAAATGAACTAGAGTTGGCCAGAGTTCATTGGCATGCCAAAGAAATGGCAACCAGCCAAACAAAGACCAATCTTTGGGTCATGACCAAAATTTTGGTTGAGGTATTGGTTGCCCATGATTTGGCCGACATTGGCAAGAAAAATGAACTAGAGTTGGCTAGAGTTCATTGGCATGCCAAAAATATGGCAACCATCCAAATAAAGACCAATCTTTGGGTCATGACCAAAATTTTGGTAAGGTGCACTTTGGCCACAATCCAAACACACCCCAACACCCAACTCGTCGAGGATGCACGGGGCGCCGCGACGCGTCCGCGGAGTGGTGTAGCGTGGCCAACTGCATCCCCTGGACCTGAGACCATGCCGGGTCGTCTTGCTTTTTCAATGACATGCGGGGATCGCATGTGAGCAAAGGGCATCTCCAACGTTGCCACGACCGCAGCTGACTAACCTGGGACACTAAAACCCTCGTCCCTCACACCGTCGTGCGGTGCGTTCCCAGCCGGCGCTAGCTGCCCGCATTCATGCCGTCCGTTCGTATGTCGTCGTTAAGAGGCTCGGTGCCCGAGGAACCAACTCCGGCGACTTAATGACGCACCTGAACGCTTGGCCTCACCGGAATGCGCTACTTAAAGCGGCAACGCCCAGCTAACCTCCACACCATAGCGCATCGTCCTCCTACCTGGCACCACATTCGCCATGACCGCAAGTGCGAATGCTCTGCAGGAGAGCTTGTCTTCAGGGATGAAGCTCGAGGTCGCCGCCCTCGCTCAAGTCGCCTCTCGCGACGCAATAGCGGCATAGCCGAACACGGACGCGACCGCACAAGCGGTGGCCACGCTGGCGGCCAACGACGGGAGCACTGTCAGTCACGCGTCCTACTTGCCGCCGTCCAACGCCCGGCACCGCCGAGGTCGGGGACTCCTCCGAGGATGAGTAGGGCATGGGAGGCGGCAGGCATGGTGTGCCAACTGGCCGGTCGGTATCCCGTGTTCTACTCTTCCTCGCCGGAGACCGCACCTTCACTTCATGGGTCTTGAACCCCGCCCCCGTACATAGAGATCACAGATGGAGGACGTCGGTCGCCGCCGTAGAATAGGTTTAGGGTCGGGTTTCTTTTATTTTTCTGTCCTATAAAAGTTCGAAATGTAATGAAAATCTGCCATGTTTGCATTAATCTCGGCCGGTGTATATGAACTTTCACAATAATATAAATATTGTAGGAGTACTAGCAAGATGCCCGTGCGTTGCACGGAAGATCAAGATCTTGTGGGAGAAAAGGATGAACGCGGGAAAGCCTTATCTGCAAATGTGGAGAGGAGTGCGGGTAAATTGTCATAGTTTCCTTCCTATCCATTAGATATAGATCGGACGGCCTATATTGCAGGATGATAGGCACACCATCATCACCAACTCTACTTTTTATTGAACCGAGACAAATCTAACATGCGAGGTAAAATAAACACATAGGGTCTATACATACACAAATTATCTTAGGCACTCCAATAGTAGCCTAATCCTAGTCTTACAAAGGGCTACGTAGCTGCTACGTATACTTTCCATCTAATCTATATATGCCCCCCTGATTTTAAGGTGGGGTGGGCCTAATCCTCTCCTTTAATCCAATCAAATAGTCCCACATCACATCAGTTTTTAACTTTACGTAAACTATTACGTAGGTGTAGCATTACTCGTCCTAAAAAACCCAACTAAGCCAACCTCCCAGCATATCGCGCGGGAAAAGACCCGGCCGCGCCGTTTTAGTCGGGATTACCGGATTACTAGTAGTAGTATCGATGGATCGCGTGAAGCAACAATTTTTTTTTGAGGGGGTGAAGCACCTAGTTTAAAAGGAAAAAAGGCGGTACACTCACACACTCCTGTCGCGGTCGCATTGCACCCCACACACGTTCGGTCTTGCACACGGCTCACGCAAATGGAACACGCTTCGGCTTGCCTCTTCACTGACACGTGGGACTGCACTTGGAGAAACCAACCATGCGCCAAACTCCCCCCGCCCACCGCGTGAAAATCCTCCCCCCCACACAAAAATTCCCCCCAAATCCGATTCAACCGCCCTTCGGCAAACTAGCCAATAATATTCCCCAAATCCCCCTCCCCCCGTCTCCCTCCACTCCATTTGCTTCGCCAAAGCCGCCCTCCCCGCCGCGCCGATACATCGGCGCCGTAGTTCGTCGAGGGGACGCATGGCGATCCTCTCGCTCCCACAGTACGCTCTCGTAGACTGCCGTCCTCTAGACGCGCCGCCACCTCTGGCTACGTTCTTGTGGAGGCTCACGGCGGTTAGCGCCGCCACCGCTGGCGATGTTCGTGTGGAGACGCACAGCGATCAGCTTCTCCCACGGTACGCGCATTCTAGACTGAGGCCCCGGTCATGTCGGTGTAGCGCTGAATGTTAGCTGATAGACGCTGTTAATCTCACTGTTTGCCGAAGTAGTTTACTGTCAATATGCCCTGCTTAAGAAGCTTCCTTGCCCTGTTATGCACTCAATCTGCTTAGCTGAGATGGCATGCCAAGGCCGATTAGTTGCTAAAATATCCTGCCATATATTTATTGTGACGTAGATTGCCATGGTCTAGTAGCCAATCTATTAGGTGAAATAGCTCTACACCGTTTTATACTCGATCTTTGTTGCTGCGATGGCCTTCGACAGTTCGATGGCTGTGTGCTCGGCCTCATTGACTGCTGAAACAGCCTGCCATAATTTAGCACTCAAATCTGTTTGCTAAATTAGCTTTACATATATTTTGTTACTTAGATCTGCTCGTCCAAATATCTTGCCATAGCTTTAGACATCGACCTAGGTATTTTTTTTGGACTTCATAAAAAAGCATATATGTTTTTCCTGTAATATCTAGTAGAAGAACTAATTTGTATGTCCAACAGATGGACATGACTTGGATAACTTCTGCTCAAAGATTCTCTGCTGTATATGTCGAGGGGGTTGAAAACTTCATGAACTTTATCGAGCTAAGTACGGTGGTCGAAATCGATGTGCTCTGCCTGTAGCAGCTTGTATGAATTCAGTTACAAGACCCCAAATAACTGTGCAAAATCATCTACACTTGTATTGGATGTCGGTCACATATACTAGGTGGGTTCATCATGGTGAAGCTGTGAACGTCAATGTTATTGACTACGTGGAAGCAGCAGATCACCATCTTGATCAGTTTGATTCTCAGGTGGAAGAGGACGAGGAGGTGGTGGTGGCAGAGCTAGTGAGTTTGACCAACATTGAAACAATGCTACGAAATGCTCGTGTATTCCGTGAACTTTCACCTGCAGAAGAAAAACGGTGGGCCCGCATGTTGGAACAATGCAACGTTGCTGTCACCCCAGGAAATAAGCTGTCAGTATTCTCAGCTATGGTCACCTTTCTTTAGGTGAAGACATCTGAGCGGATGACCAACAAATCATTCGATGCGATGTTGGCTGCTTTCCGCAAATCTTTCCTAGATGCGTCTGAGCTGCCACACACCTACAGTAAAATGAAGAATTTCCTTCGTGCAGTTGGAATTGGATATGATATGATCCATGTTTGTAAGAATAATTGTGTTCTGTTCCGGAAGGATTATGCCAACTTAAGTGAATGCCCGAAATGAAAATCATCAAGATGGAAAGATGGCGATGCTGTGAAGAGGATTCCTCATAATGTTCTGAGACATTTTCCAATTACACCAAGATTGCAAAGGTTGTTTCATGATGCTGAAACAAGAGAGGATGTACTGTGGCATTCTAGGAACCAGGATTACAGAGATCAGAATGTAATAAGCCATCCATCTCATGGTAGTGAGTGGAAAAGCTTCAATGATAAACACAAAGAGTTTGCTGCTGACCCGAGAAACATTGGACTTGTCTTAGCTTCGGATGGATTTAACCCATTTCGCCACCAGAGCGCCACATATAGCATGTGGCCAGTGCTTGTTATCCCTTACAACATGCTTCCAAATGTTTGCACCAAAGAATCAAACTACATGATGGCCTTTCTCATCCCAGGTCCAAAAAGTCCTGGAAAGGATTTTGATTTGTTCATGGAGCCTCTTGTGGAGGAACTTCAACAGCTATGGAAGGGTGTTCTCACTCGAGACCTATATAGCAGCCCACCAGCTGATTTCTTTCTGTGTGCTGTCGTAATTTGCTGCATCCATGATTATCCGGCTTTGGGCACTATGTCAGGGCAAACGACACATGGTTACAATGCATGTGTTTTTGTGACAGAATCATTGTCATACGCAATACTTAGCAAGATCTGTTACATTGACACCGCCGCTTCCTTGCCAAGGACAAGCCGCATCCTAGAAAATACCGAAGACATGTGTTCAATGCAAAGCATGAAAACCGTGATGCGCCAAAGGGGCTCACCGCCGATGAGTTGCAAGTGGAATTAGAGAAGGTCAGGCATATTACACCAGGAAACCATCCTGGTAATGGTAGCGGGAAAAGGATGCGTGGCACGGTAGAAGAGAGATTATTGTTTACCCGCAGGTCCACTTTGTGGGTGTCAGAGTAATGGGCCATGGGTAGGCTAACCCGAGTCCCAGAACCTTTCAAGACATCGGGGCAAGCTGCGCCCCTCAAGTCCCAGAGGCGACTCCAAGATAAGCCGAGTCCAAGAGGCGGCTCCAAGAAGAGCCGAGTCCAAGAGGCGGCTCCAAGATAAGCCGAGTCCCAAAGGTGACTCCGAAGAAGCCGACTATGGGGAGTCGGCCTGCGACTCCAGCCACCCTGTTATTTAAAGGTAGGCTTGGCCACAGTGCGCCGTACCAACGGAGATCTCCGTCCGGCGCGGCTCTGTTGCCATGTCGGCCCTGACGTCGGCTCTTGGGGGCGGAGCCCTGTACCCACGACGGCCTGTCACTACGGCCCAGAGACGGCGGGGCCTACCAGTCAGCGGGAGGCCCGAAGACGGCGAGAGTGCCAAGAGTCGGACCCGTTGGGAGTCGGCCCCCAGGAATCGGCCGGCCCCTCCCACGGGCCCCTCACGCCATTAACCAGACGCGACGGGGGAATGGCAACAGTGATCGCCCGTCAGGCGGCGGCACTGTTGCCATGACCCCATGTCCAAGCCCGCGTCATTAGAAGCACGGCTACAATGATCTGCAGCCGGCAAGACCCGCCCGCGGCGGACGTGGGTTGACGCCCTCGTACCAGGCCAGTCGGCGGGGCCCACCAGTCGGCGGGCCCCAGTAGTCGGCGGAGAAGACGGCGGCCTGAGAGACCGATGGCTGGGACCCGCTCCCAGCCGGTTTTACCATTGTACCCCTGGGGGGTAGGCTTATATAAACCCCCCAGGGCACCCATGCAAAGGGTTCGAATCCATTAGCACTAGACAGACCTTATAGGAAGGAGAAAGCTAGCCTTGCCTTCTCCTACCACCAGAAACAGCTCTAGGAGCCATCTTGTATTCACTTTGCCTTAGTGACCATGCGGAGACCCCGCAGAGCAGCAGTAGGGGCGTTATCTCCTCGGAGAGCCCTAAAGCTGGGTAAGATCCGCCAGCATGCATGTCTTCGCCTCATCCGCTTCCAGGCACCGGCGACGTACTACTCGCCATAAGCCATCCTTTGGCATATGTCGCACCCAACCCCCGACATTTGGCGCCCACCGTGGGGCGAGGTGCACCATCGTTCGGAGATCTGTTCTGGACGGGAACCCTTTTCCTCCCTGGCGAGCGTAGCCAGCCAGGCTCGCCAGACAGAGTCTGCATCGACGCGCTGCGTGGCACTGAGGCCACCTGCGCAGCGAGCTGCCTCGCCGAACTTGTCGGCGAGGTTCGCCTCTCCGACGCGCCTGCATCCGACGCGGGCACGAGCGGCCCCGATAACCTCCTCGCTGGCCTCCTCGACCAACTCCACGTCACCGGCGAGCCTGCCGTGGACTTGGAGTCCGTAGGCTCCACCGACCCGATGCTGGTCAACTCCGACGCCGCGTCGCTTGATGCTTTCCCCACCAATGTGGTGGTCTACGATGACCCACTCCCTCACGAGGAGAGCGGCGGAAGAGCCGTCACGGAGGTGTTTGTTATCAGTCACGATGAGCGTTCCGGCGAAGGAGCTCATGACCCCCTCGATGCGGCTCTGCAAGACCTGACTGTGCCTATCCCAGAAGACGCAAACAACGAGACGCTGGAGGCATGCCGCCTTCAGATCATCGAAGGCGCCAAGAAGCTGGCGAGCATGAGGCGCATGTCAGAATCCTACCAGCGCGAGATGGATCGCGCTGTGGACGGCACGCCGGTTGCGACTGGTCCTAGCCGCCTAGGCGCGGTCCGACAGTGCGGCACGACCATCGCCAACCTGTTCACGGCCAATCGCCCCGTATACGCCACACCAGCGGAGAACATCTGCGCCGCCCAGGTGGCGACTAACGAGCTGAAGAACTTTGAAGGCGAAGAGCGCTGCATGATGATGGAGCGAGTCCAGCAGCTCCTCAATGCGGTTGCTGTGCAGAATGCGGCCGGCGGCCGCACGGAGGCGCCGCAACGGCCAGACGACGACTTGCCTCCCCGCCGAGATCAAGGCGCGATGTCTCGGACGCCAACTGGTGGAGTCCGCGGAAGAAAATACAAAGAGCCGGCTGTTAGTCACGGTCGGACTCGCATCACTATCGAGCGCGACCAAGACGGCCGTCCGAGAGCAGTGGAACGGCAGGGCGACTATCTGCCTCCCCCGCCGAGAAGAGAACGGCAAGTTTCCCCACCGCCTGTCGAGCATCCGACTCTCGGTGGCCGCCTTGGCCGCCGAGAGGGAGTCGGAGAAAACGACGCCCGCCACCGGATCGACCGACTCCACCGATCCCTGGCGCTGGAAGAAGAAGACGAGTTGGGTCTGCCTTGCTTCGGACCCTGCATCCGAGACGAGCCTTTTCCCAAAAGGTTCACGCTCCCCCGAGACACGCCCAAGTATACTGGCTCCGTGAAGCCGGAGGGTTGGCTAGTTGACTACTCCACGACCGTCAACATAGCGAACGGCAACAAACGAAGTTGCCGGAAGTATGTTCCACTCATGCTCTGAGGCACGGCCCGACATGGTTGAACATCCAAGCCCCGCAAAGATCAACAGCTGGGTCGACTTCACCGAGGCCTTCATCCGCAACTTCACGAGCACATACAAGCGACCTCCCAAGCCGCGCCAACTTTCCTTGTGCGTGCAAGGCCCTGACAAGTCAACACGCGACTACCTCACGCGCTGGGGTGAGCTTCGGAACTCCTGCGAGGGCGTGCACAAGGTGCAGGATATCGAGTACTTCACCGCCTGGTGCCGAGAGGGCACCCTCCTCAAGCACAAGCTCCTCTACGACGAGCCAGAAACCCTCTATGAGCTACTGATCATAGCAGACAAGTACGCCACAGCCGACTCCTCGATGAAGACGGAAATTCAAGTTAACGCGGCTGGCAAAGTGGCCCCTCAGGCTCCCAGAACTCCGGCTGGAGATGCCAGTCGGCGACAACAACAGAACAACAACAAGCGCAAGGCCCCACAGCCGACTTCCAGTAGTCGGCAGGTTGCAACAGTCGAAGATCAACAAATGAGGGGCAGCCTCACTGACCAAGCGGTAAAGGCGGCAAGTCTAACTGGTTGCCGGCCTTCTCTTATGAGCAGACCCTGGATGGTCCCTGCAAGTTCCACAGCGGCGCGAAGCCGTCAAACCACACTACTCGAAAGTGCCACTGGCTCACCAGGATCGCCAAGGGAGATGGCCTCCTTCCTCCTCCGCTCTTTGGGCGTCGCCTCCACCGCCCAAAGAGCGGCCTGCTAGGCTACCGGTGCAAGACGAGATGAGTACCCAGAAGAGCATGGAGCCTATGTAGTGTTCACCAGTGTGGTTGACAATCGACATAGCAGGCAGCTGTAGCAGCAGGAGGTGAATGCAGTAGCATCAGATACTCCAGAGTTTATGCATTGGTCCGAGAAGCCTATCAGCTGGAGCAGGGCAGATCACCCAGAGGTGATGCCGAATCCGGCTCCTATGCCTTGGTCCTGAGTGCCACCTTGGCCATCGATAGGCGGGCGCTTCGCTTCTCATGAAAGTGCTGATAGACGGAGGCAGAGCATCAACATCCTGTACAAGGATACCATGGAGAAGTTAGGAATCAAGCAAAGACAACTCCAGAGCAGTCGAACGGTGTTCCACGACATTGTACCTGGTCTTTCCTGCTCACCAATTGGCAAGATACTGATAGACATCCTCTTCGGAGACAAAGATCATTTCCGCCAAGAGCTAGTTTGGTTTGAAGTGGTGGACCTCGAAAGCCCCTACCATGCGTTACTTGGCCGACCTGCCTTGGCCAAGTTCATGGCAGTTCCCCACTACGCCTACCTCAAGATGAAGATGCCAAGTTCCAAGGGAATTTCGACCGAGCCGGGCGACTACAGAAGTCGTCCTTTGGCAACTGAGAGCAGTCGGCTGGCCGAGTCCCTGGTGATCGCAGCTGAGAAACGGCTTCTTGATCGGGTTGTGGCGATGGCCGGCAAGCAGCCAGAGATGTCGCCCGACCCCAAGGAGTTGGAAGCTGAGGGCTCGTTCAAGCCGGCTAAAGAGACCAAGAAGATACCCTTGGACCCGGAGCACCCAGAGAGGTACGCTGTCATAGGTGCAAACCTTGACAGCAAATAGGAAGGCGAGCTCGTCGATTTCCTCCGTGAGAATCGAGACATCTTTGCATGGTCCCCCAAAGACATGCCAGGTGTACCGACGGAATTCGCCAAGCACAAGTTACATGTCCGACCTGATGTGAAGCCCGTCAGGCAGCCCTTGCGCCAACTGTCAGAAGAGAAGAGAAGAGTTGTTGGAGAGGAGATAGCCCGGCTCTTGGCGGCCGGCTTCATTATGGAGGTGTTTTTTCCAGAGTGGTTGGCAAACCCGGTCTTGGTGCTGAAGAAGAACAAGCAGTGGCGGATGTGTATTGACTACACAACCTCAACAAAGCCTGCCCCAAGGACCCGTTTGCCCTGCCGAGAATTGATCAGGTGATAGACTCCATAGCTGGATGCGAGCTGTTGAGCTTCTTAGATGCATATTCAGGGTATCACCAGATCAAGTTGAACCCGGCAGACAGACTGAAGACCACCTTCATCACTCCATTCGGAGCCTTCTGCTACCTGACCATGACGTTTGGCTTGAGGAATGCCAGCGCCACCTTTCAGCGTTGCATGCAGAAGTGCCTCCTCAAGCAACTCGACAGAAACGCCCACGTCTACATGGATGATGTAGTGGTGAAGACGGAGAAGCGTGGGACGCTGATGGAAGACCTCAAAGAAACCTTTGAAAACCTGCACTGATTCCAGATCAAGCTCAACCCTGAGAAGTGTGTCTTCGGAGTACCAGCCGGCCAACTCCTTGGCTTCGGTCTCGAACGCTGCATAGAGTGCAACCTCGGAAGATCAAGGCCATCGAGAGGATGGAGGTACCCACCGATCGTTAGATGTGCGAAGTTCACCGCTGCTTACGCCCATCACCGATTCATCATCACCGGGCACAGAAAGCTCTCCTTTGTACCAATTAATGAAGAAGACCACCTTTTTTGAGTGGAACCACAAGGCGGATGAAGCATTTCTCCAATCAAGAAGATGTTGACTACTCCCCTGTCTTTGGCGGCTCCGACTCCTAAAGAGCCCATGCTCAGATACATTGCTGCCACCACCGGGTAGTCAAGATACCATCGTAGTCGGCGCAAAGAGGAAGGCAAGGCGCCCCGACCAGAGACCGGATATTATTACGAGCGAGGTATCGTCGACCTCCAAGCGTAACTACCCCACTACCGTAAGATGTGCTACGGTGTGCATTTCGCCGCCAAAAGCCGAAGCCTTACTTTCAAGAGCATCCAATCACGGTAGTTTGCACAGCCCCGCTGGCCGAGATCATCGGGAGCCGAGATGCTTCGCCGAGTAGCCAAATGGGCCATAGAGTTGGCTCCTACACCATCTACTACCAGCCCCGACCGCCATCAAGTCGCAAGCACCGCCGACTTCCTCGCCGACCGACGAGACCCAAGATACCGCCGCCAACGCCCGACTCCACCCATTGGCGGATGCATTTCAACGGCTCCAAGATGCGCACCGGCCTGGGAGCCGGCGTCATCCTCACCTCCCCTAAAGGCGACAAGCTCAAGTATGCGCTGCAGATCCACTTCGCCGCCTCCAACAACGTTGCCGAATACGAGGCACTCATTCACGGGCTCCGGCTTGCCAAAGGACTCGACATTCGCCGGATCCTGTGCTATGGAGACTCCGATTTGGTGGTCCAGCAGTCATCTGGCGACTGGGATGCCAAAGATGCAAACATGGCGATCTACCGCTTCCTGGTGCAGCAACTCAGCGGATACTTCGAGGGGTGCGAGTTCCTTCATGTACCAAGAAATGACAACGACCAAGCAGACACCTTGGCACGAGTCAGCTCCACCTGCCAAGCGATACCATCTGGCGTCTCTCTTCCGCGCCTCCTTAAGCCGTCTATCAAGCCTTCACCAGAATCAGACTCCATCTTTTTGTCTGCTCCTCCCGAAGAAGTCGGATCTGACTCCAGAGCCCTAGCAGACGGCACAAAAATTCTTACAGACGGCTCCAAAAGATCACAATCGGCCGCCCGGGACTTCGTAACCTGCCCGTGGACTGCGGCAACCGCCCGAGACTTGAACTTCGGCTCGGGGACTATGCGGGCGGCCGGGGACTACGCCAGTCGGCCCGGGGACTGTGCCAGTCGGCCCGGGGACTTCGTCTATCCAGCAAGCGTCCGCAGACTCCAGCCCGCCGCCTCCCAGCCCAGCCGCCCTTGTCCAAGTCGCAGTGGTGACGGTTGAAGAAATAGCAGCACCCTCATGGGCGCAGCCCATCCTCAATTTTCTAGTGAACAGAGAGCTGCCAACCGATGAAATCTTGGCTCGGCAAGTGCAACGCCGAGCGGCAGCCTACACCATAATCAACAGAGAGCTGGTCAGGCGCAGCGTCACTGGTGTCTACCAGCGCTGCATGGAGCCAGAGCAAGGCCAAGCAATTCTCAGAGACATCCATCCTGTGCCGCCTTAAGCAGCTCCTTCTGCTCCGCCAACTGCGCGGCCAGCAAGTCGCGCTCCGTGGCGAGCTTGCAGCACTCCTCCTCCTTGGCGCGTAGGGCAGTGCTGACTTCACCCAACCGTTCCTGAAGAACGGCATTGGCCTCTGAAGAACCAAAAGGACGCTAAGTCGTCAATAAAGAAGGTCGCCGGAAAGATCTGCCCCGACTGCTCAGCAGTCGGCCCGAATCTTGGGGACTACAGACCGCAGGTGCGCCAGCGCGCCCCCGCGAAAAAGAAGGACTTACTCCGGCTCTCCGACAAGTCGGCCGTCCGCTTCCCCAGCTGCTCAACATTACGGTTGAAGGCAGTGACGCGGAGGTTGTGATACTCCTATGATAAAGAATCAGACAAAGGTGAATATTCGGACTCGCCAGATGGAGTTTCAGGCCGCGTGCTCAGCAGCCGGCCCGAAACTCGGGGACTACACCCAGTGGGTCCGCTGGCGCGCCCCCACAGAGAAGAATGAAAAAAGACAAAGTCAAAGAAGGAAAGTATACCCGAATAGATGCGCGCGACGCCAGATGCGCCCTGGTGCAGCCCCGGATGGCCTCGCCCACAGCTTGCAGCTTCGCCTGGACGTCCAGGAGCGCCTGGTTTAGCGGATCGTCGCCGCCTCCTCGCACCCACCCAGTGGGCGCGGCGCTTGTCGCCGGGCGCTCGATGGCGAGCTGGCGGCGCCGCCTCAAGGCGTGGCGCTGAGACCGCCTTCTCAAGGCGGCCGCGCGCTGATGAGGCGACTTGAAGGAGCAGCCTCGCCACCGCCTCGTCTTCAGTCGGCGGCACTGGCGGGCCTGCCGGCTGCTTGCCATGCGTACTTCCCGATGGCGGCGGAGGCGGCGGTGGCAGCGTGGCCGTGCCCGATGCGGAGGCCTCGCCGCCGTCCTTCTCCATGATGGGGTGCTCCCCGCAGACTTCTCCAGTCTGCCCAGTGAACTCCGGGGGCGGTGGCGCGGAGTTTAGCGGGACGACTAGCAACACCGATTGGCGGTACGTGGTCTCCGCAGCCCGCTGTCTCGCTGCGGCGGCGGCTTCGGCTTCCTCCAGTTTCCTCTGGGTGGAGGCCGCCGCTTTCTCGGTGTCCGCCTTCTCTAGGCGGT
Source organism: Aegilops speltoides (assembly GCA_021437245.1). Lineage (NCBI taxonomy): Eukaryota > Viridiplantae > Streptophyta > Magnoliopsida > Poales > Poaceae > Aegilops > Aegilops speltoides. Next base: position 122,185,361 of record CM038143.1, on the reverse strand, counting down.
CGGCCTCTTCCTCGTCGTGCTTCTCCCACGCGTGTCGCTCCGTCGCCTCCCGGAGATCGGCAGCGGGGTCAATCCGCCGAGTATTGGTGGACGTCTCGGCAGACCCCATGACAGAGGGGACGGCGACCCTCGCAATGGAAAGAGGGGCCCTGAAGCAAGGAAGGAATGAAAAAGACGCAGAAAAGGTTTATCAAAGAAAACAAGGCGAAGGCCGAGGGTGCTTACGCAGAGACTAGCGGCGGCTTCCTCACTTCCTTGCGGAAGCGGCTGGTCTTCGCGACCGCCTCCTCCCGCTTGGTCGCGGCGGCCGCCCCCTTGAACTTCTTCGGCCGGCCGCCGAGCGAACTTGGCGCGGCCCGGCGCTTCTTCGCGCCGACTTGACTGGCCAAGCCGACGGAGGAACTCGCGCCTGGATGGCCGGCTCTCAATTGGCGGCGCGGGATGACTTCCCCTTCGGCGTCGTCTTCTGGCCAGTCGGCGAAGGTCGCCGAGGGCCAGAAGCCGCCTTCCACTCCTCCTCCTCCGCCCTCGACGTCGGCCTCCATTGCTGCCGCCCCCAAGTCGGGGTCGTCAGCATCGCTCTCCGCTCGATCTGGAGCAAACTCGCGGGGCTGTCCCGTGGCGCCGGCTGCAGGCTGGATAAGGGGCTTCTGACTCGAAAAACCAAGAAGATCAGAAGTTGGATTCGACTACAAAGAAAAACAGAAGAGCAAAATATATGACTTACCATAGGCGGGGGGTTCGCACGCGAGTACGGCTCCTTGCCGAACTGCCAATCATCCGCGAGCTCGCAGTTCGCGATGTGATTCACCATGTTCGACACCTCCGCGTGGGGCATGTCCCAGGTGCACATCTGACTCGGGTCTCGGCGGTCGCTCATCTGACAAATTAGATGAGGTCGGCCTTGGAGAGGGAGGACTCGGCGCGCCACGAAGGCGGCCAGTAAGTCGGCCCCGACCAGGCCTTCCGACTGCGTCAGCACTCGGAGTCGCGCGACGGCGGCGGCACCTGCGGGAGTCAGCGTCTTGGCCCGGTGGGACCAGCTGGGAAGCCTCCCAGCCGGCGCGCCGGCCTCGTAGGGTGGCAGGTTGACCGAGTCGCCTTCTGTGGCGACGTTCTTCATGTAGAAGTACGACCGCTGCCACATCTTCACCGACTTGATTAGCGCGATGGAGGGGAATGGGTTGTCGACGGTCGACCTGCGCATCGCGATGAAGGCGCCACACTGAGTCGGCACGCCAGCGACGTGCGTGCCGAGCTTGGATTGAAAGAACTCTCCCCACAGCTCGATGGTGCGGAGAACGCCAAGAAAACCCTCGCACAGGGTGGCGAAGGCGGCCAGCAGCACCACCGTGTTCGGAGTGAGGTGGTGCGACTGGAGTCCGTTGAACTCCAAGAAGGAGCGGAGGAAGCCGCCGCCGGCAGAGCCAGGCCGCGCATGAGGTGCGAAGGAATATGACCCGCCGCCTCCTCGGCGCCGCCTTATTTCCCCGGGCGGGGCGCTGGCTCAAGCAAGTTCGCACCGGGGAGCCGGCGCGTCTTGCGGAGGTGCTCGATGATGTCGTTGTCCACCGTAGAGCCATCCCACACGTCGGAGCGCACGGCAGGAGCCGCGGAGGCGGAGGAGGAGCTCATCGCTGCAGGTGCGGCGCGGCTTGGTGCGGCGAAGGCAAGAAGAAGAAGAGGCAGGAGGAAGCGGGGGAGCAGGGAGGAATGAGCGCGCGTGCTTCGCCGTCCCGCTCCCCCCGCCTACTTATAAGCCCGTAGGCTGAGAAGCCGATGGGGCGGCGTGGGATTAACTGCGCACGAGACCCACGCCCCCCATGATTTACCCCATGAAGTTACTGCACGGAGTAACAACGTGGGGAACCCAACCGTCCGCACGGCCGCAACGGATCCGTTCGCGCGCCGAGGCGCGGTAGTGGCGGGCCCCGCCTGACGGCCTGTCCCGTCGTGCGCGTGGGTAGGCAGACTACCCTGCCACGTGGCGCCGCACGACGGGGCCGTGGCGGGCGACCGCGGGAAGCGTACCAGGCACGCCGCCTGGTTCCCGCCGCGGCTTTCAAACTCCTTAGGGGGCAAGACGGCCCTCAGTGAGTCCGACTCCAGCTAATCGGGTTGAAGCAAGACGGCCCTCAGTGAATCCGACTCCAGCCAGTCGGCTTGACGGAAGACGGCAAGCAAGGCCTAAATCCCATCACCGGAATAATGAAACTATTGAGGCCCGCGACGTATCACCCTCGAATCCTCACCAGCTTCGGGGATTACTGTCGGAGTAATGGGCCATGGGTAGGCTAACCCGAGTCCCAGAACCTTTCAAGATATCGGGGCAAGCTGCGCCCCTCAAGTCCCAGAGGCGACTCCAAGATAAGCCGAGTCCAAGAGGCAGCTCCAAGAAGAGCCGAGTCCAAGAGGCGGCTCCAAGATAAGCCGAGTCCCAAAGGCGACTCCGAAGAAGCCGACTATGGGGAGTCGGCCTGCGACTCCAGTCACCCTGTTATTTAAAGGCAGGCTTGGCCACAGTGCACCGTACCAACGGAGATCTCCGTCCAGCGCGACTCTGTTGCCATGTCGGCCCTGACGTCGGCTCTTGGGGGCGGAGCCCTGTACCCACGATGGCCTGTCTGTACGGCCCGGAGACGGTAGGGCCTACCAGTTAGCGGGAGGCCCGAAGACGGCGAGAGCGCCAAGAGTCGGACCCGTTGGGAGTCGGCCCCCAGGAATCGGCCGGCCCCTCCCACGGGCCCCACACGCCATTAACCAGATGTGACGGGGGAATGGCAACAGTGATCGCCCGTCAGGCGGCGGCACTGTTGCCATGACCCCATGACCAAGCCCGCGTCATTAGAAGCACGACTACAGTGATCTGCAGCCGGCAAGACCCGCTCGCGGCGGACGCGGGTTGACGCTCTCGTACCAGGCCAGTCGGCGGGCCCCAGGAGTCGGCGGAGAAGACGGCGGCCTGAGAGACCGACGGCCGGGAGCCGCTTCCAGCCGGTTTTACCATTGTACGCATGGGGGGTAGGCCTATATAAACCCCCCAGGGCACCCATGCAAAGGGTTCGAATCCATTAGCACTAGACAGACCATATAGGAAGGAGAAAGCTAGCCTTGCCTTCTCCTACCTCCAGAAACAACTCTAGGAGCAACCTTGTATTCACTTTGCCTTAGTGACCATGCGGAGACCTCGAAGAGCAGTAGTAGGGGTGTTATCTCCTCGGAGAGCCCTGAAGCTGGGTAAGATCCGTCGGCGTGCATGTCTTCGCCTCATCCCGCTTCAAGGCACCGGCGACGTACTACTCGCCCCCACCATGATAAGCCATCCTTTGGCATATGTCGCACCGAACCCCCGACAGTGGGACTTGGAGTATTGGAAAGATTTGGATCTGCGGCATAATCTTGATGTGATGCACATCGAGAAAAATATATGTGGCAGCATTATCGGCACACTTCTTAACATTGAAGGCAAGACGAAAGATACCTTAAAATCTAGGATTGATTTGACACACTGGTATCGAAAGGATTTGCAGTGCAAGATGAAGGTAAACCACGGATATGGCACCGGTGTGTACGCCTTGGACAAGGTAAAAAGAAAAGAATTTCATGAGTTCCTGTCATGTGTGAGATTCCACATGTATTTGCTTCCAACCACGAAAGGAGAGTCGGCAGATGGAAACAAGGTACAAGGGTTGAAAACTCATGACCGCCACGCCCTACTTCAAAGGGTTTTACTGTTATCCTTAGAGGATTGGGCCATACGACTTATACAAAGCAGTTGCAGAGTTGGGACAATTCTTCAGGGAACTCTGCAGTATAAATATCAGGATAGATGCTTTGGAGCGTCTTAGAGACAAGATACCATCTATCCTATGCAACCTTGAGAAGATATATCCTCCAGCCTTCTTTGATGTGATGGTGCATTTGGCTGTTCATCTACCTGATGAGGCACTACTTAGAGGTCCAGTACAGTATGGCTGGATGTACCCTATTGAAAGGCGGCTAGGCACTTTCAAGGGCTATGTTAGGAACAGAGCTAGACCCGAGGGTTCCATTGCAGAGGCCTACATTGCTACAGAAGCGTTGACATTCTGCTCAAAATACATTGAAACAGCTGATCAACTTAGCAAAGAGGTGGGTGAAGACAATCCCGGGCTCAATGTTTTCAATTATTCTGTTCGAGTTACAGGGAAGAGTCGACAAGAGGACAAACCTAAAGATTTGGACAAAATGGTTTGGTATGTGTTGAATAACTGTCCTGAGATACTACCTTATATCAAGTAAGTGTAGTACTGCAACTTATACATCGTAATCTACTAAACTTGCAGCACATTCTTATATATTTAGATGTTTGACGCGATCACTATGTTGTGCAACATCTACAAAGAGGAGTTACTGCCGCAAAATCCAAGAAACATTGACAAACTGATTATGGCAGGATTTGTGAAATGGTTCAAGAACCATGTAAGCTTTTGAAGTGCACTGTCAGTTTTTTAATATATTGAGTACATAAGATGATGAGCTTGTCTATTTTCTAACCATAGGTTAAGAAGATGCGGGAGGATGGGCAGGTAGTTGATGATGCCCTTTACTCACTAGCAATGGCTCCTGATACTTGGGTAAGACATTATGAACCTTGCGTTGTTGGAGATGTGCGCTACAACACCCTTGCACAAGACGAAGGAAGGAACACACAAAACAGTGCCATCATGAGCACGGATACGTATGACAAAGAGAGAACTGAAATGTATGCTAACATAACAGACATTGTTCAGTTGCAGTATATCTGCAGTTTCAAGGATCATCGGTGTGTGGTTCTGTTGTGCTGTCGTTGGTATAACCTGTTTTCCAGGATCGCAAAACCCAGAGCTAATGATTATTTCAAGTCCATCAATGTCAAGGCGGCGTACCAGACCGACGAGCCTTTTATTTTGGCAAATCAAGCAACACAGATATTTTTCTTGGAAGACACATTTGCACGTAGCGGTGACTAGAGAGTATTGCAAAGGTTTGAGCAGAGGAATTCGTTTAATGAAGTTGCACAACATGATGATGCTTACACTGCTCCTGATGTACAAGATACCACAGATGTTCCTAATATCTTTGAGAACCATCACGTCAATGACGCCGGAGAAAAGATTGCCTGTCGTGCTGTGGACATACAAGAGTTGATCAAGAAGAAGCCAACGTTCGAGGACGTTGAGGATGAAGAAGAAGATGACACCGTGGGGAATTACGATTCAGACTGATAAACATGGCGAAGATGTTGACGCTGCTGCTGCGGATGATGATTACATTGCTTTTGTTGTATTTTCCTGTCCGAAGACTTTTTTATCTACTATGTGAAATTGTGTTTGCTATGACAACTGAAACCTGATGAACATGTTGTTTAGTATTTTGCTGTGAGAACATCACTTGTTATGTATGCTGATTTGTGTTTGGTGATTGTATGACAACTAAAACATGATGACATTGTTGTTTAGTTGTACTCATATTTGGCTGTGAAACTAGAATTTGATGACATAGTTTGCTGTTGGACTGCAATTTGCTCGACGTCTTCGAATGAGAACAAAGCTGACCCGACAGGGCCTCTGCTATTTATTTATTTATATGAGAAAAAGGGGATACCCCCTGATTACCGTTAATAGAAATCATTAGATGTTCACAACACTATGCCCAGCCTGCTACACAGGTTTCATTCATTACTAGTTTCAGCAAAGTGCTCATGTCGTAGCCACTGAATACATCACGAGTGCTACATACACTGCAAATAAAGAGACAAGCATCCTACAGAGAACATCGGTTTTGCCCATTATCTTCATAAGCTCTTTCATCTCCTCATTGCTGTCAAGGCCGTTCAGCAGCTGTTGCTTGGCCATGATCAGAGGAACTACATCTTTAACCTTCGCTCAGATCTTCCTCTTCTGCCGCTCCTTCGCCATTTGTCCAACACCCCAACCTGCTGGTATTGGGATTCCTCGGCTAACCAAATAATCAGCATAGTTGCATTCCCCACATCAGCAACTTCCCAGAAATACAAATCACACGAATCTTCCCTTTTCTGCACGAATCAAATTGGAAGATCATCAACCAAACTATTAAAAAAAGTTAGCAACTGAAAGCAGAACAACACTTAAACATATTATTACCCCATGATCCGGGCATTTGTAGAAGACTCGGCCAGGGTTGCGGATTGTGGTTGAGACGCGACGGATGACTCTGCGTGATTTGCAGCAGTGGCTCCACACCAATGGCAACGGGTTGCGATGAGCAATCGGCTGCGGTGCGCGTGCCGGCGGGGGTGTGATGAGACCCACCGGCGATGGTATGGGTGGCGACTTGGCGCATATCTAGTTGTTGCCTGCTGAAGAGCAGGTGGACGAGCAGCCAGCGGACATGGTTGCTACGGCCAGAGCTTCTGATGCTAGGCAGAGTAAGTAGAGAAGAGGAGAAGCGAACGTTGGATATGTCAGTTTCATTACTTGCAGAGTAGCATAGCACCATATATAGTCATAGTCTAGGTTTGGATTCGAACCAGCTACAGGAGCATGTATTTCTTTTTTCTAAAACTCGGCAACGTCTCTTTACTAGTACACTAGATTGTTCTGTACGCCTTCCCAAGTCTTTGATTTTCTTTCCCTTTTTTGCGAGGAAGGAAGGTGGACAAAATTGAGAGTTCCTCGGACTCGAACCCAAGACCTCTCGGTTGAAAACCAAGGGTGCTACTCACTTATGTGGCTTAACGTTCCTCGTGAGGAGGATGGCGATTTAACGATTTTCCTCGCAGTTTTCTTCCTATATATAAAAAAGTATGCTACTTGGTGTCCGCTTAGTCAACAAACGATTGTGCCAACCTTGACCATTGGATTGACATTCAACGTCTGTCGCGTTTCTTCAGTCTCTTCTTCCTCGAGCCGCCAAAGCCAAACCAACGCCGGCAAGACGGCCTGCTCCCGCCTCCCACGACTGGCTGTGATCTTCCCCGGCTCCTGTTCGTTCCCGTCCGAGGCCTCACCATCGTCCTCCGCCTTGGTTCGCTCGCCACGGCGCCACCCTCCGGTGTTGTCAACATGGTCAACAACCAAGAGGAATAAGGAGATGACTGTACATGGTGAGGATGACAGTAGGGACCCAGCAGCGCGCCTAGTAATTTTGTTTTTTCGGGACGGAGAAGGGTATCAACTGGGTTGTGCGGGACCCGTGGCCTGTCTAGCCCAGGCTTTTATTTCATATGTTTAGCACATGACCGGCCCAGTTTGTTTTTTCCTTTCTGAAAAATGGTTAGCCAGCTATTTTGTTTTTTGCAGAATAACCAACATAGGCCTACTTGCTTTTCTACGCCCTGCTGGGCCAGAAATCTTTCAAGACGAGCAGGGATGCATTTTGCCCAGAAAATGGGCTATAAGTAATAAGAAATGGGCTATACATAATAAGAAATGGGCTATAAGTAATAACAAAGGGATAATTAGATTTATGCCTCTAGTTGTGTCCCACTCATCTGTTTTACCCCTAATTTCCAAAAGTCACCGGTTCTGTCCAAGTCACTTTGCTCCTCTTATGCGCTTGCCCTTTGACCGTTTGACCGTCAGTTTGAAAACTTCATAACTAATTCATACTAAATCAGAAAAATGCACATAAGATACCAAAATGTTCAGAAAAACACCACCTATATGTCAGTGTCATTTGCATTCATGAAAAATGTGTTGGAAAGTGCACATCCGAGTTTTAGCTCTTTTGATACCACCATAAAAAATTTCAAAAAAATAAAAAAATATGGTGGCAAAGAACGACAAATGTTCTAAGTGCTTGCCAAGTTTCATTAGGGAACGACATTCGTGGAAGTCATGGCAAAAAAATAATCTATTTTGGAGTGCTGATTGTTTTTTCCCACGGCACCCAGGAATGTTTTTCCCTGATGAAATTTGGCAGGCACTTAAAACATTTGTCATTCTTTGACACCAAATTTTTTTGTTTTTTGAACTTTTTTAGATATTACTATTCATGGTGGTAGCATAAGAGCTAAAACTCGGATGGGAACTTTCCAACACTTTTTTCATGAATGCAAATGACACTGCCATATAGGTGATGTTTTTCTGAACATTTTTGTATCTTATTTGCATTTTTCTGATTTAGTATGAATTAGTTATGAAGTTTTCAAACTAAAGGTCAAACGGTCAAAGGGCAAAAGCATAAGAGGAGCAAAGTGATTTGGACAGAACCAGTGAGTTTTGGGAATTAGGGGTAAAACAGACGAGTGGGACACAACTAGGGGCATAAATCTAATTATCCCAATAATAAATGGGCTGTAAAATGAAAAAATAGGGCAAACAGGCAATTAGTTCCAAAATACTGTTTTCTTTCGGATTTTGATATTTTAAATTTCATTGTTTTTGTGCGAGTAAAATTTCATTGAATTTAAATTAAGGTATATTTAGATTTAAAATTAATTTGAATCTGGCTAGAAATTTTAATGTATCTTTGTTTGGGACAGATTTGGAGGCTGACTTGTGGGTCTACTAGGTTGACGTGTACTTTGGCTTTGTCAACTTAGTCCACAAACGATTCTAGCAGCAGTGACCGTTGGATGTTAATCCAACGGCCGTGCTGCTTCTTCAATATCTGATCTTCTTGCTCCAGCCGCCCAAACCAGCTCGGTCGATCGCCGCTCCGCGTCTCGTGGCGGTTGTCAAGACAGCCGCGACCTTGCCCACCCTACTTCATTGTTGGCCAGGCCATTCCCCTACTCACCCACACCTCCTGTTATTCTCTGGCAACGGCAGCCGGACCAGTAAACCCTCGTACTCCCCACCGCATGGGCAACCATTGCCGAGTCTTCCCCGGCTCCGTGTCGTCCACCGCCATGGTGCTCTCGGCGCGGCCTGGTCAACGTGGTCAACGAACGACATCCATCGGCCGTGGACTGTACGCGCAAAATAATGATTCCTCCACCTGACAGCTGGGACCCACCGGAAGGGCCTCTGTATTTCACGAAAAAATGTTCCCCCACTGACATGTCGGACCCACCAGCTATATCTTCACACGCAAGGAAATGCCTCCTTATTACGCACAAAAAAATGAATATCCCCCTGCTAGCTGGGACCCACCATAGTGGGAGGATGACTTGTGGGCCAACTAAGTTGACGGGGACGGAGGGCTTTGTCAACTTAGTCAATATGAACGATTCTAGCTCCAGTGACCGTACGATGTCTATCCAACGGCCGTAGTGCTTCTTCAACCTCTGGTGTTCTTGCTCCAGCCGCCCAAATACTGTCGTGCAGATGCTCCTCGCCTCCGTGGCGGCTATGTTGCCGCGGAGGCCTCACCGCCCCCTACTATTCCCACCGCTGGTCAGGCCCTGCGGTGACGGCAGCCTCACACCGCACTCGAACCAGTGAACCCTCGTACTCCTCTCAGCGCGGGCTTCCACTGCCGCGTCTTTCCCGGCTCCGCGTTGTCCCCTTCCTAGGCCTCGCCGTCGTCCACCGCCGTGGTGCTCTCAGCACGGCCTGGTCAACGTGGTCGAGGAACGACTTCCATCGGATGTTGACTGTACGTGGAGAGGCTGACAGCTGGGTCCACGGCCGCAGCAAGGAAGTGCCTCCTTATTACGCGGAAAATAATGATTCCTCCACCTGACAGCTGGGACCCACCGGACGGGCCACTGTATTTCATGGAAAAAACATTTCCCGATCGCTGGGACCCACTACTTCATCTTCGCACGCAAGGAAGTGCGTCCCGCAAAAAATGATTCGCTTCGATTGCTGGGACCCACCAGCTACACCTTCGCACGCAAGGAAGTGCGTCCGGGCAAAAAAAACAAACAATTCGCCCCCCTGACTGCTGGGACCCACCAGCTACATCTTTGTAGGCAAGGAAGTGCCTGACAGTCGGGACCCACCTGGTCGAAGCGTACATAGCGTTGTCATCCTGGTCACGAACGTGTACGTACATACTGGTCGATGTAGAGGCACGCACGTGTCGTAGTAGAGGCGCACACGTGTCGTAGTAGAGGCGCGCACGTAGCATGTACACATACGTACAGCGGCCAGGGTGCAAGAAAGAAAATACGGCCACGTATGTGTACATACGGGCGGGGTCTCGAATGCCTACTCGCGCATACGTACGGCCAGGGCTCATGTACATGGCTGGGTCAGAACGGAGAAACAGCGTCGTCGTCGTGTTCATGGGGAGGCAACGGAATGTGTTGTGTTCATAGGGAGGCAACGAAATGCATCATGTTCGTGGGGAGGCAACGGAATGCGTCGTCTTCATCGGGAGGCAACGGAACGCGTGGGAGCCAACCGGCTGGGTCGGAACGGAATGCGTCGTCGTGTTCATCGGGAGGGCTTGGACGGAACAGGAGATGGAAACAAGGCCTGGCGTACCGCACAACGGAGGAAACAGACCTCCTATGTTCGGAACGGGGTCCTATTGATCGGGAGGGTGTGGCGTACCGCAAAACAGAGAAACGGACCTCCTACGGTCGAAACGGGGGTCCTGTTGATCGGGAGGGGTGTGGCGTACCGCAAACGGATGAAACGGACCTCCTACGGTCGAAACAGAGGTCCTGTTCATCGGGAGGGGTGTGGCGTACCGCAAAACAGGACTCCACGGGATACTGTTGATCTCCATCGTCGACCTCCTCCTGCCTCCACGGGCTACCGTCGACCTCCTCTAGCCTCCACGGGCTCCTGTTCGTCCAGCCTCCACTGCGCGCTACTCCACCGCCATCGCTCAACCACCCTCCACCATCTACCTGCTCATCCAGCCCTCCACACCACGGGTCCTGTTCAACCACCCTCCACGGCATCCTTCCATCGCCATCGCTCATCCAGCCCTCCACACCACGGGTCTGTTCATCCAGAGGCAACGCCACCGCCATCGCTCATCCACCCCCGCAACGCCATCGCTCATCCAATCGATCGACTTAAGTTAGCAGCAGTAGCGAAGGAATCACTCAATCGGGTTCAGTTAACCGCCATCGATCGATCGCTCAGGTTCAGTAACGCATAGCCTGCAGTGCAATTGCTCGGGTTCAGTTAGAGCCCAACGCCTCGCTCGGGTTCAGTTAGAGCCAATGCCTCGCACACACACCCGTACGTGTATGAGAGAAACGCGCATCTCTCGGCCCCCGACCTCCCACCGTAACCGGGAACTCCCCGAAATTTTCCTCGCCCTCGCTTCTACCACGGATTTTCCCATCATGGACGGCCCAAAGAATGTCATGCAGCTGCGTCTCCGGCCCGCCCAGGACCAAAAGCCCATTTTTGTCATGATTTTTTGTCATAGAAGTAGAAGCCCACCACATCGATGATGATACCAGGTTTTGTCACAATTATCGTCATAGAAGTGTCATATGTATGATAGGAAAAAAATTCGTTCGGCCCAAAATGTCACGGATGTGTATATTTTTTGTAGTGGTCCCGAGCATCATCTCTCCAGCTAAAAAAGAAGTGGCAAGCTAATATTTCAAAATTTGATTCGAATTGACTTAGATGTGGATGTTCGTTCTCCCAAAATTTGAACGAACCACTAAACACCCTCTGCTCGGTGGAACTCTGCGAAGCAAATAAATGGGAGACGCGAAATTATCGGCCTATGTGGGACACATATCAATTGGCCCGTTGTACATCGAGGATAGGTTTGTAACTTCATCCAAGCGTGCCTTCTCCTCAGCTGAAATGACATGTGACGAATAATTCATAAACCATGGGCGGCAAAACACCCTCTCCTCGCCCAAAATCGCCTACGCCGACTATTTCAAAACACGCCCTCCTCGCCCGAAATCGCCCGCGCCCACTATTTCAAAACACGCTCTTCTCGCCCGAAATCGCTCACACCCACTATTTGGGAGAAGCAAAGTTACTCTACTATCCCCGACCCTCAGTACACAGACCCAAGCCCAGAAGCCTAAAGGCAGGGGTAGAACTGTAACTCCCCCCACATTTCAGACAAATGCGTCCATAAGACATGGTTCCCCCTCCCAATTCCCCATTCATACCTCATGGGCGCCAAATCACCTTCTCCATGGAAGCTCCCTTCTCCCTAGCCGCGAAACCTCAGCCCCTCCTCCATGGCACCCCCACCGCACCAAATTCACCATGGCCCTCCTCCCCAATGCAGGAGATGATGTCCGTTAGTCGTCATGCACTGGGCTGTGTGCCTCTTACTCCGTGCTGCCGGAGCTGCCTCGACGACGGCCGCGTGAACCGTACCGGAGCTGATTCACCCCCGTCGTTGTGCACGGCGCCGGAGCGGCTCCAACTTTGGATGCGTCCAGGGCCCCGATGCTGCTTCCCCATAGTCGTCGACCATCGCGATATCTTTGCTTTCCTACCACCGATAGCCACCGCTATCGCCCCGCCTCACCAACTCGGCAGCTGGAGTTGCCTACTTCACCAGGCCGCAAGATAGGTCGTACACTCATCTCAAAAAACTTTACTGAGGCGTCAGTTGTCTGAATTTTTATTCTGGGCCAATCGGTTCCCAATGGGAAGCAGCACCCCTCGAGGCGGTGAAGCTCCTAGGCTACTGGTTGGCTGGTGTCTAACGTAAGGGTGCGGGGGCGCAAGTTCGCTGCGGAATAAGCGCTTAGATGGCTATCCTAGAGATGCATGGGTTGAAGGTACTGCCGCCGCCGGATCTGGATGATGGCGAGTCTTTGTGGATTGGTCGGGGGCGGTGCTACCACGACAGTGCGATGGGGCGGGGAGCGGGGTTTTTATCGGAGCTCTCGCGGCCACGGACGGTGGAGGCAGGCTGCTTTGCCGGTGGTCGCTTGCTCTTTAGGGAAGATTCTGAATAGTGTCAGCCGGGAGGCACAAGACGGCCATCAAGCCATCCAGCGTAGATCAGACAATACCAAAATACATAAAATCATGTGACCCCAATTTAGTCTTCAGTCAACAGATGTGTGACCACTCTCGTACCTTACTGTTGATCTCTTAGGGCATTTCTTCAGATCAGAGATATGTGCCGTTCTTAACATTATGCCTTTTCTGCATCTTCAGCCACACCATATTCCTTCTCACTGCAGCTGCTCCAACAAAGGAAGCATACACCAGAAAGGAGCTATAGTCCCCACTCAACAGTTCCCTACATCGAAAGCACGTGCCCGACATGGACAGCCACAACAACTGCAGGGCCATCGACAAGTCAGCACATGATGCTCACTCCTATGGATGGTGGCCAGATAGGTTGTACCCTCATCTTACTTGTGTGCAACATTTATGGCTTTGTTATTCATCTAAGCATGGAAAATAGATTATCACATTTCACTATATATTCATGCTAATCTCTTATGGGTCTTGTTCAGGAGTTAACGTTGTTCCGTAGTTCAACTAAGAGACTTGTTCTGTAGGTAACGTTGTTCCATAGTTATCATCCATCAGCCAATGCTATCCCACAGGCTGGTGATTATAGTATTATACCACTTCTAGTATTACCTATGTTGTTCTTTAATACTTTTGTGTGCCATCTAGTTAATCTCGAGTATAAACGATACATATTCTGTAGCTTTCATCTGTGTTCTCCCTTTAGTTTTTGAGACCTGTTGCTACTATTTAACCCCAGTCCTACTATTTATGTCGTCTCCTACAGGCACTCATTACATAAATCTAACTACTAGTTGTCTTCCATGCATGTCAGATATAATTGCAACACTGATATATCCACAAGAACCTCATGGAGCAATGTAACGACCAACAAACTTGACGTCAATGATACCCAATATGATGGAACATGTAAAGGTAGTTCTTCGGAAGACTTGCAGGAAGATGATGAATCCTATTCACCCCACAAGGTCCTTGCTCTAACTTGGCCCGTGATATGGGTACAACATGCATATAATGTCCTGGAGTGCATCTAATCTGTTGCAATGCCATGTGCTTAGCCTGCTGATCATGCATGTAAATATGTCATGCCTTCCTGTTTTTCAGTACCTATTCCATTCATGATAACATGTTTTCAAATTCAAGTACTGCCATTCTACTCTATCACAATGCCATCTACTTAGTTTGGACATCATGCTTTTGAATATCTTATGCATTGTTATTCATCAGTATGTACTTCATCTGTCTACCATACCATGTTCTTTTACATTGAAGTGATGTTCTAGTGGTCTGTTGCAATACCATCTTAGTTTCCCAATCATACATGCATATGTTACCTTAGTGTTTCTTTGTATGTATTCTGCTAGCATACAGTTTTACATTCAACAAGTGTTGTTTTTACTATGTTGTCTTGTCGTATCCCTAGCTCTTACATCATACTCCCTCCATCTGGATTACATGTCACGGAAATGGATAAACATGGATGTATCTAGAACTGAAATACGACTAGACCCATCCATTTATTTCCGGATGGAGGGAATACTTGTCAATATGCCATGCCTTTCTATTCTTCAGTACGTATTCCATCTCTCTGCTGTAGCATGTTTTATAATTGAAGCACCATTCTTCTATATTACGCATGCAAGGGGAAGGCGGCTATGTTAGAATCTGAAGGGTTACAAACAAGATCTTTGCAAAAGATCCAAACGCCAGGAGATAGTAAACCAACTCCAGTTTTCATATACTGCTCCAGCACAGAGAAACCCAACTCCTATTGATAATAAGCAGCTTCCAGTGGCCAATGAACTAGTTCGCTCCAGTCCAACAAAAATATGTCAACTCCATTCTAAGAAGCATGTGCATATCCTTGCATCATGAAAATTTATAGCATTCTGATCATATTTTCTACATGTTTCTTACCCATCTCTCTTTAAGAAAATAAGCTTAAAGGATAGAAGACTTTCTGCACTGGGATCATATTCGAGGAAACTATCTTGCGGGAATTCTCCATGCTCCAATGTTGATGTAAGTACCTATTGTATATCACTACATTTTTACATCAGCATGTATTTTGTTAGTTGGCGTGAATCCAACCTTTGTCTGATCTAAATTTAGTTGTAGCAAAATGTATAATTAAAGGTGACAATGTTGATTTTTGTATGGAAAATTGCCTCGTAGTTTTGCATACTTAGCTGCATGAGTGTACCATCTCATATCATGCACATTACTGAATTGTAGTGCTGCTCTGGTTGCTCATTCATTCATTGTGTCAATGTTGCTTTCATATTACCTTACCTGGCTGATGATAGCTGTGCCATATTGTGTTAATTTGGTGTAGGCTGGTGTGGTCTGGTTGCCCAAATGTTCGTTGTGTCAATGTTGCTTTCCTATTATCTGACCTGGCCAATGACAGCAATGCTAGTGTGTTAATTTGGTGCAGGATGCTGAAGATAAGAAGACAAACTCTTAAAACAGCAAGGCAACCCCATTGTTTCTTTCCAATAAATCTAGGCCAGATAATATGGCAATAACTCTTGATTAATCTGTTAGGTTCCCCTCCTAATTTATGTTATGATGCATTGGTCGAGACACTCTCCACATTCAATAATCCAAGCCTGCCAAAATTGCCATCTGAATCTATTCAGTTTCCTCTATCTCGAATGCAACGGAAAAATGTATGTTTGTGGACCAATTACTGGCTGAAGCAATGATGGAAATCATGGAGGAATCAGAGGTGCATATTCTTGTGCAACAACAACTGATCAATGTTTTCAGAGACAGTGTAGCAAAGAAGGAAGAACTTGCTCACATGCTTATGGGCGTCATCCGTGCTGAGGTTGCAGATTGTGACATTGTAGATCGTTAGGTTCTGTTCATTTATTTGCATTGGCATCAATCTTTGATTGCCCAGTGGATGTAATTTCCTATAATATATGCTGGATGTGCAACGTTTTCCCTTGTATGTCATACCTTAGCTTAGTGCGCCTCGCATTCCAGCTAACTAGACACTAGGAAGCTAAAAAGCAGTGAAATTATTAGTTAGCACATACAGTCGTGGGCCCTATATGAAGGAAGTAGCCCACTGCCCTTAATGGACTTCCCTAATGGGCTCGCAGGGGCCAAAATTCTCATAGGACTTTGATTGATCGGTTCTGGTCCTGTGCATAACTGCTCGTCGTAATGGGCTCAAATTATCTAATTGGGCCTACAGACATGTTCGAACTTTAGTGGGCCCATTAAGTTAATGGGTCGTAACCAAGCCGAAAGCTCCATTGAGTCGCTATAATTGAAACGAGCCGACAGTTAATGCTCGGCCCTGTTACCTCCCGGGTCGTTAACAGGCCGACATCAAAGCAGGCAGCAGGTGGGCCCATTTGATTTCACGGGCCGTTAACAGGCCGATACTAAGGTCGGGCTACATATGGCCCAACTATACTGTGGGCCTTTAGCAGGACGAAAGAGAAAGCGGGCTCGTACTGGACCATGAAGAGCATGGGCCGCTAAGAGGCCAAAAGTCAGGTCATATTGTATATGGCCCAACTGGGTTGTGGGCCTTTAGCAGGCCAAAAGAGAAACCGGGCTGGTATTGGACCATGAAGAGCCTGGGCCGTTAAAAGGCCAAAACTCAGGTCGGACTGCAAATGGCCCAACTCATTTATGGGCCGTTAATAGGCTGAAAGACACACCGGACCGGAAATTGGCCCAACACTTAAATGGGTCGCTAAAAGGCCGAAAGACGTACATCCTGAAAATTGGCCCATCCCTTGAATGGGCCGTTAATAGGCCGAAACCACATTGGGTCGATATTGAGCCCAAATATATAGCGGGTTGTTAATGGGCATGAACTTACGATGGGCTGCAATGGTGTCAAATCGTTAATGGGCTGTTGACGAGCCGAATTGGCACATCTCGTCTGGGTCGTGGGCTTAAATGGACCTGACACAAGTAGGCCTTGTATGGGCCGACCTGCTAATTTTTACTAGGCCAACCTTTTTTACCAAAATGGGCCACTGTTGGGCCTTGCCACGTGCCGACGTATCATAGGCGCCTCCCGTACTATGAGTGGATGACATCTGTCCTAATGCTGAGCCGACACGTGGATCCTCTAGCGAATGAGAATTTTACGCGTGGAAAATCCCCATTGGTCGGGGCTGTTAACGGGTTATTGGATCCAAACCGGAACCCGATAGCTTAACAACGGCCCGTTATGGTGGATGCCACGTGTCGGTTACCCTTGACGAAAGAACTTCTATGAAGCACCATTTATCGTCATTTAAGTGGACACTTCCGTGATGATAATTTTGGTATTGTCATGGAACACTTCTACGACATCACAGGTATGACTATCTTGATTCTGTCATAAAATCGTCATGGATGTACATGCATGACAGAAAACGTGACATACTATGACAAACACGTATCATGACAAAAGCGTATTTTTTGTAGTTAAACCATTGGGGAGGCCATCTTTATCACCCTTGCTGCCTCCATGGTGATGTGCGAATAGTTCATCCTCGGGGCTGAGGGTATGTACTAGTAGCTATGTGTTTTATCTCTCTATCTCTCTCTCCCATGTTCTTGATGGATTCCGATCTTGATGTATCATGAGCTTTGTTAATAAAGTTGGATCATATGATATTCACCTCCCTCTCTTATTTTCATGATGAATTGAGTCTTTCTCTTTGAGGTTTCTTTATGTTGGATTGAATATTTTGAATTTGAAATCACTTGATGCATGTCTAACTCGTGGATACCCGTGGTGACATTGGGGTAATCTAGGTGACATAAGACTTAAATGATATGTATCATATGGTGTTGTCGTAGTATGATCTCTAGGGCTATCCATGACACTTTGGGAGTGATCCAATAGATTGATTAGAAACACAACTTTAAGGTGGCTTGCTACCTATGCAATTTTGTGCTAATTTCTCCAATAGAAATAGAAACTTTGGAGTGATTCTTTGCTGCACTTTGAGGGATTATCATGTGATTCAATTATGTCAATGATGTTGAGAGATTGCACTAGCGAAAGTATGAACCCTAGGCCTTATTTCCTAGCATTGAGACACCGTTTTTAGCTATTTTTGTTGCTTGCTACATTGCTGTTTTTATCCATTTAGATTACAAAAACCTATTTCTACCATCCATATTACACATCTATCATTATCATTTCGCCGAACTAGTGCACCTATACAACAAACAATTGTATTGGGTGTGTTAGGTACACAAGAGACTTCTTGTATTTTGTTGCAGGATTGCTTGAGAGAGAACCACCTTCATGCTACACCTCCCATAGATTGATAAATATTAGATCATCCACTTGAGGGAAATTTTCTACTACCCTACAAAACTCTGTTCTTGGAGGGCCAACCAAGTCTACAAGAATAAAGTTGCGTAGTAGACATCAAGCTATTTCTAGCGCCATTGCCGGGGAGGTGAGTGTTTGAAGGTATATTATTTTAGTTTCTTGTTTTATTCACTAGTTTGGTTTATAAAAGAAAGCTACAAAAAATGAAGTGAAGTTGCATCAAATTGTTTATCTATATGAAGTTCTTTTCTGGCGCCGTTGTTGGGGAGGCTAGGTAAGCGGCACTCACATCTCGTTAACGAAGCTCTTTTCTGGTGCCGTTGCCGGGAAGGTTAGTGCTTGAAGGTATATCTTTAGATCTTACAACTGAATCTTTCAGTTTCTTGTTTTATCACTAGTTTAGTCTATAAAATAAAACTACAAAAAAATGGAATTGAGGTTGCTTAATATGCTTCATCTTTTAAATATATTTCCTGAAAATAAGGATTCCGAAAATTGTGCTCAATTACTAGAAGAAGAATGCAATAAAATGTTTGGCACTAAATTTTTGAATGATGAGCATGATTGCAATGTTGTTAGTTTGAATTCTTTGAATATCCATGATGATAATGATATGCAAAGCCACAAGCTTGGGGATGCTATGTTTGATGAATATGATATTTTTAGTCCCCCAAGTTTTGATGAGAATATTTATTATGATGAAAATATGCCTCCTATATATGATGATTATATTGATGAAAGTGGGTTTGGAAGAGTGTCAACTTTAGGAAGTAATCATCCCACTATTTTGGATGGTGTTGAATCTTATTGTGATAATTATGAAAGTGGATCTGGAGACGTCATGACTTTATTTAGTGATGATTCCACTATTTCAGGATCAAAGTTGCTATCTATGATGATTATTGTGATGACATGTATGCTATAAAGAATAATGATAACCATGAAACTTGTCATCTTGATTTTAATTTTCAATTGGATTATGCCTCACATGATAGTTATTTTGTTGAGCTTGCTCCCACTACTATTCATGAGAAGAAATTTGCTTATGTGGAGAGTAATACAATTTCTATGCTTGTGCATCATGAAAATAATCCTTTATGTGATGGTTATATTGTTGAATTAATTAATGATGCTACTAAAAATTATTATGAGGGAGGAATATATGCTTGTAGGAATTGCAATAATATCAAGTTTCCTCTCTATTTGTTGAAAGTTTTGAACTTATGCTTGTTTTGCCTTCCTATGCTAGCTGATTCTTGTTCCCACAAGTTGTTTGATCACAAAATCCCTAGGCATAGGAAGTGGGTTAGACTTAAATGTTCTAGTCATATTCTTCATGATGCTCTCTTTGTGTTTCAATTCTTATCTTTCATGTGAGCATCATTGACATCATCATGCCTAGCTAAAAAGAAATTAAAGAAAAGCGCTTGTTGGGAGACAACCCAATATTTAGACCTACTGTTTTGTTGTGTTCACATGATTAGGATACTGTATTAATCATGTTTTATAGCTTTTGTGTCAATGAAGTGCCAAGTAAAGCCTTTGGGATAGTTAACTTGACTCTGTGCAAAAATAGAAACTTTTTCTCTCAGTCCAGGAATTTTGAAAATTCAGTGGAATGTGGTTTTGATGTGAATATTTTACATATGATTGATATACGAATTGCCTATGTTGTACTAATTTTTCGGAATTATTGGAGTTATAGAAGTATACAAAGTTTCCAGATTGCTACAGACTATTCTGTTTTAAACAAATTCTGTTTTCTATGTGTTGTTTGCTTATTTTGATGAATCTATGAGTAGTATCGGAGGGTATGAACATGGAGAAGTTGGTATACAGCAGATATAACACCAATATGAATTTAGAATGAGCTCACAACAGTACCTAACTGGTGATTTGCTTTCTTATACTAACGGATCTCATAAGATTTTCTGTTGAGTTTTGTGTTGTGAAGTTTTCAAGTTTTGGGTGAAGTTTCAATGGACTAAGGAACAAGGAGTGGGAACAGCCTAAGCTTGAGGATTCCCAAGGCACCCCAAGGTAATATTAAAGGACAACCAAGCAACTAAGCTTGGGGATGCCCCGGATGGCATCCCCTCTTTCGTCTTCGTTCATCGGTAACCTTACTTGAGGCTATATTTTTATTCACCACATGATATGTGCTTTGCTTGGAGCATAATTTTATTTTGTTTATATTTGCTTGCTGTTATTTAGAATAAGGTTTTGTATCTTTTAGTTCAATAAAAGTGTCAAGTATAGCCTTTACCATGCTTATTTTGCAAGTCTATATGTTGCTGTTTGAAAGCAGAAAGTTTGCTGGTATGTTTTGAATATTGGTGAATAGTCAGAACATATAAAATATTGAAATTTTTACACAATGAGTAGCAACAAATTTTATACAGTGTGGTAATTTTTCAGAATTTTTGGAGTTAGGGAAGTATGATTCCTTTTGCATTCTTTACAGATTGTTCTGTTTAGACAGATTGTTGTTATGTTTGCATTGTTTGCATATGTTTGCTTGTTTAGTGATTCTATTTGAGGATAGGAGTATTAAATATGTAGAGGCATTTAGTAGGAAATATCAAATAATAATTTTAGTGATTTGCTACAGTAGAGAATGATACGGTTTTGCATTGATTTATACTAACTTATCTCACGAGTTCTTGTTGAGTTTTTTGTGGATGAATTTTTTAAGAATAAGGGAAACCGTGATATGAGGGGAATTAAGAAGAAACAAGAGCTCAAGCTTGGGGATGTCCATGGCATCCCTAATTAATATTTCAAGAAGTCTCATGCATCTAAGCTTGGGGATGCCCCGGTTGGCATCCCACCTTTCTTCTTCAACATCTATCGGTTAGTTTTGGTTGAGCCTAAGTTTTTGCTTCTTCACATGATATGTGCTATCCTTGCAATGTCATTTTATTTTATTAGGTTTTTCTTGTTGTTTGAATAAAGTACTTAAGATCTGAAATACTTAAATGAGAGAAAGTCCTCACACAGCTAAATAATTATTTGACTACTCATTGAAATTCACTTTTATCTTTTTGGACTAGTTTGTCATTTACTCTCGTGCTTCACTTATATCCCATGAGTAAATGGTTGAATGAATTCAATATCATAAATCTGAATTTATATATGTTTCATATGCTTATACCATGGGGAATAATGACTTCACATATAAGAAGTAGAGGTGGTAAATTTATTGAAAGTTAGCAAACATAGTATTGGTCACTTGAACAATTCATGAAAGAATATTGAAGGAAGAGAGATTTCACATATAAATATACTATCTTGGACATCTTCTAGATTGTGAGCCCCATTAAATATTTTCAAACTTGATCAAATTAGTTGAAGTTGGACAAGGAAGACAACTTAATGAGTTATGTTTGGGTATATTTGTATAGAAGTTATATTGTTATGGATCCTCCAACATGCGGTGCTTGCTTTTTAGAATCTTTTGATAGCCAAAATTTCTGTACTAAGAGGAAATACTACTTGTGCATCCAAAATCCTTGAACCAAGTTTCTTCCATGAGTGTCCACCATATCTACCTATATGCGGTATTTACCTGCCGTTCCAAGTAAGTTTGCCTGTGCCGAACTCTAAACCTTCAAATAATAATTTGTTTTGTATGCTTGAATCGCTCATGTAGCGACTAGGGGCTGTCAGTATCTTCCATGCTAGGTGGGTTATTCTCATGATGAGTGTTTATTCACTTATCATTCATGAGAGAGTGGTTGGTAATTGGGATGCCCAGTCCTATGATCAAAAGATGAAAATTGAAATCACAAATAATTAAACAAAACTCCCCCAGGATTGTTGATAGTTGGACGGTACCCGTTGTTTTGGACCAGCCGTGGAATGTGCTTGTTGGTGGTGGGGGAGTAATGTAAGTGCATCTAGTGCCCCTTAGTGATTTTGGTGTATTGAAGACTTATAGGTTAAGTAACTGATGCGTTTGTGAGTGTACACAGGTCTATATGTCTATGAGGAGTTTGATATTTACAGAGAAAGTCGACCCTAAAATGAAGTTCTTCGATGAAGACTTTGATATTCTAAAGACTTTAGAAGACTTTGAAAGTGAAGAAATTGGTGTGACCTTGAAGACTTGATATTCATTCGAGGAATATGAAGCGTGAAGACTTTTGTTTTCGTAGTTTCATTTTCTCTTTCTTGAGTCATAGGAAACACCGTCATTGTTAAAGGGGTCGAGGAAATACTAAGGAAAAATTTCCATGTGATGCTCAACTCAAAATCCTAAACCTACCAATCCCTTGAGTGAAGCCATTGGAAATCTCATACAGATTCAGTCAAATTCTTCAATGACAGAGACGCAGTTCTTACAGTCACCGATGACTTTACTCGATCGAGGAGTTAGGAATTCGCCAGTCTGAATTGCCTACGATGAGGAACATGATAGCCCCGAGGAATTTGAGAGTCAAATTTCCGGCCGTTCTTGTGTTCTTTGGCTGTCCCAAAATATCTTATCCACCTAATGGTCATATCATTGAAGGGCATTTATGTCTTATCATGTCGGGCTGCTCCCTAGGCTATAAATAGCCGCCCCTACAACCACTAGCTGGTTGGCTGCTCCAAGAGAACTTGACACTTGTCATTTGAGAGCAACCCATCCTCCGAGGACTTTGGCGAAAATCATCAAGTGAGGAAAATACCAAAACCAAACCCCCACAAACCCAAAGTGATTGAGCATCAGAAGAAATTGATCTGCGTGGATCCGACGCTTATTACCTTTGAAGATTGTGCTTCTTCCAGACGGTTAGGCGTCAAGGTCTAGAGCATCCAAGAGAAATTGTGGATCGCCGAGTGACCAAGTCTGTGAAGGTTTGGAAGTCACTGAAGACTTACCACGAGTGATTGGACGAGGCCTGCGTGGTCTTAGTTGAAGGAGAATACGGTGAGGACTGGGTGTCTGAGTTGCGGCTCGAGAGATCGGGTGTCCGGACTGTGTGTCCTCGAGTTTAAATACTCGGCCGCTCCAACCAGACGCATAACCGAGAAAGCAGTTGAACTGGTTTACCCAATCATTGTCTTCACCAACCGATTGGTTCTATTTCCTCAACTCTTCCATTTCCTCATTCATGTTGAATGTTGTTCATATCGTGCTTGAAGACTTTGGTGAAGACTTTCACAAATTCCTCGGTTCAATTTCTTGATCTGTTTGTCTTCATCTTGCTATCCTGTGTTTACGCTTTCCGTACTCCGTTTTAGTCTTCATTTCATCATGCTGACTATGTGTGTATCCTGTTATGTTTACTTCTGAGTACATATTCCGCTGCAAGTAGTTCTTCGCTAAGGAATTTCCTCACCAGCAAATTCATCAGTGAAGAATTCATAAAAATCGCCTATTCACCCCCCCTCTAGTCGATATAACGCACTTTCAATTGGTATCAGAGCAAGGTACTCCCTTGTTCTCTGTGATTTTGGTTTAACCGCCTGGAGTTTTAGTTATGTCGACCGCAGGTATGATCAAGGTCTCGGCTGGGTGTCCTACCTTTGATGGAACGGACTACCCCTACTGGAAGAACAAGATGCGAATGCATCTTGAGGCAATTGACAATGATCTCTGGTATGTTGTGGAAAATGGTGTCCCCTATGTCACGGAAACACTGACCGCTACCGATGTGAAGAGATTCAAACAACTCGATTCTCAAGCGAAGAATATCATCGGTGGCCATCTGAGCAAAGGACAGTATGGAAGAGCGAGTGCTTTGGAAACTGCTAAGCTTATCTGGGATAGGCTGTCCAAAGTAAACGAAGGAGTCTCAACTCAGCGTGACTCTCGAGTCGATGTTCTTCGGAATCTCTTCAACCGCTTCAAAAGACTCGACAATGAGAATGTCCAACAAACCTTTGATCGCCTCACTGACATCTCAAATGAGCTTCAAGCCCTCGGTGCCACTGACATCACTGATCATGAAGTTGTGAAGAAACTGCTGAGATCGCTTGATTCCTCATTTGATACTCTGGGACTGATGATACAAGAACGTGCCGACTACAAGTCGCTTGATCCTGCTGATATCCTCGAAAGGCTAAACACTCACGAGTTCGACTTGCAAAAGAGAGATCTCTATGGCTCAAACTATGACAAACCACGTGCCACGAAGGCTAAGGTTGTGTCGACTCGAATGTGAGGATTACGGTAGTAGCCTTGGTGATCCTAAAGAACTGAGCCAGGATCTAGCTCTGCTTGTGAAGAAATTCCAGAAGTTCACAAGACGTGGTCGCTTTGGAAAACCCTCAAGAGGAAATGATTCCTCATCCAGTGACTACAAGAGAAGACTTTGCCACAAATGCAAGAAGCCTGGTCACTATACTCAAGATTGTCCTTAGTGGGAAAAGGAAATGAAGAAGAAGAAATACAAGGATTACAGTTCTGATGTTATGAAGAAGAAGAAGAAATCGTCAAAATCTTCGTCATCAAAACCCTCAAAGTCTTCATCTCACAAGAAGGGCAGCTCCAAGAAAGCTCGGGAATTCATTGGCAAGGAAATGGACTTTGAAGCTGAATCTGAGGAAAATGATGAAGAGGAGGAGTCTGAAGAATCTGAGTCTGGTGTGGCGAGTCTGGCCGTTGCTACTGCTTTCGTCAGCAAGTCCATCTTCAACACCGAAGAAACTGACTCCACCGACAAGCCTAATGAAGATAATGATGGCTACGCTCCCACCTATTGCTTCATGGCAAAAGGAGCTAAGGTACTCAAATACAACTCCTCTGACTCTAGTGAAAATGAATCTGATGAGGATCTCAAGCCCAGCTACTCTAAACTCGCTAAAATTGCTGTGAAACAACAACGGGCTCTTGAAAAGGTTCAAAACATGCTAGATAAAAGTGATGATATGTTGGGTGAAGAAATGGATCACACTAAAGCCCTAACTGAAAATCTTCAGAGACTTCAGTCTAAATATGATAACCTTCAAGGTCATCATAACTCTCTCTTGTCTGATCATGAGAAACTTTCTTATGAATTTCTTCAAGAAAAGCAAGATCATGAGAAGCTTTCTCTTGAAGCTATTCAAAGAAAGGAAGATCTTGAAAAGCTAAGAGTGGTTATGAAGATCTTCGAAGGGCGCGATTCATTACTAGCTCAACAAATCAGCGCTTCTCGGGAAGAATTTGTTCCTCCATGCTTAAAGTGCATTGAGCGTGAATCGCTAATTCTTCACTGAATGTTCAAATGCTTCAATTGTTACAAATTCTTCATCTGCCTCTGCTATCACTAATTCCTCATCGAGGACATTGCTAGTATCACTCGACAATGCAGGTTGAAGGAATTGTACATGCGAGCATGTACAAAAGCCTCAAAGGGCATCAGACACTTTGTGATGTGCTCAAAAAGCAAATCCTCAACAGAAACCCTAGGGAAGAGGGTATTGCCTTTGAGAGGAAACTCAATGCCGATGGAACATATTGGAAGCCTGAGCAGTATCCCAAAACCTCATGGGTTCTTTGCAAAGGGACCTCCAGTTGATCCATCTAACTTATCTGGCTTTACATGTGAACCTCCTCATTCTTCTGATGAGTCATTTGACTCCAACTATAAACTGTTCAAAAATCAGAATGGTGAAGTATTTGCTAGATATGTTGGCACTAACTGCAGGAACGGTTCCCCTATGAAGAAAATCTGGGTTCCCAAAAGTTGTGTTGAAAGTCTTGGTGAATGTCCTCATGACACCACATGAAGAACAGAACCCCAGATCAAATTCTTCATATGGACCAAATTCTTCACGAGGATCAAATTCCTCAAGCTGGATCAAAGTCCTCATATGATTATCATCGTGCTAACAACTCTGTCTCGCAGGGTAGAGCTAAGGGCTATGAATATGTGCATTATTCTTCAAACCATTATGTTCATAAGTCCTCGAAGAATTACTCTGCTTATTCATATGCATACCCTAACCCCTCTCATGCTAAGCGAAATGGTTTGGCATCTTTGCCACCTTTATCACATGGTGCTCGCAGGATGATGAACTCTTTGCCACCCCTCCAGATGTGGGTGGTGAAGAAAAAGAACTAATCTCCTATGCAGGGTCAGGTCTCGGGCGTGCTCTAACGTCTGAAGAATTTCTTTGGGACCTCACAAAATGCACGAAAGGACGCAGGCGAATCATGATGAAATGAACTTTCATTTCACACGTCCTCATACTGCTATATCTGTTTACTGCTTAATGAAATTCATCTGATGAACTTGATATCATATTCTTCACTGATTAAGCATATGAGATTGTAAGCTACACTAATTCATCTGCAGGATGATCAACCCAAAACCACTGAATGGGTCCTCGATAGTGGATGTACAAATCACATGACTGATGACAAGAATCTATTGATGGATGCTCCCTTATCACCGTCACCTCTGAAGCATATCATCTTTGCTGACAAAGGCAAAAGTCGGTATTGGGTCTTGGTAAGGTTGCTATCTCTAAGGATAAGCACATGGACAAAGTCATGCTTGTTGAGTCCTTAGGATACAATCTCATGTCGATCTCAATGCTTTGTGATCTTGATATGGTTGTTGTCTTTGGCAAATATCATTGTGTTGTGATTATGGAAGTGACAATTCCAAAGTCTTGAAGGCTTTAGGAGAGGAGATCTGTATATTGTTGATTTCTCTACAGGACCACAACCAGCCGTGTGTCTACTCACAAAAGCTTCAGAAGGCTGGCTATGGCATCGACGACTTGGTCATGCAGGCATGAGGAATTTGAACACGCTTGCAAAGAAGAAGCATGTCATTGGCATTGAAAATGTCAAATTCCTCAAGGATCACTTATGCGGAGCATGTGAAGCCGGAAAAATGACCAAGGCCAAGCATCCAGCAAAGACTATCATGACCACTACCCGTCCATTCGAATTGCTTCACATGGACCTCTTCGGACCAAATCATTATTCAGCAGTCACTAATGATGCATCTCTATATGGTTTTGTCATTGTTGATGATTATTCTCGATATACATGGGTACACATTGTTACTTACAAACATGAAGTGCAGGAAGTCTTCAAACAATTTTCCTCGAGGGCTTCAACCAACTTTGGTGTGAAGATCAAGCATATCAGAAGTGACAATGGAACTGAGTTCAAGAATTCTGGTCTTGATGCTTATCTTGATGAACTTGGTATTACTCATGAATTATCTGCTACCTATACTCCTCGGTGAGAATGGCGTCGTGGGCGCAAGAACAGAACTCTTATTGAGATGGCTTGCACTATGCTTGATGAATACAAAAGCGCCTCAATGTTTTTGGATTGATGCAATTGATACCGCTGCCACATCATCAACAGAGTATATCTTCACAAATTCTAAAGAAGACGCCTATGAACTCCTCAACGACAAGAAACCCAATGTGAGTTATTTCAAAGTCTTGATTGCTAAATGTTGGATTAGAGATCCTCACCACAACTCTAAATTTGCACCGAAAGCACATGAAGGTTTTATGCTTGGTTACGGAAGGAGTCGCACACCTCTGAGTCTTCAACATTGCTCTTCACAAGATTGTTGACCTTTGTAGATGTGCGGTTCGATGAAACTAATGGCTCGTAAAGAGAGCACCTACCTTCGTGTTAGATGAACCAGCACCGAGGATGCTATCAAGCTCAAGGCAAGCGAGGATGTCATTCCTCTTGAAGAATTCTTTGAAGAATTCATTCTGTTCGTGAAGAACATCGAGTGATGCACTGAAGAACATGATGAGGAAAATGGTCTTTGAAGAAAATCTGATCAAAATCCTCGCGACAGCCCACTCATCCACGCATTGCAAAAGAAGTGCAAGTGGAGAAGATCATCGATGACATTAGCGCAGCAGGTCCTCTCACACGCTCAAAGGCTTCACACTTATCTAACTTTTGTGGGCACTATGCTTTTGTCTCTATCTCAGAGCCCACTAAGGTAGATGAAGCATTTGGAGCGGAGTGGATTCAGGCTATGCAAGAAGAATTACATCGATTCGAGTTGAACAATGTGCAGGAATTGGTAAATCGCCCAGATCCTCGCAAGCATAATATCATTGGCACAAAATGGATCTACCGCAACAAGCAAGATGAAAATGGCCTTGTGGTGAGGAATAAGGCACGACTAGTAGCTCAAGGCTACACACGAGGTTGAAGGAATTGATTTCGATGAAACTTTTGCACTGTTGCTAGACTTGAGGCTATTCGCATTTTACTTGCCTATGCTAACCATCATGATATCATCTTATATCAAATGGATGTGAAAAGTGCATTCCTCAATGGTAAGCTTGAGGAAGAAGTATATGTTGCTCAACCCCTGTGTTTTGAAGATCCCAAGAATCGACAAGGTCTTGAGACTCAATAAGGCCCTCTATGGCCTCAAGCAAGCCCCTCGGGTGTGGTATGACACATTGAAGGAATTCTTCGTGAAGAATGGCTTCACACCCGTTCACTCGACCCTACTCTTTTACTAAATCATATGATGGTGAACTGTTTGTGTGCCAAATATATGTTGATGATATTATCTTTGGCTGTACTAACCAACGATATAGTGATGAATTTGCCTATATGATGAGTGAAGAATATCAAATGTCTATGATGGGAGAATTGAAATTCTTCTTAGGTCTTCAAATTAAATCAATGACACAATGGCATATTCATATCTCGGAGAAATACCTCAAAGATGTCTTGAGGAAATTCGGCATGCAAGATTGCAAAGGCGTCAAAATTCCTATGCCCACAAATGGCCATCTATGCAATCGATGAAAATGGTATTGACTTGATCACAAGGTATACCGCTCCATGATTGGTTCTTTATTGTACTTATGTGCATCTAGGCGGATATAATGCTTAGTGTTTGCATGTGTGCCCGATTTCAAGCTGCACCGAAGGAATCACACCATAAGGTGTGAAGCATATTCTTGATATCTAGCTCACACACCAACACTAGGATTATGGTACCCCAAGGGCTCTGCTTTTGATCTCATTGGATATTACGACTCGACTATCTTTGGTGATCGTGTGGACCACAAGTCAACATCGGCACTTGTCATTTCCTTAGACGATCTTTGGTCCATTGGTCCTCGAAGAAATAGAATTGCGTATCACCGTCTCTGCTGAAGCTGAATACATTGCTGCTGGCTCATCTGTGCTCAAGCTGCTTTGGATGAAGCAAACCCTCAAGGACTATGGCGTCAACGTGAAGAATGTGCCTCTCCTCTGCGACAATGAGAGTGCCATCAAGATTGCTCACAACCCAGTTCAGCACTCGAAGACTAAGCACATCCAGATTCGTCATCATTTTCTTCGTGATCATGTGTTGAAGGGCGACATCTCCATCGAGCACGTGAAGACTGAAGAACAACTAGCTGATATCTTCACTAAGCCCTTGGATGAGAAGAAATGTAGCAAGTTGCGGTGTGAGCTAAATATCTTGGAATCTTCGAATGTTCTTTGAAAAGGACACACATCCTAACTCTTATGCAGAATTGATGACTTAGATGTGCAACACATGAAGAAACGTTTTTCTTCAATCAATGAAGAATAACACTCTAAGTGTGAAGAAATTAATGAAGAATTTGATTCTCAGAACCCTACGACAATTGTACGCAGTGTCTGAAATCATCATTCTTATACGGTGGGCTACGCCACCACAAAAGTTGAAAATCTTCAATTTGAGTTTTTCCTCATTTTTGAAATTCCTCAGTTTTTCAAATTCTTCAACTTTGCAAAATCTTCAATGTTTCCGTCGTTTTTATTCATTGGCTATATATATATGCGAGTTTATGTCCTCTACAGCATTCACTTATTGCTATTTCTTCAAGTTGTGATTTCTGCTAAGTGAATGTGATCGGACCCTTCCCCCTCTATGCTATACTCAACCCAATCTATTCACAAATTCTTCATGTGCGTTCTGATTGAAACTCGTTCAAAGTCTTCACTGTGTCTTTGACAGCTGAAGAAATTGCGAACGAAATTTTTAAAAACAAATCTTATCCAGATTTCCGGTTTTACCGCTCAAACCGTTCCACATCCCATGATACATTAGTTTAATCACCCACGATCTTACACGATCTCATCTGCACAGTACGTGGGTGACACATGTCGCGTGAAGGAGAAAGGGCAGGGGCATGTTCGTCCCAAAATCTTCGGGCGAACAGTTTTTCACCGTGGCTATAAATACCCTCTCCTTCCTTACTTCATTTACTCGCTTTCGATCGCTGTCTCTCGCTCGAGCTCTCCTCAAACCCTAGCGCCGCCGCTACTCCATCGCCGTCGGTGAGGAAGAGCTTCACTGCCTCGACCTCGTCGCCGTCGTACTCGCGCCGGCCGCGGAAATCTTCACTCTGCCGCCGCCGTAGCCGTCTCCCTCTGCCAAGTTAGGGCGTGGGAGATCTAACGTGACGAACTTCACTACGGTTCACCTCTGTTCGTCGTGTTCTTCAGTTCGGGTAATTAAAAGTCACTTTTATTACTCACTTTGATTCTCAAATCTTTCTGAAAATCTTCAAAGGTGTTTTTGTTCTCCAAATCTTCACATATGAACACCTCACACACTATATGCTCTTGATTTATCTCTCTAAGCACTCATTTCTTCAAGATTCCTCAATTGTGCGGATTTTCAATCTGTACAACTCTGGAACCTAAGACGAAACGCTTAGTGAAATTCCTCAAGGCTCAACTGGTCAAATTCCTCAAAACTTGTCTTTTTTCAAAAAAATCTTCTGTGAATGCATATGACCTCTCCAAATTCCTCGCACCTACACTCTGTTCACAGGTACTCATGTCCGCTGCTGAATCACTAGATTCTCATCAACTTAACTCATTTGCAGCGTTCCTCGAAGAAAAACTGCATACTTCTTCAGAGTGCTCTATAGTTCAAATTCCTCATATGAAGAAAATGGCAGAAGGCAAGAGACCGTAGAAGGGAGGAAAGAAACCGGAGGTCATGACTGCCTTTGAGATCCCTGATGAAATTTACAAAGATTACTGCACACTTGATGAAGCCAAGTTTGGCAAGGAGACCAAAAATCAGCGCAAAGTGCGCATATAGAGGATAGAACAAAGATGGGCACGAGAATGGAGGGAATATCGCTATGTTACTCCCAAGTACATGAAGAAATTCGCCTTAAACCCTCCATGCCCAAGAGCTCCTTTGGCACCTGGCCAAGTCGCTGATCCCATCAGCATCAAGCGTGGTGAAGACTTTCCTGAAGAATGGTCCAGGCGCCAAGCCAAACTGGCAAGACAGGCCAAGGAGGCAGTGAGGAAATTCAATGAGGATTCTGCTGCTGCTGCTGCCGCTGAAACCTCGGTCAAGCCGAGGAAATCAATGCCAAAGAAGCCTGCACGCAAGCCAAGTGCTTCACCATCAGCGCCCTCACGGCCCAGTTCCTCAGTCGCGCCCTCACGGCAAATTCCTCAGACTGCTGCTGCTCCCTCAAAATCCTCAGCAGCTCCCTCCAAGTCCTCAACTCCTGTGCATCTTGCTACATGTCAAAGGACTCAGGGTTTCTCAATTGCTTCTGGTGTCTCAGCAAGTTCCTCAGCTGCACCAATGTCCTCATCAGCCCCTCTGCTGAAGACAAAGCAACAATGGGACGCGGTCCTCGGCCAAGTCCAAAGAAGAAACAGGTTGCATTCAACGTGCCCTCTGATGACGAAGCTTCGATGAAGAACTTCGCAGAAATCATCGAGACAGATCGACCAAGGCCGCTAGAGCCAAAAGAACAAGCGTGCCTCGCTTCGGATCCGAAGAAGATCCTTGACTTCATTGACTGTGGCATCAAGATCCAAACACTCCCATTCCGATCCGCCATCGACTCTGGTCAAAGTCATATCTTGAACCATTTCATCGCTGAAGAGAAATGGAAATTTGAAAAGGCTCGTGAGATCAAGAGAACACAAGCCAGAAAGGAGAAGCTTTTGAGGAAGAACATCATCAACCTGACTCCTGAAGAACTTCTCAAAGCTCAATCTGAAATCCAAGCCCTCAGCAAGGATTTTGATGCTTACAATGCTGATTGGCAAGGAGGCAAGGTGAGATTCGTCCATTTGACGAAGAAAATGACAACTGTTGCAGCCCCATCGCAACAAGAAAATCCTCAGTGAAGACTCGCTCAGCCTCTTTGAAGAACATGCCAAGACTATCGATGACTTTCAGCTGCTGATGAGAATACAAGTTCGAGGTTGATGACTCCATTCGGCCCGAAGAAATCAGGGCAATCGCACGGTCGTGCTGAAGAAACTGAACCACAGTCCTCAGCTCCTCCTGCGCCAACACCAACTCCAATTCTTCCTTCTGCCTATGAAGTGAAGAAGACAAAGGCTGCAGAACAAGCTGCAGTGAAGAAGAGGAAGGCATCAGCTGCGTCAAATTCTTCGGCTGCGAAGAAAATGAAGCCAATGACCAGCTCGATTGAAAATCCCATTGATGCCGTTCCCATTTCCTCCATGTCGTCTAAGGAAATTGTTCCTTATGGAGAAGACTACAAGATCCCAAGCGGATCTGATGAAGATAATCAATCTGTTGCTACCTCAGAATAGTTTGATGAAGAAATTGAAGTGGAAGCTTTCCCTTCATCGCCAGTTGTTTCCTCACCCATGCCTCAGTTCACAGCTGAAGAGGCTGGTGTTGAGGAAATTGAAAAAGAAGATGAAGACGTGGATATTTGGTGCACTACACCAGTGATGAACGATGACTTTTGGGAAAGTCAGCATCCCAATACTCCTCTCTTCACTCCGATTCAACAAGTTCCTCAGTCCCCGGCTACAACTGTTTAATTGGGCTCTGAAGAAACTCATCCCACATCTTCTGTTAATGAGGAAATTCCAGCCGCTAGTGCTGAAGAACCAGCCGTTGATCCCCAGATTGCACAAGAAGAGGAACCAGAAATTCCTCACTGAAGAACACGAGATCGCGATTCACGAGGTTGTCTTTGCAAATCATCGACATTCCTCTGCCCAAACCGAAGAATCCGTTCTCGAGCAAGCAAAAATTCAAGGCTGAAGACTTCTTTTCTGAGCATGTGTTCTTCACTACTTACAATCCATATGACTCTGCTCGCATGAGGAAAAGACGCTTCTGGACTCCAACTCAAGCCAACTTCTATTCCTCAGTGCTCTTTGACAAGGACAAAGTCTTCGATCATGGGCATATTCCTCATGTGGATATGGAATTATTGCCATGCTTCGAGCCAGTCCTCAGGGTTATTCACGATGCAGGGCTGCTAAATTTCTGCACTGATATCTGTGATTGGAATGAAGAACTCATTCTTTAGTTCTATGCCACCCTGCATATCACCGGAGATGCTGAAGATATCAATTCATGGGTGCTGGATTGGATGACAGAAAATACTCACTACAAGGCACCAAAGAACTGAATTGCCGTGTCCTTCCTCTGGATCCTCCCATGACCTGCACGTTGCATCTACAATGACCATGAACTGTCGATCACTTTATGCAAGTGATCATGAAACCCTTGAAGCCGAGGCAGGCCCTCGAACCAAATTCCTCGTCAAGGAATTCTTTGTATGTGCCTCGGACTGTCTATAGAATCTTGCGAAGACAATGAGTCCCATCAAAGGCCACGACTCAAATGAAGAAGATGTCGTTGGCATCATGAAGAACATGCTTTTCAACATCATTCATGGTGTTCCCGTCAACTTCCATGATTTCTTCATGAGGACTCTGGCTAATGTTGCAATGTCGCCTTTTGAGCTGAAGCCATATCGCCTTGGATTATGAGATTCATAAGGGCAAGATCTTCTTTGAATTACAAAGGTGACACTCACGAACCATGGCAGCTGACTGCCGCCCATTGAAGTCCTCAAGCGACCAGTTTCATCATCTGATGATAAGGGCAAGGCAGCAGCTGTGATTGATGAAGGCACGCGCCCATTGGATGGTCAATTCCGTCTCGCTACATCTTACTCCACCAATGACGATTCTGCAACACATGACACTGCCGCCAATACCTCTGCCAAGCAAAAGCCTCAAGCAACAGCACCTGTGGTGATGGTGACCGTGAGTTACTCCTCGGTCTTCATCGGAAGGTTGAGCATAATCGAAATGGGTGAAGCGTCAATTTGCTGCAATTCTTCACAACATGACCTCAACACATAATGCGGTGAAGAAAAATCAGTACTACCTTCATGAAACCCTCAACCGCTTTGGGCTGTTCTTAATCATGTATATTCCAGCGGAAGAATTGAAGACTATGGGTCTCCGGGAAGCATTTGGTGGTCTCGCACCACCTTGAAGAAATTCAAGAGAGTCAAAGTTCCCGATCGGTGGCGGTTCTTATTCTTCATCGCGTGAAACCGATGAACATGAAGATTTGGGCGACAACTGCGGCAGGCCCTACTTCAACAACCAACCCCAACAACGCTGGCGCTCCTCCATCAACTTGAAAATCTTGAGCGTTAGTCCTCGGCCGATCCTTTTGGTCATTTGATGACAAAGGGGGAGAAATCTGAGTTAGTCTTCAAGCGGGTTTATATTATGGGCGTTTTATTAAGTTACAACTCTCGTTCTTCTGAAACTTTTATTGGATCGAGTTGTAATCTTAAATCCGATGGTGCCTTGATACTTTTGGTCGTGCTTTGATGCTTTTGATGCACTGAGCTCTGAAACTTTTGATGTGCTATTCCACATGCTTATTCCTTGTTAATATTATTGCACGCATGCTGAATCTCATCAGGCACCATATTTCAGCATGCATTTCAAATTCTTCATATTATATATCAAATGTGTGTATGAATTACAAGATATAGGGGGAGATCTCCATGATTCAACTCTTCAAATGTGCATTGCCTCAAAAGCAAATTCCTCACTATGCACATATTCAGGGGGAGTTCTTCTATATCTTGCAATCAAATTCCTCAATATCAGTATTTACACTTCATATGTTTATCCCGTTGAAAACTTAACCTATGTTGTCATCAATCACTAAAGGGGAGATTGTAAGTGCATCTAGTGCCCTTAGTGATTTTGGTGTATTGAAGACTTATAGGTTAAAGCGATCGATGCTTGTGAGTGTACACAGGTCTATAGGTCTATGAGGAGTTTGATATTTACAGAGAAAGTCGACCCTAAAAATGAAGTTCTTCGATGAAGACTTTGATATTCGAAGACTTTCGAAGACTTTGAAAGTGAAGAAATTGGTGTGACCTTGAAGACTTGATATTCATTCGAGGAATATGAAGCGTGAAGACTTTTGTTTTCGTAGTTTCATTTTCTCTTTCTTGAGTCATAGGAAACACCGTCTTTGTTAAAGGGGTCAAGGAAATACTAAGGAAAAATTTCCATGTGATGCTCAACTCAAAATCCTAAACCTACCAATCCCTTGAGTGAAGCCATTGGAAATCTCATACAGATTCAGTCAAATTCTTCAATGACAGAGACGCAGTTCTTACAGTCCTCGATGACTTTGCTCGATCGAGGAGTTAGGAATTCGCCAGGTCTGAATTGCCTACACGATGAGGAACATGATATACGAGGAATTTGAGAGTCAAATTTCCGACCGTTCTTGTGTGTTGCTACGGCTGTCCCAAAATATCTTATCCACCTAACGGTCATATCATTGAAGGGCATTTATGTCTTATCATGTCGGGCTGCTCCCTAGGCTATAAATAGCCGCCCCTACAACCACTAGCTGGTTGGCTGCTCGAGAGAACTTGACACTTGTCATTTGAGAGCAACCATCCTCCGAGGACTTTGAGCGAAAATCATCAAGTGAGGAAAATCCCAAAACCAAACCCCCACAAACCCAAAGTGATTGAGCATCATGAAGAAATTGATCTGCGTGGATCCGGCGCTTGTTACCTTTGAAGACTGTGCTTCTTCCAGACGGTTAGGCGTCAAGGTCTAGAGCATCCAAGAGGAATTGTGGATCGCCGAGTGACCAAGTCTGTGAAGGTTTGGAAGTCACTGAAGACTTACCACGAGTGATTGGACGAGGCTGCGTGGTCTTAGTTCAAGGAGAATCGGTGAGGACTGGGTGTCTGAGTTGCGGCTCGAGATCGGGTGTCCGGACTGTGTGTCCTCGAGTTTAAATACTCGGCCGCTCCAACAAGGCGTATAACCGAGACAACAGTTGGAACTGTTTTACCAAATCATTGTCTTCACCAACCTGGTGGTTCTATTTCCTCAACTCTTCCATTTCCTCATTCGTGTTGAATGTTGTTCATATCTGTGCTTGAAGACTTTGAGTGAAGACTTTCACAAATTCCTCAGTTCAATTTCTTCAGTCTGTTTGTCTTCATCTTGCTATCCTGTGTTTACGCTTTCCGTACTCCGTTTTAGTCTTCATTTCATCATGCTGACTATGTGTGTATCCTGTCATGTTTACTTCTGAGTACATATTCCGCTGGAAGTAGTTCTTCGCTAAGGAATTTCCTCACCAGCAAATTCCTCAGTGAAGAATTCATAAAAATCACCTATTCACCCCCCCTCTAGTCGATATAATGCACTTTCAAGTAAAAACTTTACCATTCTGTTTGGGAACCGCCAATAATGTATATAGTATGGAAGATATTGGGAACTCTTGGTTGTTATGTTGACAATGAAAGCATACCTCTCAAAATTATTTTCATCTCTTTTTTAAAAGCATCGAGATCTGGCACCTTTGCAAATCCCTGCCCCCCTCTGGGAAGGGCCTATCTTTTACTTTTATGCAAGAGTCAGTAGTATTCCTTCTCATTCCAGCCTACTCTTTAGTTGGCAAGCATCATGTGATGGGGAAAGATCTATGCATATATGGCCATTCAAATATATTTGATCATGAATTATTATTGTTGACAATTATCTATATGATAAATAAGTTGGGAGGCAAAACATTAAGCCCCTATCTTTCTCCGTGTTCAATAGATGCTATTTGTTCTAAAAATATGCTTTGAGTGGTAGCAATCATGGAAGACTATATGATAGTTGAGCATGTGGGATTTGCTAAATCAAAGCTCTTACATAGACCCTTCTTGAAAATAAGATGAATCGCAATTGTTTGATGACTAAGAACATAGTTTGTTAGTTTTCAAGAAAGTTTATGGTCTATGCTTTAACATGTGAATAGCTTGTTACTTGATCATGAGAAGTTTTATGAGATGAGCTACTGTTATGATATATAATGATGCTAGAAAAAGTGATTGAATTTATCATTGATCAAACTTGTGCACTTGATAGCATTCCACATCAAAAATTCTGTTTTTATCATTTACCTACTCAAGGATGAGAAGGAATTAAGCTTGGGGATGCTCATAAAATAGCTTGATATGTCTACTACACAACTTTATCCTGGTTGACGTTGTTGGGCCTCCAAGTGCAGAGTTCTGTAGGATAGTAGCAAATTTCCCTCAAGTGGATGACCTAAGGTTTATCAATCTGTGGAGGCGTAGGATGAAGATGGTCTCTCTCAAACAACCCTGCAACCAAATAATAAAGAGTCTCTTGTGTCCCCAACACACCCTATACAATGGTAAATTGTATAGGTGCACTAGGTCGGCGAAGAGATGGTGATACAAGTGTAATATGGATAGTAGATATAGGTTTTTGTAATCTGAAATTATAAAAACAGCAAGGTAACTAGTAACAAAAGTGAGCGAAAACGGTATTGCAATGCTTAGAAACAAGGCCTAGGGTCCATAGTTTCACTAGTGGAAGTTCTCTCTACAATGATAACATAATTAGATCATATGACAATCCCTCAACATGCAACAAAAGTCACTCCAAAGTTCCTATCACGGAGAATATAAGATGAAATTGCTTGTAGGGTACGAAACCACCTCAAAGTTATTATTTTCGATCAATCCATTGAGCTATTCCTATAAGTGTCACAAACAGACCTAGAATTCGTAGTAAAATAACAGCATCTGACACACATCAATCAACCCTAATGTCACCTAGATACTCCAATGTCACCACAAGTATCCGCGGGTTTGATTATACAGTATGCATCACACAATCTCAGATTCATCTATCCAAACCAACATAAGGAACTTCAAAGAGTGCCCAAAGATTTCTACCGAAGAAACAAGGACGAAAACATGCATCAACTGTTGGTGTCAAAACCGGCGGATCTCGAGTAGGGGGTCCCGATCTGTGCGTCAAGGCTGATGGTAACAGGAAGCAAGGGACACAAATGTTGACCAAGGTTCGGGCCCTCTCGATGGAGGTAAAACCCTACTTCCTGCTTGATTAATATTGATGATATGGGTAGTACAAGAGTGGATCTACCATGAGATCGTAGAGGATAAACCCTAGGAGCTAGCCTATGATGGTATGGTTGTAAATGTGATCGGCCTTCTAAGGACCAACCTCTCCGGTTTATATAGACACCGGAGAGGGCTAGGGTTTACATGGAGTCAGTTACAAGGAAGGAAATATAATATCCGGATCGCCAAGCTTGCCTTCCACGCCAAGGAAAGTCCCATCCGGACACGGGCCAAAGTCTTGAGTCTTGTATCTTCACGCTTCAATAGTCCGGACGTTGTACACAGTCTGGCTGTCCGGATACCCCCTTATCCAGGACTCCCTCAGTAGCCCCTGAACCAGGCTTCAATAACGATGAGTCCGGCGCGCAGTATTGTCTTCGGCATTGCAAGGCGGGTTCCTTCTCTGAATACTCCAAAGTACTTGTTACGACGAATAGTGTCTGATCTCCAATCAATGTTGTGCTCCTCGGCTTCAGCGCCTCAGTAATGACCATCTCCACATGTCGAGCAAATGCGAGGAGTCAAGGTATTTTTGCATTTTCCACCCTTGATCCTCCGGGCCAACCGTCTATTTGAAGGGACAGTGATTCTCATATCCGAACCTCACTCTCCTCCCTTGAGCCAGTATCCCAGAGCGCTTCGCGAAAAGCCATTCCAATATGGCCGGCCGTCGCAACTCTTCTACTTGCCCTCCTC
This sequence comes from Aegilops speltoides, assembly GCA_021437245.1. Classification (NCBI taxonomy): domain Eukaryota; kingdom Viridiplantae; phylum Streptophyta; class Magnoliopsida; order Poales; family Poaceae; genus Aegilops; species Aegilops speltoides. Next base: position 122,146,355 of record CM038143.1, on the reverse strand, counting down.
GCTCTAAGTCGGGGGATTGGGGAGAGTGCTCTGTTCCTCACAGCTGTTTGGTGAAGTTACAAACTGAAGGGTTTCTCCCACCGGCATTCATGGTCTCCGTCCGAGCTGGAATAGCCACTTACCACGGAGGGGAACAAGCTGAGGGATCTCCTAACCCGTCCCCGGAGGAGCGGATATGCCTCATCTCGCACCTGCTGAGGGGCGTCGGGTTTCCTATCCACCCGTTTCTCCGTGGGCTCCTGGAGTTCTATGGCCTCCAGTTACACAATCTTACCCCAGCCTCCATTCTGCACATAGCGGGGTACGTCGCGCTTTGCGAGCTGTTTTTAGGCTGTGAACCACACTTCGGATTATGGAGGAAGCTGTTCTGCCTTGTCCCCCGCACCCAGGGAGAGTCCCTATATCAAGTGGGCGGGGCCGAAGTATGGCGCATTGCCAAGACCGGGTACCTGTCCGGCACTCCTAAGAAGGCACCAGAAAACTGGCCTTCAGAGTGGTTCTATATAAATGACATTCCCCTTCCGGATCCAGTCCGGATAGGTCTCCCCAAGTTCAGCAATGCCCCGCCAAGGGCACCCTAAGCTGGCATCCCCGGGGCTCTCAAGAAGAGGACACAAGGGAAATATACCTCCTGATGAAAAGGATAAAGTTGCTGGGCAAATCCAGACTGACGATAGTCGAGGTCATGGCGATATACATAAAGTGGGGAGTGCAACCGCTCCAATATCGGGGGAAGCCCATGTGGCATTTCAACGGGGAAGACGACGCCACCCGTTGCGGTCGCAAGGGTCCGGACTCCACTGCCGCTTTGGCAAGGATATTGTCCGGTTTGTACAAAGGGGAAGAAGAGGAATTCCTATGCATAAAAACGCGGGACGGATTCTCCATGCACAACTCCCCAGCGTGGGTAAGTTGCCATTCTTTTCACTACTACATTTACTCTAGCATTCTCATGCTAAGATTACTTGCATCAATGCTTTTGAGCAGGAACTGAGGAGGTCCGTAGAAGGAATCTTCAGCCCCTCCCCACAACCAGAGGATCCTAGAAGGGCCCTAGATCTAAGACTCAAAGTAGATCCGGATGTTACTGTGGAGCTTGTTAACGGGGTATTTTATCAGGCAAGCTGGGATGGCGCCCTGGTGGCCATTACAGCCGACTACCCTAGACTGCTCCCCGCGTCACGTGTAAGCTGAGCTAAAAAAACCCATCCTCCGAAGAGGACTTTCCCCAGGTATTATAATTTACCCTTGAGGCGTTGCTCTATTTGTAGAAACGACGGGCGGAGTGAGGGGCCGAGCCCTAGGGACTTGTCAACCACGGGCATCCGGATCGGGCAGGCTCAAGAGGAAGGCGGTGAGGGCTGACGTACCGCTACAGAGGTAAAGTAATAACCTGCCCTGCTATTATAGAATTTGAAATATGACAGCGCCCTTCGTGTCTAGCAGGAAGAGGAATAACTGGGCTATATCCGGAGACCCCACCAATCACGCCTCCACCAGCCGGGTTCCAGAACCGGCTTCGGGAGCGGAGGCGCACACGGGGCCAGCACCGCATAGCTCCCCGACGGAGGGTGCGGATATGTGTTCGGCCACAAACTCCGAAGTGGAGAGCGCCATGAACCACCGGCGCCGGAGGGCAGTGCTCCGGAACAACATCTTTTCTGAAGAGGCTTTTAATGCCTTCAATTCGGTAGATGCATATGTCTGAGCTGCTCGAGGCGGACTTGCCCAAGTGACGAGCCAGTATACCAAAGACATACGGGTAAGAAATTTTGACAAGTATGCCTAGCAGTAGCCCCTGAGACTTAGAATAGTTGGGACAACTGTTTGAAGGATCAATATATCCAAAGGTCCTTGTGGACAAAAATGAACAATTGGCGCGGGAACTGGAGGCATGCAAGGCCCAATTATCAGATGCGGTAGCCAAGTTAGAGGGGTCCCGAAAGGTCACCGCTGGTAATATTTGTCTCCATTATGCCCAGATGTACTAGTTAATAAATGGCTGGTGCGGTTAATCTAACAGTAGATTCTGCAGACAATCCCGGGGTGAGTCCGGAGGGCGTAGTGGGTGACGACTCGCATCTCCAACGGCAACTAAAGGCCGGCGAGCGCATCCTTATGCAGGTAACGCAAGAGAAGAACAAGCTTCACGATGCCAATATTCGTCTGGACATGGAGTTAAAGGACGTCCGCGCTCAACTGGCGGACTCCATGAAGGAGAACAAAAAGCTTCGATGCGACATTTATGGTAAGAGCTCAAGCGAACTGTTTGATAGTTCGGCGAGGAAGTTTATTGAAATGATTTTTCCTTGCAGGAAACTTAACGGGTCACCCTGAAGAGGAGATGCCCTCATCTGTAGGTGATTGGCTGCAAGAGCTTTCGCAGATGCATGAACGTGCTCGGCAGGTGATGCACGGCGTTGCTCAGGCCTTGTGGCCATCAAGCCTTCTGCCGAATGGCATGGGGGAGCTTGCGGACCTACTTCAAGGAGCCCGGCGGCGCTTCCATCTGTGGAAGATATCAGCCTGCCGGCAAGGAGCAAGAGAAGCCTGGGCAATGGTGAAGATGTGCTACACCAAGCTGGACCCAAACCATATGGCCGAAGTGGGACCGGCGGGGCCTGATGGGCAAGAAATTCCCGTGAGCCTGGTATATGACCAGGTAGCATTAGCTGCTAAGTATTCTCAGCAGGATTGTAGGCTAGATAGCCTGTTAGATGGTATAGAGGAATAATATAGTCAGTCTCAGTGACTGTGTAATTTAATTAGCATCAGTAGCCCTAGCCGGATTGAAATTATTTGTCATGGTAGACCTTTTCGCTTCAGCCCCTGGATCCTATAGTCCGGGGTGTGTCCGAATACCCGCTCGGTTATACAGAAACCGGGGTATGCGTGGAGACCAAGCGTAGGGGTCATAGGTGCTTGAACAGACAAGTACCCAACTAGTTATGCTATATTGCATGGGTAGCAAGAAACATCTTCCAGGGAGAATAGTTCTGTTAGGGGTTCCTTTCCCTAGGTATCTGTGTGTCGATGCACATGTCCGGACTGCGCGCGATGGCGCGGGATACAAAGCTTCTGGGTTTTTTTGTTGTAACCAACGAATACATCCTTTGTTCACCGATTGAATATTCTCTTAAGGAAACTAGCTTTCGGCTTCACCCAGTCTGAGGTACACATCCGACTTAACCGACAGTAACAATCGCAGAGGTGCTCCCCTTATGCCCTAGCCGAACTAACGGGAATGTAGGGCATAAACACAAGAGCCAGGCAACCCAGCTTGGCCACATCTTAAGTCGTATTGATGCATACAATGGTGAAGAAAAGGCACATATGGAAAAAGAACGCATATGCGCTGGGCAAAAGAGCCATTAAAGTAATTATGTCTAGCTTCCGAATAGGAAGCCCCCAGGTGCAGCTTGCACACATAGTACGGCCGAGATGATCCGGGAATCCGCACTATATTAAACACTTTGTGTGAAGAGAAAAAGGGGCGAGAAAGGAGAGAGACAGAGGTGGAGCATAATTAAAAAGGAGGGGTGAGGAGACGAACACTGCGTTCGGCGTTAGGCGTAGAATCTCCGGAGTCTAGCCGTGTTCCATGGGTTCGGCTCGAGTCTGTTATCAGATGCATTACATAGGCGGTACGCTCCTCCGGTGAGAACTTTGTCAATGACAAAGGGACCTTCCCATCTGGGTTTGAGTTTGTCCTTCTTCTTCTCCGGTAGGCATAGAACGAGTTCGCCAATATTGTAAGTTTTGGCCCGCACTTCTCTGCTTTGATATCACCGAGCCTGCTGCTGATAGAATGCGAAACGGGCTTTTGCGACATCGCGCTCCTCCTCCAGGGCATCCAAGTTATCCTGCCGATCTAACTCGGCTTCCTTCTCTTCGTACATGCGTACGCATGGCGAATCATGTATTATGTCACAGGGTAGTACTGCTTCCACGCCGTACACCATAAAAAATGGTGTGTATCCGGTGGTTCGATTCGGTGTGCTCTGCAGCCCCAGAGTACGAAGTCGAGCTCCTCTACCCAGTGTGTATCCAATTCTATTAAAGATCGCACTAGTCTGGGTTTGATGCCGCTCATAATGAGACCATTTGCACGTTCGACCTGGCCGTTTGTTTGAGGGTGGTAGACAGAAGCTTAGTCGAGCTTAATGCCCATTTTTCCGCACCAAGTTTTCACTTAATCGGCTGTGAAATTTGAGCCATTATCAGTGATGATGCTGTGGGGGACACCATATCGGGGTACGACCCCGGATAAGAAGTCTATTACTCGTCCGGATTCGGCCGTTTTAACTAGTTTGGCTTCGATCCATTTGGTGAATTTGTCTACCATGACCAATAAGTATTTTTTCTTATGGCTTCCCCTTTAAGAGGTCCGACCATATCCAGCCCCCAGACCGCGAAGGGCCAAGTTATGGGGAATGTTTGGAGAGCGGTAGGGGGCATATGACTCTGATTGGCGAAGAGCTGGCAGCCGACGCAATGTTGGACAAGGTCCCGTGCGTCTGCTCGGGCCGTTGGCCAATAGAAGCCTGTACGGAAGGCCTTGCTGACCAGCGCTCGAGCTGCGGCATGGTGTCCGCCCAGTCCGACATGGATTTCAGCCAGGAGTTGCCGCCCTTCCTCTTCGAAGATGCACCTTTGGAGCACTCCGGTCGCACTTTTCTTGTAGAGTTCCCCTTCGTGTACTTTGTAAGCTTTAGAGCGTTGAACTATGCAGCGTGCTTCATTTTGGTCTTTGGGGAGCTCCTGCCTATTTAGGTAGGCCAAGAAAAGCTCGGTCCACGGGGCAATTACAGCCATGATCTCGTGGGCTGAAGAAGTTATTCTGGAGGCGGAGCCTCCGATTGTGTCCGATCGTTCGCAGTCTGGGGGTTTATTTGGATCCGTCCTGGTATTGCCGGACTCCCCTTCCCATACCACGGATGGTTTGAACAGCCTTTCCAGGAATATATTAGGTGGGACAGGGTCGCGTTTGGCGCCAATGCGAGCGAGGATGTCCGCCGCTTGATTGTTTTCTCGAGCCACATGGTGGAATTCGAGTCCCTCGAACCGAGCTGACATTTTGAGGACGGCATTATGATAGGCCGCCATTTTCGGATCCTTGGCATCAAAGTGTAGGATCGAAAGTATGTCTAGAGGGGGGGTGATTAGACTACTTGACAATATAAAAATTATGCCTTTTGATAAAGACAAGTTTTTGGCAGATTCACAATGATGATCAAGTAAAGTATCACCCTACACATGCAATTCTAGAGTATAGGCAGCGGAAAGTAAATTGCACATGTAGTAAAGAGGGGTGGAGAGGATCAAACGCAATTTGGAGACACGGAGATTTTTCTCGTGGTTCCGATAGGTGGTGCTATCGTCAATCCACGTTGATGGAGACTTCAACCCACGGAGGGTAACGGCTGCGAGAGTCCACGGAGGGCTCCACCCACGAAGGGTCCACGAAGAAGCAACCTTGTCTATGCCATCATGGCCTACGCCCACGGAGGGCTAGCCTTACTCGGGGTAGATCTTCACGAAGTAGGCGATCTCCTTGCCCTTACAAACTTCTTGGTTCAACTCCACATCTCGACGGAGGCTCCCAAGCGACACCTAACCAATCTAGGAGGCACCACCCTCCAAAAGGTAATAGATGGTGTTGATGATGATGAACTCCTTGCTCTTGTGCTTCAAATGATAATCTCCCCAACACTCAACTCTCCTCACTGATTTGGCTGTGGTGGAAGAAAGGATTGAGTGGAAAGCAACTTGGGAAGGCTAGAGATCAAGTTTCATATGGTGGGAGTGGAGCAACTTGATCTCAACACAAGGGTAGGTAGTTCTCTTCTCAGAAATGTAAGGTAGGAGTGGTAGTTCTTTCGATGGCTCTCTCCATGAGTGAAGAGGGGTGGAGGGTATTTATAGCCTCCACACAAAATCCAACGTTACACACATTTGACCAATCTCGGTCAGACCGAAGTTGACAACTCGGTGAGACCGAAAGTTCAAATCATGTGAACGTTGGGATTTTCGGTGGGACCGAAAATACAAACTCGGTTAGTCCGATTCGTGCAAAGACATGAGCTTGCCAATCTCGGTGGGACCGACTTCATCATCTCGGTGACACCGATTTGATGTGAATGTTCTGAAGCTTGGCAACTCAAGTTTCGTGAGACCGAGTTCGAATCGGAAAATCCGAGATTTCTAGGGTTTGGCTATATGGCTGAGGTGGTTCATCTCGGTGTGGTGAGTTTGGAATATCGGTGGGACCGAGATTACTTATGAGTGTATTATGGAAGTGAAAGTTCGATAGTTTGGGAGATGTATCACTAAGCACTTTGAGCAACCAGATCATTATCATAACCTCATCCCTTTTAATAGTATTGGCTTTCCTATGGACTCAATGTGATCTTGGATCACTAAACCAAAAATGGAGTCTTGAGCTTTTGCCAATGCTTGCCTTAGCATTTTGAGGGGTCCACTTCTTCATCCTTGCCATACCCATATCATTGAACTTTCGAAATGATTCTCAAGTAACTATTAGTTCAATGATATATATGTTGTTATTAATTACCAAAACCACCCGGGGATTAGTTGCACTTTCAATCTCCCCCTTTTTGGTAATTGATGACAACATATAGATCAAAGCTTCGACAAAGGATATAATCAATGAACAATATCGTCGCTTTGAGAAGTATGTGATAAGCAAGAGCTCCCCCTAAATTTGTGCATTATTTAAGATTTGCGTTTGAATGCAAATGCACAATCGATTAGGATCATGGGTCACTCTTCCATGTCACATACATCTTGGTGGAGCGCACAAAATGATAGGAATGAATAGCATGCACCCAATCACCAAGACATGAGTAAATGGTCATACAAGATAGGAATAGCATATGATAAGCATTAAGCACACATTAAGGCATAGTATGACCAAGCACTCATTAAGGTAGCATGAAACGTAGTATCATACACACAGAATGTCTCGAAAACCAAAAGTATCTCAAAAAGACCGCAAATGAACGAAAGAGCAAAAGCGCAAAGACAAAAGCACTCTCTCTCGAAGTCCTATGATCTATACAATTTCTCCCCTTTGGCAACAAGTTACCAAAAAGTTCGAAAAGGCATAGAGCTAAGCGCCTTTGGGGACTCTTTGGCGGCTCTATGCAGGTTGATGTTGGAGTTGATATGGCAGCATCGGCGAAGACTTGGTGATGTCTGTCTTTGGAGGAGTGGTCTTTGGAGCTGGAGCTGGAGCAACTGATGGAGCTGTGGGAGGTCTTTGAAGCTGTAGTCTGGTGTCGATCCATGGAATAGCAGTGATCGGGTCTGTGGGAACCGGAGCATCTGTTGATAAGCATCTGGACTAGGTCATCCTGCATCTCGCATAAGCTCTTCCTTCTCCTCTTTGCTTCCTCAATATCTGCCTCAAGCTTGTTGTGATTACTTGCACTTGATCGACTTCACATCCAGAGCATGGATCTTGTCTTCAACAATCCTCTCTAGGCTCTCCGAGGCTGTACAATAATGGCTGGCGTTTCTCAATCCTCTGGGTAGCTTCAAGGAGCAGCTCTCCAACACTCTTTGGTTTAGCTGCTGCTGCTGCTTCCTTGTCAGCTTTGGCTTTCTTGGCAGCTTCAATCTTTGCTTGACCTTCAACTGAAGTTGGATCCTCCTCATCCATCACAACAACATTATCCTCATGCTCGAGGCTGCGGTGGTAAGTGTGCTCTATCCAACAAGTATGTGCCCGTGCCAAACTTGGCATTGATAAGCATCTGAATATGCGGGCAAATCCACATGACCTTTTACGGTCATTGCAGTCCTCTTAATAGTCTCAACTATCAAGTCCATCACCTTGAAAGGTGCTCTCTCATCAAGTATATGCAGCATGTTGATAGAGTATCCTCGATCATGCGATGATCTCGGACTTGGGCATCAAGGTATGCCTCGTAATAGTGTTTGTGGTAGGTAGACCTGCTGGAGATAGTACATCGAGCCGAGCTTCAGATTCCCAAATCCTTAGCTGGTACCTCTTTGTACATATTCTTCATGGATTCATGGTTCTTCTTGGGAATACCATAGACATCAACATCATCCTCTCTTGGCACTGGAGCATTCAGAAGTTCTGCCCATTCTTCAACAGTTGAAGAAAATCTTTGGCCTTCAGTCATCCATGTGATCTTTCCATCTGGATAGAAATGAGCTGTGGCATAGAATTGCATAATCATTTCATCATTCCAATTTGTCAGCTTCTGACCTACAAAGTCTGCAACACCACATGCAGTGAAGCTCTCATGCACATGTGGAAAGAAGTCTCTGTGCTCTTCACTGTCAATGTATTTCCAATCAACATATCTTGTGTCTGCCACAATGGGCTTCTTGTCCATCAGCACAGTCTCATAGAAGTCCTGCTGCTCTCTGGTGTGAAATCTGGGATCAACAGCAGTTCTTCTCCTCACAGAATATGGATCAGCTTGTCTCCATAGACTGAGACCTCTATCTTTCCTTTCCTTCATGTTCTCAGCTTGAGGATGAGCATCATTGTGTAGTGGCAGTTTCTGTCGAAGTTTCAGCAAGACTGGTGCCTCATCATCTGACACAGCTGGTGGCACATCATCTTTCTTCTTTTCAGATGTTGGAATGTTCCTGACTGTTTTCTTGGTCTTGGCAGCAGGCTTTGCTGGAGCTGCCTTGACTGGAGCAGATGGCTTGGACTTTGAAGTGGCTCCTGCCCTGATGGCATCACCCATGAGCTTAGGCTTCTGAGGAGGCTGGGGTGCTTCCTCATCCTCATCTTCCTCTGCTACATCATCATGCATTAACCTCTTCCTCTTGGAAGTTTTCTTCACCTTGCTTGCTGTTGCCTCTTCCAGATTCAGCTTCTTAGCAACAGTTGATTCCTTCACTTTTTTGGTGCCCTTCTTAGTCTGCTGACCTTGAGGCTCTTTGGAAACTACTTTTCTCTTGGGCTTTGAGGTGACTTCTTCCTCAACAACAAAATCTGAGTCTTCTTCATCTGAGTTCCTCTTCTTTCTGGCCCTGGTGGCTGCAGGAGGCAAACCACTTGGTGTACTCCTCTCACAATCATCTGATGAGCTGCTGGGATCAGGACTAGTGCCTGCCTCTGGAATATCTTCAATAGGTGACTCTGACCTGTTCTGGCTGTCACTGGCATCTGACATGGCTGACAACCTGTGAATAGATAAGGTGTAGGCAGAGTAGAAGAGTTATCACAAACTGCAGAAGATTTTGCAAACAAATGAGTTCAAATTTCAGTTTTAGGTTTTCACAGAAGACATTTCGGTCAGACCGAGTTTAAAATTCGGTGAATCCGAAGTGTTCAGACAGAAGCCTTCACACCACTTTTGGTTGGACCGAGGTGGGTTTCGGTCCTGCCGAAAACACTAGGGTTTCACTAAATCCTCATTTCGGTCACACCGATTTGCACAACTCGGTTGGACCGAAAAGTGCAGTGCAATGGCCAGAGGCCAAATCGGTCATACCGAGAATGTAAAATCGGTCTCACCGAGATGTGTTCGGCGGAAACCTAACCCTAAAACTTTTACTCGAATCTAGTCCAAACGAACTAATCTAGTGTTCAGGAAGATTTCAATCGTGGCAAGATGCTAGGCAAACCAAACGTGCATTGAATCAGAGATGGGAGCACGAGTGGGATCGAAACTCACCCTAACTTGGTGGAGTTTTCTCTGGCGCAACGGCGCGGAGAAGATGTCCGCTGACGGCGACGGAGACCTGCGGCGAGGGCGCCTGAGCGGCGACGGAGACGATCCGGAGACCAGGGCGACGGCAGCAAGGGGTGTGGGGGCGAAGTGTTTGAAGGAGTAATCAACACGCGCGGCCCTCGGAGTATATATACCCCTCTGCTGTCGGTGGGACCGAGTTGTAAAACTCGGTGGCACCGAGATGGATAACTGCAGGGCAGTTATGCACTTCGGTCACGCCGAAAATCACAACTCGGTTTCACCGAGGTGTAAACCTAGATCAATCTAAATGTTTTCGGTTTGACCGAATTTGAGTGGGTTGGTCTGTCCGAAATCACTTAGAAGGTTTTGGAAGTTTAGCCTTTGACGGATCGGTGGCTCCGAGTGCTCCTCACTCGGAGAGTCCGAAAATGACTTGTTCAAAATTTGTGATGTAAGCATGAATAGAATTTGAGACAAGAAAGCATAGATAGCTAGGGAGGAACTTAGGCATTCTTATCCATCCATTTGGTAAAAAAAATCAAAACAATCAAAACAACAAATGGATGTCCTTGAATGGATAAAATCATGCATCCAACATGCTCACTCAATAAGATAGCAAATGAAATATGTGTCAAACATGCACAATCAGAAACTCTAGCAACTAACACACAATTTGTCGATGACTAGGTCATCTTTATATGAGTATATTGACTTAGGAGTCAAATGAGAACATTTGATCATAGGTCATACTCATCGTTTAAGCACAAGTGGGGTTACCACTTTTACATAAAGCATTAATGTGTTCACATCATTTGAAGATGCTTTAGCTCAATTCTTTAGAGCAAAGCTCCCCCTAGATGTGAGAACCCCTTTAAAAGGGTCAAACTAACCTTGGGTTGTCGTATAAGACTTCATGTAGATGTTGAAGATGTGGATGCTCAATGTTGATGATGACCATCAAGAGTTGGGAGCAATCCTTTGGATTCGGGCACTTTCAATACCTACATGGGTTAGTCCCACAAGGAACAAACAAGGATATCCATGGACATAGATTGAAGTTCACAATAGATGATGTCCATGAAAGCAATGATTACCTTGTCCCTTGACTTACCAACAAGAGGGTTTGTGACTCCATGAACTAGTGCAAGATGTGGAAGTTGATTGCACAAGTCTTTGCCAAAATGAATGTGAGTGAAGTATGTTGGCGGAGTCACCCTCAAGAACTCTCTAGTTCTTCTTCTTCGGGATCCACATCATCTTGATGGGAATCCTAGGGGTTGTAGTTGAGTTTGACGAAGTAGAACTTGATGTTTCCTTGGGAACCCACTTGACCATGGCTTTAGGTGCTTCAATAAATGCATCAATCTCCTCTTGAAGCTTGTCCTTGCCTTTTGGCTTGTGGTCTTGTGGTGGAAGGTCATCTTGAGCTTGTTCCACATTGGAAGAAGTAGGATTGTACTTCTCCTTTTGAGGAATAAACTGTGGAGTGGGATATTGACCTTCTTCCCATTCAACACCCTCGGCGTTGAACTTTCGCTCAAAACCAATTCCTTGATTCTTCCGGTGCCTTCCTTGCTTGCGAACAATTTCCTCAAAGTTCTTGCTTCCGCAAGGCTCTTGTAGACACCTTTCTCTATAATCCCTTTCAATAAACTATTTTCTTGCTCAAGTGTAACTTGGCTTGAAACATTGTTAGTGGAATCAAGAGAACTACTAGAAGCAACAATATTGGATTTAGCATGGTTATTGTTACTACTAGATGAAGAATTTTTCTTATGCTTGTCATGCTTAGTTTTAATAGGTGGCAAGAAATTAGACAAGAGAAGTCGTTTGGCAAGATATGAAGAACTCTTCTTTCGAAGATCGTCATTGATTGCTTTTAGAAACTCATGTTCTTGCTCTAGAGTGAGCTTCTCGAAGCGTAGCTTCTCATGAGATCTTAGGAGCTCTCTATGATCTTCTTGAGTTGTTTCATGAGCTAACTTAAGAGTGTTTAGTTCTTTAGTTAGATGCTCAATCTCCTTCATAGCATTGTCATTCGACTCTTCTCGACTATAAAGACTACTAGCATGTTCATCATTACTAGGCTCACTAGATTTATCATGTAAGAGCTCATCTTCACCAAGCAAGTCATCCTCATCACTATCAAAATCAATGAATTCAGGGTGTGATACCTTGGGGCCTTTAGCCATGAAGCATCTTCCAATTCCCTCATTTGGTGAATCAAATAAGTCTTAGGAGTTGGAGTTGGAGGACACGAGAGCAAGACCGCAACACCTTCATCTTGATCTGTAGTCGGAGTTGGAGTGATAGCTTCTCTCGGATTGATTGTCTGAGTCGAGCCGGAGACCCATTCACCTACATGAGCTTGATGTTTTCTTCTTGTGTAGCTCCTTGATGACTTGTCTTTCCTCTCTGAATCCTTGCTTCTCCGAGAGGATCTTCGTTCATAACGATCATCTCTACTCCTTCTCTCTTTCCGAGGTGACTCATCTCTTGAGCTTCTTCTTCTTGGAGATTCTTCTCTTCTCTTGTGGGGAACCGAACACTCATTTGAGTAATGTCCGGGTCTTCCACAATTGTAGCAGTTTCGATCACGACTAGAAGATCTCTTTTCATCATATGATCTAGACTTTGAGCTTCTCTCTTTGCTTCTACTCTTGTAGAATTTGTTGAAGTTCTTCACCATTAGGCTTATCTCTTCATTGGAAACTAGCTTGTCACTTGAGGTTGTGGGAGCATCACTTGTAGCTTTGTAAGAGCCACTTGACTTGTTGTGAAGCTCTTCCTTATCCTTAAGTGTCATCTCATGAGCAACAATTCTTCCAATGACTTCGGTTGGCCTGAGATTCTTGTAGTTTGGCATCATTTGGATCAAAGTGCACACGGTGTCATACTTTCCATCCAAAGCTCTGAGAATCTTCTTGATGATGAATCGGTCGGTCATTTCTTCGCATCCTAAGCCGGCAATCTCATTTGTGATGAGAGCAAGCCTAGAGTACATTTCAGCGACTCCTTCACCTTCCTTCATCTTGAACTTGTCAAGTTTACCTTGAAGAACATCTAGCTTTGATTCCTTTACGGACTCGGTACCTTCGTGCATTTCAACCAAAGTATCCCAAATCTCTTTTGCATTCTCAAGACGGCTGATTTTGTTGAACTCCTCGGGACACAAAGCATTGAAGAGAATGTCACAAGCTTGAGCATTGTTTTGCAACATCCGCAATTCATCCGTTGTAGCTTCACGATCCGAAACTTTTCCTTCCTCGAAGAATTCACCTTCCATACCAACACAAATAATGCCCCATGCGGCTGGGTTATGGCCAAGAATATGCATTTTCATTTTATGCTTCCAACTAGCAAAATTTGTACCATCAAAGTAAGGACCTCTACGAAAATTACCCTCACTAGACGCCATACTCTCCTAGGTTGTGAAACCAAGCTTATGGAGTCAATGCAATGGAAACCAATACAATGGAGACCAAAGCTCGATACCACTTGTAGGATCGAAAGTATGTCTAGAGGGGGTGATTAGACTACTTGACAATATAAAAATTATGCCTTTTGATAAAGACAAGTTTTGGCAGATTCACAATGATGATCAAGTCAAGTATCACCCTACACATGCAATTCTAGAGTATAGGCAGCGGAAAGTAAATTGCACATGTAGTAAAGAGGGGTGGAGAGGATCAAACGCAATTTGGAGACACGGAGATTTTCTCGTGGTTCCGATAGGTGGTGCTATCGTCAATCCACGTTGATGGAGACTTCAACCCACGGAGGGTAACGGCTGCGAGAGTCCACGGAGGGCTCCACCCACGAAGGGTCCACGAAGAAGCAACCTTGTCTATGCCATCATGACCTACGCCCACGGAGGGCTAGCCTTACTCGGGGTAGATCTTCACGAAGTAGGCGATCTCCTTGCCCTTACAAACTTCTTGGTTCAACTCCACATCTCGACGGAGGCTCCCAAGCGACACCTAACCAATCTAGGAGGCACCACCCTCCAAAAGGTAATAGATGGTGTTCATGATGATGAACTCCTTGCTCTTGTGCTTCAAATGATAATCTCCCCAACACTCAACTCTCCTCACTGATTTGGCTGTGGTGTAAGAAAGGATTGAGTGGAAAGCAACTTGGGAAGGCTAGAGATCAAGTTTCATATGGTGGGAGTGGAGCAACTTGATCTCAACACAAGGGTAGGTAGTTCTCTTCTCAGAAATGTAAGGTAGGAGTGGTAGTTCTTTCTGATGGCTCTCTCCATGAGTGAAGAGGGGGTGGAGGGGTATTTATAGCCTCCACACAAAATCCAACCATTACACACATTTGACCAATCTCGGTCAGACCGAAGTTGACAACTCGGTGAGACCGAAAGTTCAAATCATGTGAACATTGGGATTTTCGGTGGGACCGAAAATACAAACTCGGTTAGTCCGATTCGTGCAAAGACATGAGCTTGCCAATCTCGGTGGGACCGACTTCATCATCTCGGTGACACCGATTTGATGACAGAAGGTTACAGAAGCTTGGCAACTCAAGTTTCGGTGAGACCGAGTTCAGAATCGGAAAATCCGAGATTTCTAGGGTTTGGCTATATGGCTGAGGTGGTTCATCTCGGTGTGACTGAGTTTGGAATATCGGTGGGACCGAGATTACTTATGAGTGTATTATGGAAGTGAAAGTTGCTGATAGTTTGGGAGATGTATCACTAAGCACTTTGAGCAACCAGATCATTATCATAACCTCATCCCCTTTTAATAGTATTGGCTTTCCTATGGACTCAATGTGATCTTGGATCACTAAACCAAAAATGGAGTCTTGAGCTTTTGCCAATGCTTGCCTTAGCATTTTGAGGGGTCCACTTCTTCAGTCCTTGCCATACCCATATCACTGAACTTTCTGAAATGATTCTCAAGTAACTATTAGTTCAATGATATATATGTTGTTATTAATTACCAAAACCACCCGGGGATTAGTTGCACTTTCACAAAGTCTTCATTTATTTGTGATATTGCGAGGTTCGAATCCCCGTGCACTTCTAGGTGTTGGATGCCCATAGAGACCGCCATGCGAAGACCATGCAACAGAGCCTCATATTCGGCTGCATTGTTGGAGTCTGTGTATAATATTTGCAGGACGTACTGGACCGTGTCCCTGGTGGGAGACATCAAGACTACCCCTGCTCCCAGTCTGGCCAGCATTTCGGAGCCGTCAAAGTGCATGATCCAGTTGGAGTACGCGCCGTACTCTTTAGGGAGTTCGGCTTCTGGCCATTCGGCGACGAAGTCAGCCAGGACTTGCGACTTAATGGCCCGTCGTGGCTTGTATATTATGTCGAACGGGAGGAGCTCAATGGCCCATTTAGCAATCCGGCCCTTAGCGTCATGGTTATTGATTATGTCGTTGAGTGGTACTTCGGAGGCGACGGTAATCGAACACTCTTGAAAGTAGTGTCTTAGCTTCCAGGATGCCATGAAGACCGCGTACGCTATTTTTTGATAGTGCGGGTATCGGGATTTGCATGGGGTGAGAACCATGATTATGTAATAAACCTACTTTTGAAGCGGGAATTTGTATCCGTCTACCTCTCGTTCGACGACGAGCACTGCACTTACCACTTGATGTGTTGCAGCTATGTATAGCAGCATAGGTTCGCCGATATTTGGCGCTGTTAGGACTGGATTACTGGCCAAAAAGGTCTTTATCTCATCGAGTCCGGCCGCGGCTGCTTCCGTCCATACAAAGTGTTCGGTACGGTGAAGGAGGCGGTAAAGAGGCAATGCCTTTTCTCCTAGCCTGGATATAAAGCGGCTCAAAGCGGCCACGCATCCAGCTAGCTTCTGGATGTGCTTGAGGTCTATTGGTATAGCTAACTATGATAGGGCTCGGATTTTTGCTGGATTCGCTTCGATTCCTCTATTGGAAACAATGAAGCCCAGCAGCTTCCTCGAGGGGACACCGAAAACGCATTTTTCCGGATTCAACTTGATGTCGTATGTCCGGAGGTTATCGAATGTGAGCTTCAAGTCATCTATTAGGGTTTCGACGTGTCTAGTTTTTATGACCACGGCGTCCACATATGCTTCCACTGTTTTGCCGATTTGTTTTTCCAGGCATGTTTGAATCATGCGTTGATAGGTTGCACCGACATTGTTGAGCTCGAAGGGCATAGTGTTGAAGCAAAAGGGGCCATATGGCATTATAAAAGCTGTTGCAGCTTGGTCAGACTCTGCCATCTTTATTTGATGGTATCCGGAGTATGCGTCGAGAAAACACAGCGAGTCGTGTCCAGTTGTGGCATCGATGATTTGATCGATGCAAGGGAGGGGAAAGGGATCCTTGGGGCAAGCCTTGTTGAGGTCTTTGAATTCGACGCATAAGCGCCAAGATTTGTCCTTTTTTGGTACCATTACCAAATTTGCCAGCCAATCCGGATGTTTAATATCTCTGATAAATCCGGCCTCAAGCAGCTTGGCTAGCTCTTCCCCCATGGCTTGCCGTTTGGGTTCTGAAAACCGCCTTAGGGTCTGTTTGACCGGTGTGTATCAATTCAGTATATTGAGGCTGTGTTCGGCCAGCCGGCATGGGATGCCTGGCATATCCGAAGGGTGCCAGGCGAAAATGTCCCAATTCTCGCGTAAGAAATCTCGCAGTGCGGCATCTATCACGGGGCTCAACTGTGTCCCAATGGATGCTGTCTTCGTGGGATCCGTTGGATGGACCTGGAATTTGACTATCTCGTCTGCAGGTTTAAACGAGGTGGACTTGGGTCATTTGTCGAGCATCACGTCGTCCCTGTCCACGGTGGCCTGCAGTGGTGTTAACTCTTCGGCTGCTAGGGCTTCTGATAATGCTTCCAGGGCTAGTGCTGCGGTTTTGTTTTCGGCGCGAAGTGCGACGTCCGGATCACTGGCTAGAGTGATGATTCCATTGGGCCCGGGCATTTTAAGCTTCATGTACCCGTAATGGGGCACGGCTTGAAAGCTTGTAAACGCGTCCCACCCTAGAAGGGCGTGGTATCCGCTGCTGAAGGGAGCCACCTGGAATGTGATTTCTTTGGACCTATAATTCTCTGGGGTGCCGAATACCACATCGAGTGTGATTTTTCCCGCGCACCGCGCTTCCCGCGTAGGGATGATTCCCCTGAAGGTGGTACCGCTTTGCTCAATGCGGCCTTTATCAATTTCCATTTTATTGAGTGTTTCTTCATAGATCAAGTTTAACCCGCTTCCGCCATCCATGAGTACTTTGGTGAGCCGGAAGTCGTCCTGATGGGCTAAGGACGAGCAGCGGTGCCCGGACGATCTCAGATGTCGATGTTAAATCACGGCATTGAAAGTTATAGCAGTGTCGTTCCAGGGGTTTATCTTTGCCACATGGAAAATTTCCGCAGAGCTTCGGTGAGCTCGCTTGCGCCTGTTGTTCGAGGCGAAAGTATCGAAGACTGTTAGTACCTTATTGTTTCCGCTAGTAGGATGTTGTTCTGCTTTATGGCTTACAAGAAGATCCTCGCCACTTTTTGCCACCTGTCGGAGTATCCAACACGCCCTAAGTCTATGAGTTGGCATTGTATCCGGTGTACTGTGGAGCTTACATGGCCCATCGAGCCATTCTTCCAATACGGATCCCCGCCCTGGGGTGGGCTTCGGTTTCTTGGGGATTGGATCGGACGTCCTACGAGAGTTCGTCCATTTAGTTCGGGAAAAGGTTTTGGTGAGAGTGGTACTATCCCAAAATTCTGTTTGGGTCTTCCAAGCGCTCTCCATCGCACAGTACTTCCGTACTATGATTGCCAAGTCCGCGAAGCATACTATGTCACGACGGCTTATAGCGTTGAGGAGCCCTTCGTCCGTGCAGTTTTTGCAGAAGAGCGTGACCATGCTCTCCTCGCGGCAGTGTTTGACCTTGCTAAGCGCAAGGAGGAATCTGGCCCAGTAATGATGTACCATTTCCTGGGGCTCTTGCCTGATGCGGGAGAGACAATTTAGGTCCAGATAGGTGTTGTTAGCAGAATCCGGATTTTGGTCCGATCCAACGTCCGAGGGCGTGGGCGGTTCCGAGCTTAACAGCTCAGAATCCGGAATATTACCCAACTTCTTCGGCCCAATGCCCGATTCTAAGCCCGGGGCCTGGGTCATGTTTTCCTTTGAGCAGGTTTTCGGCTCGAGGAGTTCGGCAATCCGAACATAATTCGTCCTCAAAGTTGAGGGACAATCCGCGTGTGGTTCCTCCACTATCGCTACCTCATGGGTGGCCGGCGGGGACCTGATGTCCCTTCGGTCGGGTTTAAGCCCAATCCGGTCATAGTTCGTAGCGACTCCCAGAGCGGCGATGCGATCCAAGAGCTCATTAAGGGAGGAGAGCTCCATTGGATTCATCCGGCGAATTCCGAACTGACGCGAAGGTTATGACTGATGACCCGAGAGGCCATCATCGGCGCCTCCGCCGATGGGGCGGCCATGATAAAAGCCGCCGAGTCGGAGTGTCTGGCCTGCAGCCAGAGCCCCCTCCGAGGTGATGTCGTCCTTGATGAGGAGACGAGCCATCGAGCCCTGCGGCGACATCACAGGGGAGCTCTCAATGAAAGCACCAATGTCGGTGTCAAAACCGGCGGATCTCGGGTAGGGGGTCCCGATCTGTGCGTCAAGGCTGATGGTAACAGGAAGCAAGGGACACATATGTTTACCCAGGTTCTGGCCCTCTCGATGGAGGTAAAACTCTACTTCCTGCTTGATTAATATTAATGATATGGGTAGTACAAGAGTAGATCTACCATGAGATCGTAGAGGCTAAACCCTAGGAGCTAGCCTATGATGGTATGATTGTAAATGTGATCAGCCTTCTAAGGACGAACCTCTCCGGTTTATATAGACACCGGAGAGGGCTAGGGTTTACATGGAGTCGGTTACAAGGAAGGAAATATAATATCTGGATCGCCAAGCTTGCCTTCCACGCCAAGGAAAGTCCCATCTGGACACGGGCCGAAGTCTTGAGTCTTGTATCTTCACGCTTCAATAGTCCGGACGTTGTACACAGTCCGGCTGTCCGGATACCCACTTATCCAGGACTCCCTCATCAACCCCTATGCATAGATTACCCCAACGTCACCTCGGGAATCCGCGAGTTGAGTGCCAAAACATACATCAAGTGAATCAATAGGATGCCCCATTGTCACCACGGGTATCCCACGCAAGTCATACATCAAGTATTCTCAAATCCATAATAGTATTCAATCCGAAAATAGTGAAACCTCAAAGGTAAAACTCAATTCATCACAAGAAGATAGAGGGGGAGAAACACCATATGATTCAACTATAGTATCAAAGCTCGCGGTACATCAAGATCGTGCCAAATCAAGAACACGAGAGAGAGAGAGAGAGAGAGAGATCAAACACATAGCTACTGGTACATGCCATCAGCCCCGAGGGTGAACTACTCCCTCCTCATCATGGAGAGTGTCGGGATGATGAAGATGGACACAGGTGAGATTCCCCCCTCCGGTAGGGTGCCGGAACAGGGTACCAATTGGTTTTTGGTGGCTACAGAGGCTTGCGGCGGCGGAACTGCCGATCTAGGTTTATTTCCGGGTGTTTCTGTTTTTATAGGAATTTTTGGCGTCGGTTTCACGCCAGGGGGTCCACGAGTCAACAACAAGGACGGAGGACGCACCCGGGGGGTAGGGCGCGCCCTCCAACCTTATGGTTAGCTCGGGACTCTTCTGGCCCAACTCTTTTGCTTCAGGGGCTTCTTCTGGTCCATAAAAAATTACCATAGATTTTCAGCTCGTTTGGACTCCCTTTGATATTCCTTTTCTGCGAAACTCAAAAACAAGGAAAAAACATAAACTGGCACTGGGCTCTAGGTTAATAGGTTAGTCCCAAAAATCATATAAAATTGCACATAAATGCATATAAAACATCCAAGATAGATAGTATAATAGCATGGAACGATAAAAAATTATAGATCCATTGGAGACGTATCAGAAGTCTTTCTTGAAAATATGGATTCCGATAATTGCTATTAAATATTGAAAGAAGAATATAACAAAGTGTTTGGTGTGAGTTTCTTGAATGATAAGAATGCTTTCAATGTTGTTAGTATGCTTTCCATGAATTTTACAAAATCTAATGATGATTGCACTAGTCATGATAAAATTTCTGAAGAAAAGTTTCTTATAAGCATGTCAAATTTGGTGGAGATCATAGAACTTGTGAAAAAGTGTCAATTAGGGATGATAAATCTTGTAAGAAGCATAAACATTACAAAACTAAATGTTGGCTTAAGATATTAGATGTTTATGCTAGAAATTTATGTTCTTTTATCCCATTACTTGTTAACTTGGCAATAAAGTTGGTCATCTTAATTTTCAATGCATGCATTTTCATGATCGAATCATGGCCAAATATTTTGATGATATGATCGCCCTTGAAGTTTATAATGAACTTAGTCTACTTTTGGGGTGTGAATAATTGACAAATAAAAATAATTGGTTTGAAGTATTCGTTCTCACAAACGCAATTGAAATTCATCTAAGGTATATATATATATATATTGTGTGTGGTAAAATGCAGTGATAATACTCATATTGCCAATTACTGAAGGACATGAATTCCAACGAAATATAAGATGAAGGTTGCTACTATGGAAAGGGAAAATATTTCCCTATTCCCTCCTATTGTTTCTTATTTTGAATCAGGTAATGAGGAGGAGCTTCCTTTCCAACCAATCTCTTAAATAAGAAACTCGAAAAAATTAATTAAACCTACACTTAACATGGTGAAGAAGAAGAAGACGAAAAAAGGAGAAGTAAAGACAAAAGGGTATCTCTCCCAAATAATGTTGCTCCTATGGTTGTTGATATCTCCTTTTTATTGATCCGATATTGAATAGAAAAGAGTATCCCGCACCTATTTCCGAGAGGTGACCCTGGGTTATCAAACCCATGAGAGGAAGATTCCCTTGAAGTGATGGTCTCTAGCAACCTTTCGTGAAAGTGTCAAATCTAGCTTTTGATCAGATAAGCCAGCAAATAGTTATTCAAACACTTATAATAAAAAGAGGTACGGGTATGAGGTCTTATGCTTACAACCTTGTATTTGCGATGGGATCAAATAAGACATTAGTTTTTGCGCTGAAAGTCACCCGTCGAGATGTGCTTGTTATGGATCGAAGTGGGGGGTGTGTCCAAATAACATCTTGACCGGCACGAGCCCTACATCAAGACTTTGTTGTCCTACTGCATGCCCTATTTATCACATGGGTTTACCTTGACAATTAAGATAATGAAATCAGACAAGAGCTTTGTGTGTTTAATGACTACACCTCATTTCTCCCCAAGGATATGATCCATGTTTCCCTAGTAAAGCTTACTATTAGCGGTGTTCGGTTTAACACTTCACGGTCTCCTTGCTCCTATCCTCATGGGTGCTTGATCTCCATGATCCTGGGTACATGCAGGTAGGAAGATCGTGAACAAGACAAGAGACATCTTCATGGAACAATTTTATTTCACACATACGGGAAGTTATATCAAAGTCTTCCATTGATCCCCAAAATAAATACCTCGGGTTGCAAGGCTTATGCCTCAACCCATACGTTACCGAATTACTCATACATGGAGATTTTAGCCACTTTTGCTTCCATACTCTTGGATCTTCCTTCAAGTATCTGCACATCATTTGTCAGTCCAATAACCTTACTGGTTTATTCACCAAGTAACTTATCATGGTTGTTCAAGACATTCTTGAAGTTTTCATTCTGCTCAGTCTGACTACCAATAAAACTTTTAAGAGTTTCTTCAAGAGTATTTCCATTGCTAGCATTAGCTCCATTAAAATTATTGGATGCTCCTCCTTTACTAGGATAAGGAAGTCTAGGAGCATACCCATTATTTTTCCAATTAGGATTGTAGCTACTACAAGCTATAAAATTCACATCACTAGTTTCTTCACTAGTGATAGCATTCACGTTTACCTCTTCTTTACCTTTTATCACGGAGATAAATTCATCAAGCTTGGCTGTCAACTCTGTGCTACTTTCTTCCATGTCATTCACACTTTTAATGGTGGTCCTTTCAACATGACATTGGGCATGGTTATCTTGCATACCATCCAATAATTTCTTGACATCTTCTATGGGCTTTCCCATGATCGTTCCTCTTGCAGTTGTATCAATCATAGTTTTTGACGTATGATTCAAGCCATTATAAAACATATGGAGGATTAACCACTCCTGCATTCCATGATCGGGACAGTTTCTAATAGCTTCCTTCATTCTATCCCATGCAAGGACTAGTGGCTCATGTTCCTCTTGCTTGAAACCTGTAATCTAAGAACTTAATTGCATAATCTTTGCAGGTGGACAATACTTAGATAAAAATTTACTGCAACAATTAGCCCAAGAAGTAATACTGCCCTTAGCTAGTGCAAGAAGCCATTCCTTAACTTTTCCTCTTAAGGAAAAAGGAAGTAAATGCAATTTTAGTGCATCAAGATCATAATCCTATATTTGTGTCATGTTATACAATTCGGTGAAATTGTGTAGGTGCATACTGGCATCCTTAGAAGCAGAGCCTCCAAAGTGGTCCTATTGAACCATGTAAACTAAGTTCGGTTTGATCTCATACTCAATGGCTGCTACCTCAGGTTGTGCTATAGGTTCACACATGAAGTTGTTGCTAGGAGTAGCAAAACCCCCAAGATTACGAGCCATAGTAATATTTTGGTTTTTTCAACTGACAGGACTTGCAACTACAAATTAAAACTTAAACTAAAAATATATAATTAAATACAAAAACTGAAAACTAACTTCAACAGAAACTCTAAACAAAAAGACTAGTAGTACTAAACTCCTCCCCGGCAACGGAGCCAGAAGAAGGGCGTGATATCTCCTTTTTATTGATCTGGTATTGGAACAGAAAAGAGTATCCCACACCTATTTCCCCAAAGGTGACCCCGGGTTACCAAACCCACGACATGAAGATTCCCTTGAAGCGATGGTCTCTAGCAAGCTTTTGTCAAAATGTAAAATCTAGCTTTTGACTGGATCACCAAGCAAATAGTAATTCAAACACTTACAATAAAAAGAGGTATGGGTATGAGGTCTTATGCTTACAACCTTGTATTTGCTATGTGATAATACGATATTAGTTTCTGCACTGGAAGTCACCCGTCGACATGTGCTTGTTAAGGATCGAAGTGGGGGATGTGTCCAAATAACATCTTGACCGACACGAGTCCCGTGTCAAGAATCAGTGTCCTACCGCATGCCCTATCCGTCGCGTAGGGTTACCTTGGTAATTAAGATAATGAAATCAGACAAGAGCTTTGGGAATTTAATGATTACACTTCATTTCCCCAAGGATACGATCCATGTTACCCTACTACACCTTACTGTCACCGGTGTTTGGTATAAACCTTCATGGTCTCCTTGCTCCTAGCCTCACCGGTGCTCGATCTCCATGATTTTGGGTACCTGCAGGGATGAAGATTGCGGACAAGACAAGAGACATCTTCACGATACAATTTGATTTCACACATACGTGACGTTATGTAAAAGTCTTCCATTGATCCCCTCAACAAATACCTTGGGTTGCAAGGCTTATGCATCAACCCATACCTTACCGAACTACTGACACATGGAGATCAGATCGCGGGAAGAAAGAATTAAAGAACACATCTTGAGATTGATTAATTGCAATATGTTTTACAATGGATGCCTTGTGCAATGCACAATTACAAGTATGAATGGGATGGATGAGCACTATGGTGGCAGTGGAGATGGCTCTAGAGATGGCGACGGGTAGGGTTTGTGGATGAGGATGATGATGAAGAGGTTTTGGCTTCTATGCTCCTTGCTCGTCTCTCTATTGACATTTCGACGACGTCCCTTTAGCATAAGTTGTTGGGTTGGACAATCTTCCTCGGAATTCATGCCATACATGCACTCATGGAACACCATCTTTTGTGTTGTCTTCGCGCATACGTCTCCTGGCGATTCCTTCCTCCTCCATTCTCCTTCCATACCATTTCCACATGAGATTTCTTCCCTTTTTAGCCTATTTCTTGTGGAAACACATCAAAGATATGATTTGTGGGATCCTTTGCATTCATTAGTCATTAGTACCGATATCGAAGCGAATATCTCTTTTTGATTGAAATATCTTTGTTTAAACAAAGGTGAAATGAGTGTAAAAATATCACCCATCAACTCCCCCGAGATTAAACTTAATCGTTCTCGAGCGACATAAATAGAAATTCGAATCATAAGGAACTCAGTTGTTTAAACCTAGATAACGAGAAGGTTTTTGTTCACTTACGATTGGTACGCCTAGATAGCCCTCCGCTTCTTGACCTGAAAACCTAGACTAGTTGTAGCGGTGGCATGGTTATAGTGCAAGTATTAGTGAAGCAAAGATAATCAACGCAAAGTTCTTGATCTACTAGATAAAACAACTCTGCAACACTCTATTTTATTTATTCTCGACAACACTTGCTTGCCTGGAATGCATAGAAGGATCTTTCTTTAGATAGAGACAATAAAGCATAGGTTACGGAGTGAAAGCATGTAGTAAATATGATGCTCTAACGCTCTTAAGCAGACCCACAATCATTTCCTCCTCAACGCTCTTAAGTACTTTATTTCAATCATTGTGTGCTAGAACTTTGATTGTCACGTGAGGGGATTATGCCAACTAAGTGATCATGTATAGGTTTTTGCTGTGGCTTAATGTTTAGGAACTACGGACCTCTGATATTGTCTCTTGCGAGCTCTTTTGATCAGTTCCTTTTATTTACCACATGCAGACCATTTCAAGAGAAAGCCGATTAATATGTGTTTGTAGTGTTGCCACTACGTACAGTAACAAACTCACAACAGAAATCCGAGCTATCACTCTTGGTGGATCGTTCATTGGCCAGCGGAGTCCTTAGCATAACATCAAGAAAGGTGATGAAGCCACAATTACACACGTAAACGTGCATATAGTAGTAGGGCCATGGAAATAGCAAGGAACTGAAGCACCATGTAAGAGATACAACAAAGATTTTTGGCATAATCTCATTCACCCTTCAACTAAGTTCCTATAGATAATTTAATCCACAAGTCCTATCAAGTATATTGAAATTAACAACATGGGGTTGAGAAATTCAATCATCACTTCTACTACAATTTTCTCAACTCCCAAGTCTTGAAAGACTTTCTCTTATGCATAGTTATTCTTAGTTAATATCATTTCATTCAAAAACAGTCCCACTACAAGTCTTGGTTGTCTAAACATAACAAAACAAAGGCTGCAAGATTATTTCTGCTACTAGAATAAAACCTTTGTCTTAACTATCAAGACTTACTCCCATCTGCACATATCACACATACTACTACTACATCTACTCTAAGCATTTCAAGTGCAAAAGATGGGGGTTTTAGGACATACCTTCACGGTTGCTAATCTACACACTTCTCTTCCTTACTCTTGCATTCCTCATTGTCTGGCATTGATCAACTCCTCTGAAAAAAATGCAAACGAACTCCAAAGGACAAGAACAAATGAAGCTTATTCTAGTTTTTTGGTTTTTTGGGTTTTTGAGAACTAACTTGCAAACAAAAAATCTCAAAGGCAAAAGAAAAATAAAAAGCAAATAAAAGCAAAGTGTTGGAACAAACCAACACGAGTGTTTTGAAGCTCCTCGAGCTTAATTACAATTTATTCAAATACCACCACATCTTGATGTAGAAGTGGTGATAATCTCCCCCAAGCTTAGGCTTTTGCAAGCCCAAACTGGCGAGATCATTGTGGCGGTTGGTCAGGAGCCCACTCCTGGCTCCAGTTGGAGAAGTTCTTGTTCATGTAGGTGGACATGCCTGGAAGGGATGCAGTCAGGTTTCTCATATCATCAATGGAGCCCTGGAGGCTGCTGAGGTCCGCATAGGTGGTGTAGTATTGTTGGGGTTGGTCCTATTCTTCGTTGGTGGCGAGTTCTGCTTCATCTACTTGTTCTGGTTCTGGGCCTTCTTGGTTAAAAGTTGCATCTCCTTCCTGTGCAACATAATGCAGTTGTCCATGCTCGATGTAGAAACGGTTAGGCTTAGGAGTAGGCAACAAGTTTGCCACTCTAGGAATTCTAATGCAATGTCGACATTTAGGAACTACTACCATTCCAGATCTAGTAAGAACACGTGTTAGGCCATATTTCTCCCTAAGTGGTTTTGGTGATTGACGACAACATGTTTGCGGACTAATCATGTCCATTGAGCTTTTCAGTCTATCAAGCGTATGGCACAAGACGATTCATGCCCCTTGGAGTTTCAAGAGAAGACGGTTTAATTCCCAATGTTTCTTTTCTGGTGGACTTGAGTCGTAGGGAAAACCGTACTATCAAGAGGGGGTCTGCATCGGAAAGGTTTGGGTGGAATCAACACATACACACTCATCTTGCACCCATCAACCCCTTCCGTCTCATTGGAGTTGTCCTCCGTTTGCATCGAAGTAGGGGAGAAGAACCACAAGCGGTAGTACCGCTGGCTGCAGCGGTAGGATCGCCTATAGGCGGTAGTACCGCTGTATCCATCGTTCGCACTACCGCTCGTGGTTGGGACCTCAATTTTTCCTGTCGAGATCTATGGTGGTTCCTCCGGGTTACTATCGTGCTACATGTTTGTCCGCAGAGAATGGGCGGTTGTAGAAGCAGTAGTTGGCGCGGTAGTACCGCCTATAGGCGGTAGTACCGCTCCTACTACCGCGGTTACCACCGCCCAGCCCTCTGTTTTCCCCTGTTTTCCTTTGTCTCCTGTGCATACTTCAGGGAACGGTAGTACCAATCCTGGAGCGGTAATACCGCTTGTCTGCGGGCTGAGAGGTGCATAACGGTTGGATTTGTCCCTACAATTAAAGGGGGTCTTCTTCCCCAAGAAGACTCACCTCTTTCTCCCCCAAACTCCATTGTTGTTCCAAAGCTCATTTTCGCCCGATCTCTCTCCCTAGCCAATCAAACTTTTTGATTTTCTAGAGATTGGTTGAGAAGGCCCGGATCTACACTCCCACCAAGAGATATTTGATTCCCCCACAATCCCTTGCGGATCTTGTTACTCTTGGGTGTTTGAGCAGCCTAGATGGTTGAGGTCACCTCAGAGCCACATTCCATTGTGGTGAAGCTCCATGGTATCGTTGGGAGACTCCAATCAAGTTATGGAGACTGCCCCAACCTTGTTTGTAAAGGTTCGGTCCCCGCCTTCAAGGGCACCACTAGTAAAATCACGGAATCTCGCATTGTGTGAGGGCGTGAGGAGAATACGGTGGCCCTAGTGGCTTCTTGGGGAGCATTGTGCCTACACACCGCTCCAACAGAGACGTACTTCCCCCAAAGGGAAGGAACTACGGTAAAAAAATCCTCGTCTACAATGGCTCCACTTGTGGTTATCTTTTTCCTTTACTTTGTGCAAGCTATTGTTGTGTTGTATACTTTGTTTGCACTTGTTGTTGTTGGTGTTGTTGTTGTTGTTGTTGTTGTTGTTGTTGTTGTTGTTGTTGTTGTTGTTGTTGTTGTTGTTGTTGTTGTTGTTGTTGTTGTTGTTGTTGTTGTTGTTGTTGTTGTTGTTGTTGTTGTTGTTGTTGTTGTTGTTGTTGTTGTTGTTAGGCTAGAAAGAAGAACACACAAGGGACACGTGGTTTATACTGGTTCAGGCCACCATTGTGGTGTAATACCCTACTCCAGTGTGTGGTGTGGTGGATTGCCTCAGGGGCTGATGATGAACAATACAAAGGCAGAACAGCCTCGCGAGGGGCTGTTCTTGAGCTGTTGCGATGAACTGCTTGGGTGAGTTCAGTCGCCTCTCTCTCTCTCTAGTCTATGCACAATTTGGATCAGATCCCTCTCTACTGTGGTGGCTAGTCCTATTTATAGAGGGAGGCCCTGGGCGTCTTCCCAAATAATGAGCGGGAAGGGCGCCAACAATTGGCCATATTGAAGGGGAACATCTAGTACACTTATCCTGACTAAAGTTGGTCTTCGACTGCCAAAGACTCTGGCGGTGACGCTGTCCTGGGCTCCACGATGACTTCCATCCTGCTGTTCTGCTGGTCTTGGTCTTGTTGCACCGAAACGGTAACCCTTGCCTAATGCCTTGGCCTGTGCTTGCCCCCTTTGCACCAAAGGGGAAACAAGGACTCTTCTTGAGCGGGCGCCACTTGGCGCCCGCTGGTCTCGTCGTCATGGCTTGCGTCACGGGCTCCTCGCGAGGTGCCCTGCCTTGATCTCTCTGCCTCCTCGTGAGCCTGCCTGATGAGGCTACTCCTGAGGAAGCTTCCTGTCGTCCGCCCCACGAAGCTTGGCCCCTCGCGAGGGCCTTGAGCTTGAGCTGATGAAGCTGGGCTGCACTGGGCCCCCACTTGAGCCACGCCGCAGGCCACAGGCAGGCAAGTCTGGGGACCCCCGTTCCCAGAACGCCGACAGTAGCCCTTGGGCCCAAGGAGCGCCCGGACTTGGCTTAGCAGAGAAGCGAAGGGGCAAGTGCGAAGCGCTGCGGGCCCCAATAGCCTACGGCCTCGAGCATCGCATGGTGACTGATTGGACGTGGGCGTCTCCGCTTCCCCACGACGCCTCGGCAACCGCATGACTTGACAAGTCCCTGCATGCAAAAATGGGTCATGAT
Source organism: Aegilops speltoides (assembly GCA_021437245.1). Lineage (NCBI taxonomy): Eukaryota > Viridiplantae > Streptophyta > Magnoliopsida > Poales > Poaceae > Aegilops > Aegilops speltoides. The sequence goes on along the minus strand of CM038143.1, from coordinate 122,118,003 downwards.
TACCTGCGATCGTGGAGGCCGGCAGTTGGCCTTCTTCGGCTATAAGTACGGAATGGCGCGAGCCCTTTCAGTCCATTTCTGCCTGCTACTCCTTTCTCTCCATCCCGGCTACTCACCATCCTCATGGTGCCGCCGAAGAGGTTCTCGGCCGTGGAGAAGGGAAAGGCTCGTCGGGAAGGGCCTGACTCTCCTCCGACCAAGTGCGGCCGGGGCCGCCCTCGCGACCATCCTGTGGCCCCCGTAGTGGATTCTCGCGGTCGTGGAGGCGGTCCCCTGCATGGCGATGAGCGCCCGATTGCCGATGTGAGGCACGCCGTGGCTGCGCGACCCCCTAGGCCGCGCTTCCATTCGGCGGAGGTGCTACCGGAGTTCGTCATGTGGTCGGCGGACCCAACCGGCACCTGGCTCCAGCTTCCCCGCTTCTTTGTAGGTGAACTTCCAGCCGGCGCTCCTGGGCGGACGGCTACTGCAGCAGGGCCTCCTGGGCTTCGCTGGAGGTCTCCGTCGCCGGGAATGCAGCCCTGACCCGCGGCTAGCAAACGTTTCCCCGCACGTGTGGCCTGAGCCAGCGGTGCACCCTGCACTTCAAGTTTGACGGTGATGCCACCCTCTACGTGAGGGTGTTCAGGGAAGACGGTCGCCGTGCTCGGTGCTGCCCCGAAGATGATGACCGCGGCCATGTACCCAGCTCCGGCGTTGATCGGGATGAAGATGGCAGCAGGCGCGTGGTCAGCGGCGCTCGGGGCTCGCCAAGCTTCGGCGACTCTCCTTCAGACAGCAGCTCCTCCAGCGGAGGCCGCGACCAGCCCTCATGCCATCGCGCCCGCCTGGGGGAAGGTAGTGGGTCAGTTAACCATCGCGCCTCGGTGAAGCGCGAGGAGGAATCTGACTGAGCTCCGGAGGCAGTACGAGCCCTCGTTGCAAGTCGGTGCCGAGCAAGTCGTGCCTATTTTGTTTTTCTTCCTTCCCTGCGCAAAAAGAAAGTAGTATAGGGCCCCGCGAGGGCGTGTCGAATTGTTGTTGTTAATTATCATGTTGTTTCCGCTATTTATGTGTTGTGTTCCTGTGCCGCATGCCCGCGTGCGGGAATTACTTGGCTCGGGAAGGCTTGTCGCGGTCCTCGCCTCCCGAGGCCGAGGCCTCGCCGTGCGCTTCATGCCCTGCAAGGATTAGTCAGGAAGGGTAGCTTCCGGTCTCGGTTGTGGGGGCAACCGACCCAGGTCATGTGCTCGCGTCGCGACGCCCGTGGGGCACGGACTGGGAGGGGTGCTCCCGTAGCGGACTCGGATAGGAAAGCTTCAAACGACCGGGGCAGAAAACACTCGTGAGGGTGCCCGCGTAACTCCCTCACGAGACTTGCGCGAGAGAAAACGAGGCAAGTGTGCGAAAAAGACAAAGAGTCACAAGCTAGGGACGGCAACAACTCCAATAAAACTTCAAATAGGAACAAACAAGCCAACTGCAGAAAGCAAATGAAAAAGCCGCGTCCGGCACCTAATCTAGTCTTCGACGTCTTCTCACCAGCGCGGAGCTAAGTGCTGCCAGCAGGCGGTATGGAGCCCCGAGGCCCGAGGGCGGCACTCTGGAGACTCCGGGGCGTGTACAGCCCCACTCATTATTACGTGAGAGTGTCACGGGCAGCGAGCTTCACAGGCATTGGCCTTCTTCACAGGCATTGGGCCTTTTCCAAAAAGCGGCAGCTTCACAGGCATTGGCCTTCTTCACAGGCACCGGGCCTTTTCCAAAAAGCGGCAGCTTCACAGGCATTGGCCTTCTTCACAGGCACCGGGCCTTTTCCAAAAAGTGGCAGCTTCACAGGCATTGGCCTTCTTCACAGGCACCGGGCCTTTTCTATAGGCACTGGGCCTCTCTAAAGGGGTAGAACCTTCGGAGATGTTGAATGTTCCACGCGTTCTGGAGGGTTACCCCCTCCTGGGTCTCCAAGCGCGCGGAGCTGGGCCTGGAAACATGAACAACCTTGAATGGGCCCTCCCACATTGGAGAGAGCGTGTGCAGCCCCTCCCTGGAGAGGACCCGTCTGAGCACGAGGTCCCCTACCTCAATAGTTCTGGGGTGGACGTTGCGGCAGTGGTATCGTCACAGCGCCTGTTGATACCTTGCCGCCCGCAGTGCGGCCTCTCGACGGTGTTCCTCCCCCAGCACGAGATCCGCCCCCCCGCATGGTGTCCTGCTGCGTCTTGTCGAACGCCAGGACCCGTGCGGAACGATGCCTGACCTCGTGAGGGAGGGCGGCCTCAGCTCCGTAGACGAGAAGAACGGGGTTTCGCCAGTCGACTTGGTCGTGGTCGTGCGGATAGACCACAGCACAGACTGGAGCTCGTCGTACCAGCCCCTGCCGCAGGCCTCCAGCTTCTTCTTGAAGGTCCGGGTTTTGAGGACCCTCAGGACTTCCGCGTTGGCTCGCTCAGCCTGGCTGTTGCTCCGGGGGTGTGCTACCGAAGCATAGAATATCTGCGTTCCAAGGTTAGCACAGTACATTTTGAAGAGATTGCTGGTGAATTGCAAACAGTTGTCGGTGATGATGCGGTTAGGCACCCCGAATCGACTCACGAGACCCCTGATGAACTTGACTGCGGAGCCTGCTGGAATGGTGCGGACAGCTTCCACCTCAGCCCACTTAGTGAACTTGTCCACAGCAACATAGAGGTAACGATAGCCCCTTGGCGCCCGAGGAACGGCCCCAGGATGTCCAGCCCCCAAACCGCGAACGGCCATGAGAGGGGTATGGTCTGCAGGCCCTGAGCTGGCTGATGGATATGCTTGGCGTGGAATTGGCAGGCTTCACAAGCCTTCACCAGCTCGACGGCGTTGTTGAGTGTTGTGGGCCAGTAGAACCCACTGCGGAATGCCTTCCCAATGAGGGTTCATGATGATGAGTGGCGCCCACAGTCTCCACCGTGTATGTCTGCCAACAGCTCCCTTCCTTGCTCCCTGGAAATGCAACGTAAGGACACGTCATTTGGTCGCTTCCGGTAGAGCTCTCCGTCCTTGATGCAATAGGCCGTGGCCTGCCGCGCCACATGCTCCGCGTCCTCCTCCTTCTCCGATAGGGTCCCTTGCATCAAGTAGTCCTTGAACTCTGCGGTCCAGCATCCTTCCTGAGGTTCCAGCGCCAGGAGTAAGCGTGCCCCTGAGGCCGGGCCACAGGCCGGGCTCCCGAGGCGGGCGGCTGAGGGAGCTCCTCCCTAGGTTGTGCCGTGCTTGATAGTGATGGTGCCGCCGAAGGTTTGAAGAGTCGCTCCTCGAAGACGCCAGGCTCCTGAGGCAGCCGCATGGATGCCCTCTTGGCGATGTCATCAGCCTCTTGGTTGGTGCCGCGGGGCACGTGCTGTAACTCCAACCCCCAAAACTGTTTCTCCATCATGCGGACCTCCGTGAGATACGCTTCCATGTGCTCGTCCTTTGGCTCGTATACTTTGTTGGAGAAGTTGACGAGGAGTTGCGAATCGCCCTTGATGGTGATTCGCTTTACCCCCAAGGCGACGACAGCCTTCAAGCCCGCTATTAGGCCCTCGTATTCTGCTATGTTGTTGGAGACCTTCTACCCATGCTGGAAGCAGAGCTACACGGCATAGTAAAGCTTGTCTTGAGTGGGGGATATGAGCACTGCGCCAGCCCCCGTGCCCTGCCGTGAGAATGCTCCATCGAAGTATGTCGTGGTTGGAATGGGAGCACGAGCACCTATGGGGCAGGGGGCCCCTTCTGGTCCGGCAAGGGAGCAGAGGGCGCACGCAGAGCAGATCGAGGCGAAGGCACGCGGGGGATTTTACCCAGCTTCGGAGCTCTCTGGAGAGATAAAACTCCTACTGCTGCTTTGTGTTTTCTATTATGTTCTTGCTCGAGAGCGTGGGTGTGTTGTGGTGTTGAATGAGTCGAATGAACCGAACCCACTGCCGAACCCCTTCTACGTGCGCATGGGCCTCCTTTTTATACGTTAAAGGGGTCACCCACAGGTGGCAGCGTAGAAAGAGGGGTAAAAAGGTAAAAATGCGGGTTGGTACAACTACTACCAACAGTGTCCCCTACCTAACTCTGACGGCAGGGGACAAGGGCATTTAATGCCCGTCCGTCGCCTGTGTCAGGAGAAGCGACCGTTAGAGGCGCCACCGATCACCACGATGGCCTCCTTGCCGGCTTCGCGCCACCTCGCCTTTGCATGGCTGCCTGACTACCGCCACGTGCACGGGGAGCGATCTGCGGCGACACATCGTTGGATGTCTTTGGAGCCTGGGCGCAGAGTGGCAGCCTTGCCGCGGCAAGCGCCTTGCCGCGGCCGTTGTCTTGTCGCACCCGCAAGCTTGTCGCTCACCGTGCCTTGCCGGGACGCGCAGGGCGTCGCGGCAAGTTTTCTGAAGTGCCTTGGTTGGCCTTCCCGGCAAGCTCCTCTTGCCGGGGTCTTTGTCCTTAGCGGCAAGCTCCTCTTGCCGGGACCTTGTCTTCTTAGTTAACACTTTGTTCTTGAATGGCAGTAAATAGGAATAACAGAGGATCTTGGTGGGCGCCCGGCAAGCCTTGCCGCGGGGTGCCGCGACTGCCCGTGCACAAGTTCGGGGTACTAAGGTACCCCTACTTTAGTACACCGACAGGAGCCCCCGGGCCTGGGCCATACACGGTGCCGAGCGCTGTTGGGCCAGGCCCAAAACAGGGCACGGGCATGCGTGGCCTGGGTCCACACAAAATCTGACTCCGTACCCGCCGCGCTCCCCCGCAATGGCACACGTCAATCGCGGCGTCGTGGGAGAGATCGTGGGCTATACTTTAATCCAGGAAATGTGTAACGTTCGCCTCCCCTATTTATAAGCAGAGGAAACAGGGTCGTTCCCCCACCTTCGCCACTTGTAGTTCCTTCCTCCGAAAGCTCCACCGATCCCCTCCGCTTCCCAAGCCGAAAGAGAGCAGCGCTCCGCCGCCCGTCGCCGCCGTCGCCCTCAACACCTCCGCGCCAACCCCGCCGCTTCCGCCATGGCTCCGAAGACCGGCAAGGGCTCAAAGTCGAGCACCAAGTCGGCCGAGGCGTTACAGCTCGAGGCGCTGCGCAAGAAGCGAGTGCTTTTCCTCCCTGAGCTCACCCCGAAGGCGCTGCGGGAGGAGTTCTACCTCTTCTGGTCGACGGAGACGCGGGCGCATCCGCGCACGCAGGCGCTTTCCGCTGAGGCTTCCAAATCGAAGCGGTGCCCAAAAGGGTACCATTTCTTTCCTGTGTTCTTCTATTGCGGGCTCTGCCCACCTTTTTCTGATTTCTTTTGCGACATCATGAATACCTACGGGTTTCATCTTCTTGATTTCACCCCCAACGCCGTTCTGACAATGGCAGTTTTCGCACACCTCTGCGAGAACTTCGTTGGCATCCTCCCGAATGTCGCTCTTTTTCGTCATTATTTCACCCCCCGGGCCGAGAAAGGGGAGCCACTGGCTGGCGGAATCGCCTGGACCTCCCGGATTGGCATGAAGGAGGTGTACTTGACGGGCGAGCTCCGCAGCAAGTGGGATGAGTGGAGGGCGGAGTGGTGCTGGATCTGTGATGCCAATCCGCAGCCATTCACCAACCGCCAGACGCGAGTGGTGCGTGGTGGCGACTGGAGCGCTCTGTCGCCGGACGATGCCAAACTAAAGATTGCCACCACCCGAATCCTCCGGCTCAGGCATGCCGGGCTCACAGCAGGGGCGGTTGGTGCGGATTTCCTTCGCCGTCGCATCGCCCCTCTACAGAAGAGGGGGAGGCCCGCCTGGCTGTTTGGCGGTCCGGCGGATATCATGAGGCTGCGTCCAGGCCTCAACTTCAACTTCACCATTCTGGAGCTTGACAGGATGCTGAGGGAGCTGTTCAAGCATGACGCCAACCATCCAGAGTGGTTCAGGTTGCCGCAGGGTGTGGTCCCCTTGTGCAACAACTCCCAGCGCGATCGCATCTGCGCAATGATGCTAGAGTGCGACTCGCACGGGATAAGTGCAACTTGGATAGAGCCCGCCGTCGAGGTCATGCAGCAATTTTTCGATAACTTGACGGAGGTAGCAGTCAACTCCGACGAGCAGAGGCTCCTCACCTGCGCCACCACCGACAACGAGATGCTGTACATCGCCACCAGGGCCGAAGAGGCGGCAGGAGCCGCTGCCGCGGGCGAGTTTGGCTTCACGTTGGAGGAGGCGGAGGCGGCCGAGGCGGCAAGTCTTGCCGACCGGGAAGACCTCGCCGGAGAGGTCGCTGGCGAGGGGGAGCCCGAGGCTGAAGCGAGCGAGCCCGCCGAGGGCGCGAGCGGCCAGCCATCTTCGAGCAGCTTGCCGCAGGCGGAGCCCCCAGCGCAGCCCCAATTCCAACCGAGAAGGCGCCTCCGTCGAGTTGGAGATACGGCAAGGGAGCAGGCCGACCAGCAGCCACGGCGCCGTGGGACACGCTCCACCGGCAAATACCGTTGCTGGGAGGGTCCCAGCTGTGCGGCAATCGAGGCGGGTCTTCTGGCCGCCATGCTCGATCTGCCGCAGCCCGGCAAACGCCGAAGGGAGCCTACTCCTCCGCCACACCGCGCAGAGAGGGTACCGGACTTCGACCTCTCCGCGCTGAGCTCCGATGACGATGAAGAGGAGGAGGAGGAGGAGTAAGACTTTCTTCTCACTGTCCTTGATTTTCTTTGATCCTTGTTGTTGTTTGACTTGTATCTAATTTGCTTCTCTCTGAATTCCTGTTCTATTTCAGGACTCTGGCGGAGAGAGCGGCGAGGAGGGCCAAGGTCCCCGTGGTTGTCATCGAGGACGATCCTCTGTGTGGCAGAAGATACGTCGAGACCACCTTGACGGACCGGTTCCTTCTCCTCAAGAGCAGCCCCAGACAGCCCCCCAAAGCATAAGTGTTTGGTTCACTTTCTGTTGTGGGGCGCGCATGGGTGCTTCTTCTTTAGCTGGCATCTTGATTGCTGATTCATTCGTGTAGGAGCAGAGTAGGCCCATCAGGGGCAATCAGAAACCGCCACGGAGGTGCTGTCTGCTTCAACTACGCCGCCAAGGGGCGATTCCCCGACAAGGGAGCGTTCCCCGGCAAGGGAGAGGTCCCCGGCAAGGGACGGAACCAGCGAGCCCTTGGTCACAGAGCCCAGCACAGGTAACCTTCCTTGTCGGAAATCTTCCCTTGGGTTCTTCTTCTGATCTTCTTTCTTCCTTTTTGGATATTTGCTTGACTTTTCCTTCCTCTTCCTATCCTTAGATCCCCCTCTCGCAGACCCGATGGAGACCGAGGCCACCGGCGAGGAAGGCGCACGCGGCAACACTGAAGATGCCGTTGCTGGCGAGGAAGAGGCCGGCGCTGATGAGTCCGCCGACGAGGAAGCCGCCAAGGCTCTTGGGCGCGAGGAGCCGCGAGGGGTCAGCGATTATCGGCGACCGGAGGGCACAGGAGCGCAAAGCGCGCACCGTCGCCGACCCCTCCGCCTGATGCAGCGCGAGGCTCGAGGAGCCCCAGCCAAAGAGCGCATAGGCGAAGGCGAGGGCGTATACATCAAGCTTCCATGGGCGTCGAGCTCCAGGGCACCGGTTGAAGGAGAGGAGTTTGACGGGGAAGTGCTCGCCTCTGCTGGGCTGGCAGTGGTTGACGCGCCCAACAGCAGCAGTGGCGAGTCCGAGGAGGAGGAGCTGCTCCGGAAGTTGGTGTCACTCTACCGCGCCCGGCAAGCGAAGCTTGAGTCCCGGGAAGCGCTTGTCGCGCAGGCGGGAGTTGACATTGAGAAACACGCGGAGGTGCTCCGGAACCGCAACCAGGAGGCCCTCCGGTCCATTGCAGAGGAGAGGGCGCAGCTCGACGAGGCGAAGAAGGCGTTCATCCTGGAAAAGGCTGAAGCCGAAGAGCAGCAGAGGCTCGCCGCTGAGGAGATGTCCAAGCGGGATGGTGAGCTGATACAGAAGAAGGTGAACTTGGACAGCCACGAGGAAGAGCTCGCCGTCCGGGAGCAATCACTTGGCGGGGCACTCAAGGAGGCGAAGGATGCCACCGCGGCTGCTGAGGCCGCCAAGAAGGAGTTAGAGGTGAAGGTGACGCAGCTAGAGGCGGATATGAAAGGGAAGAACGAAGAGCTTGCCGCACTCCAGCGCGAGCGCGAGAAGGATGCCCATGCCCATGGTGATCTGCAAGTTCAGCTCGCCGAGAAGATTAAGGAGCTGAACGCCGCCAAGGACTCGAGCGCTAATCTGGAGCTGAAACTGGCCACCTTGACGGAGACGCTGGACGCCGCCAAGAGGCGAGAGGATAACTTGAAGAAGGAGCTCAAGGGCAACGAGGAGTTGCTGACGAGGGCCGCCGAGACCCAGAACACCTTCAAGGCTACGGTGGAGCTCTGGACGGAGGGCCTCGTCAACATCGCTGCAGCCATCGACGAGGAGTTGGCGGAGCTGGACTTGGCGGGCTTCGGGTACTCTGCTGACGAGAACCTCCAGCCCAGCGCCAAGCTTACTCTCTTCTTCAAGGGCGTGGTGACGGCCCTCCAGCAACTCCAGGAAAGGATCCCAAAGAAGCTGGCGGACGAGTCGCGCGCAATCTGCGCCAAGGTCTTGGAGAAGGTGCTGGTGAAGATCCTCTTCCGCAATCCAAGCCTCGACCTCTCCCGCGTCCTCAAGAAGCTGCCGGCGGGCGTTGATCTTGAGGAGCTCAAAGCCATCGTCGCACCCATCGCGGACAAGGTGAACGAAGTCAGGAGGATCGATGGCGAGCGCGCGGATTAGGCCACCCTTCTTCCCCTTTTCTTCTTCTTGCCACTGCTAGATACGTCATGGAAACAATCTATTAGAGCGCGGCAAGTTATTTATTGTAATATAACTTTATTCTGGGTACTGTCTGCTATGTTACTTCCTTTACTTGATTCCATCCCTTGCATGTTTCTGCCCTACGCTTTTAGGGAACTTGCGGTATAAACACCCTTGCCACGAAGCGCTGAGTGTGGAACATCGCAGCTTCTTTGGCGGTGTTGCCTCCGCAAAAAACATGTCGGGATTAGTCATGACACACTTTCATTGTTGAGCGGACTCGAAACAAAGTAAGGGCGCGACTTGGCCACGAGCCGGTTCCTCCGCGCACAGGTTTTCCATACAAGGCATGGTCGTTCAAGGAATATAACTTAAAAAATTTAAAACTGGATGTGCTCAAACTTTGGCAACTTATCTTTTCTGTCGTCTGCGTTCCGGCAAAGCTGTATTTTTTGAACGACGCCTGGTCCACATCTTTATCCTTTCCTCCCCCCCCGGTGAACTTGTGGGCGAAGGAACCTTCTTTTTGAACAAAAGAAAGAAGAGAAAATAATGATATGGAGCTTTAAGGCTCGTTATTGCTTACCGGGGGTGAGTGCTGCACAAAGCGTCAGATATACATGCAAAAAAGAAAGATGCATGAAATTTGACAAGATGTGCGAGGCACATAAACTTTATTTATGCACGGGAGCGGCGCCCGGCTTTGTACAAAGGGTTACACGCAACACCGGCAAGGCTTGTACAAAAGGTGGTTGCCGGAACAGGTTCCGGCAACCGCGCCTTATGGGTAAAACTTGCGAAGATGCTCTATGTTCCAGGAATTGCTCACCGGAAAGCCATCTTCGGTCTCAAGGCGGACAGCGCCGGGCCTAGTGACTCGTTTCACCCGATAAGGGCCTTCCCACTTCGGCGTCAACTTGTTAGAATTCCTGGCGGATTGAACGCGCCCAAGAACAAGGTCGCCTTCCTCGAAGCTTCGGCATTAACTGCGGCTATGGTAGCGGCGCAAAGCTTCTTGGTAACGAGCAGCTCGTCGCAGCTGAAGGCGATCTTCCTCGAAGCAAGCACGTCATCTTGCGCAGCTGCTCTTGCTCAAGCTCATCGTGGCGAGCACTTGAGGCGATCCGTATACGAGTTCCGTGGGGAGAACTGCTTACGCTCCATAGACAAGAGCAAAAGGTGTGCGGCGGTGGCTCGATTTGGCGTCGTCTGATCGACCAAAGAACCACCGGCAGCTCCTCGATCAATTTCTTCCGCGACTTGCGAACTGTCGAGTTCGGTCTTGAGCCAGCGCAGCACTTCAGCGTTCGCCCTCTCCGCTTGACCGTTGTTTCTCGGGTGAGCAACAGAAGCGAAGCAGATCTTGGTGCCAAGATCTTGGACGTACTGCATGAAGGTGCGGCTCGTGAATTGTGTGCCGTTGTCGGTGATGATCCTGTTAGGGACTCAAAGCGGCAAACAATTGACTGAAAGAACTTGATTGTTGATGTCTTGTCACCTTCCTCACTGGTTCCACTTCAGCCACTTTGTGAACTTGTCGATTACAGCGTACAAGTACTCAAAGCCCCGACAGCTTCGGGAAAGGGGCCGAGGATGTCGAGCCCCCACACCAAAAACGGCCAGGATAAAGGGATTGTTTGGAGAGCTTGAGCTGGTTGATGAATCTGTTTGGAGTGGAAGTGGCACGCTTCACACTTGGTTACTTGTGCAGTTGCATCCTGGAGGGCTGCCGGCCAGAAGAAACCTTACCGGAAGGCTTTGCCGGCAAGTGCTCTTGCGCCAATGTGGTGACCACATATGCCTCCGCGTATCTCCGCCAACAGCTCCTGTCCTTCTTCCTGGGAGATGCACTTCAATTTCACTCCGTTGAATCTTCTTCTGTACAGTATGTCATCGACAAACTGGTACATACTTGATTGCCGGGCTACTCTCTCCGCTTCTTCTTGCTCCTCGGGAAGTTCTCCTATTTGAAGGAATTGGACGATCTGCTGTGCCCATGCCGGAGCTTGTGGCTCGACGACAAGGACTAAAGGCGCAAATGCTGCTGCGGGAACATCCGCTTCTATGGCAAGAATCTGGGATTCTGCCGGAGCGTGATGCTCCCCGGCAAGCGTGTCGGGACAACGCTTGTCGGGAGCGTCTGCTTCAACGAAACAAACCCTAGGGCTTGTCAGAGCAGACTGCTCCCCAGCAATTTCTGTGTTGATCCTGGGGACCTTCTTGGTGGCGGCTTCGGGGAGCTCTGCCAGAAAGTAGTCGCCAGTACCCAACTTTCTCGTCTTGCCCTGTCCAGTTGATGGTGTTACAGATGGTTGAGTCAGCTTGAGCACAAAAATTCCTGGTTCCACAGGTAACTTGAGTGCGGCACACTTTGACAGGCCATCTGCAATGTCATTCTGAGCTCTTGGAACGTGTTCCATCTGCAGGCCGTCGAAATGCTCTTCCAGCTTCCTCACTTCATCAATGTATGCTTCCATTAACGGACTCTGATAATCTTTCTTTACTTGACGGACGACAAGCTGTGAGTCACGCCTGACAATAAGCTTCTTGATCCCAAGTTCTGCCGCGATCCTGAGTCCAGCAAGCAAGCCTTCATACTCTGCAGTATTGTTTGTTGCTTGCTCCTTGGGAAAGGCATTTGGACCACGTACTTAAGGTGCTCTCCGGTGGGGGCGACAAGTAGTACGCCCGCACCGGCGCCTTGCAGCGAGAAGGCACCATCAAAGTACATGATCCATTCTTTGCTTGCTTCCTTGACGGGGATGCTCCTCTCCGGAGTTTCTTCATCGGTGTTGGCGTCCATTCGCTATGAATTCGCCAATGCTCGGCTCGAATAGTTGAAGTACTTTCAAACTTGAGGCCAAAGCTTGACAATTCCGAGTGCCCACTCGACAATCCTGCCTGTTGCTTACGGATTACGTAATATCCTCTTCAACGGAAAGCGAGTGACCACTTGTGATCTCATGTGCTTGAAAGTAATGGCGCAACTTCCTCTAGGCCATGAGAAGGCGAAAAGCAACTTCGCGACACCGCAGTACCTTGATCTAGCCCCACAGAAGGGGCCGACAAAGTAAACTGGCGCTGCACCATCTTCTTCTGCTTTTTCTTCCGCAATTTGACAGATCCATCCTTGCGGGGCGAACTTGTCGGGCAAGCCCCGCTTGTCCTTTGGACTCGCTTGCTTGCGGTTCTTTGGCTCATCATCTGCTTCCCTCTCCGCTACTAACGCAGCACTAACCACTTGATTGGTTGCCGCCAGATATAGCAGCAACTTCTCTTGTGGCTTAGGTGCGACAAGTGTTGGAGTGGAGGATAGGTATCTCTTCAAGTCCTGCAGCGCAGCCTCCGCTTCCGGAGTCCATTTCATTGGACCTGCCTTTTTCAAAACTTTGAAAAACGGCAGGGCGCGCTCAGTAGACTTAGAGATGAACCTACTGAGAGCAGCAACACAGCCGGCAAGTCTCCGCACGTCCTTGACTCGCTTCGGTGCTTCGATTTTCTCGATGGCTTTGATCTTGTCGGGATTGGCTTCAATCCCTCTCTGAGATACAAAGAATCCGAGAAGCTTGCCGGAAGGAACTCTAAACACACACTTCTCGGGATTCAACTTGAGATTGACCTTGCGAAGATTTGTGAAGGTCTCGTCCAAATCTTGGATCAAAGTTGCTCTGTCTCTGCTCTTGACCACTATGTCATCCATGTAAGCTTCTACATTTCTGTGCAGCTGTGGCTCAAAAGCATGACTGACTACTCTTGCAAATGTTGAACCGGCATTCTTTAGTCGAAGGCATTCGTACAAAGCGATGCGTGCCACATGGAGTAATGAATGCAGTTTCTCTTCATCCTCTTACGCCATGAAGATCGATGATATCACGAGTATGCATCAAGGAATGAAAGCAGATCACATCCTGCCGTGGAGTCGACAATCTGGTCAATGCACGGCAAGGGAAATGGATCCTTGCGGCAAGCTTTATTAACATCAGTGAAGTCAATACAAAGCCTCCACTTCCCGTTTGCTTTGCGCACGACTACTGGGTTGGCTAACCACATTGGATGGAGTACTCCTCGGACCAGGCCTACTGCTTCCAATTTCTTGATTTCTTCTGCTATGAACTCTTGGCGTTCCACCGCTTGCTTCCTGACTCTCTGCTTGACGGGCCGCGCGTGAGGACAGATGGCAAGGTGGTGCTCAATTACTTTCCTGGGAACACCAAGGATGTCAGATGGTTGCCATGCAAACACATCGACATTCGCCTGCAGGAAAGCAACGAGCGCGCTTTCCTATTTAGGGTCAAGCGTGGCACTGATGGTGAAGGTACCACTAGTGCCGTCCTCCTTGGCGGCCACTTTCTTGGTCTCTGGTGAAGCTGTCTTTGCCTTCTTGCACTTGCCGGTGGAGCTCGATGGTGCATCCTCGACGGTAGCGCAGCACTCCGAAGAGGTGCGCTTGCCGGAGTGGGCATCAGAGCTACTCTTGCTGGACTTGGCTTTCTTCTTCTTCCCTCCGGGAGCTTCAGCGGCAAGTGGATCGCGCTCTGCTGCGGCTGCTGCTTCCCGGTAGATTTTGTCGGTACAGATAAGTGCATCCTTCTTGTCGCCTTGGACAGAAATGACACTTATCGGACCAGGCATCTTGAGCACATTGTAGGCGTAGTGAGAGGCTGCCATGAACTTGGCAAGCGCTGGACGGCCTAGTATCCCATTGTAGGGCAATGGGAAATCGGCAACATCAAATGTGACTCTCTCTGTCCTGAAATTCAGCTCGCTGCCAAACGTCACTAGCAGCGTGATCTTCCCCTTGGGCTTGCTCCTTCCCGGGTTGATTCCTTGGAAAGTACCGGTCTCTTCGAGCTCGCTGTCGGGGATCTGGAGCTTCTTGAGCACCGCTGAAGAGATCAGATTCAGGCCGGCCCCGCCGTCAACCAACATCTTCGTGACCTTGAGGTTGCGGATTGTTGGCGAAACCAACATCGGCAAGCACCCGACCGCAGTGATGCGATCAGTGTGATCCTCAACATCGAAGATGATGGGCGTGCTGGACCACTTCAGAGGTTTCCGCGACTCGACGGACGGTTCTGCCGCGTTCACTTCCCGCGCCCACTGTTTGAGTTGGCGGTGCGAGGTGTGCAGAGAAGCACCGCCGTCAACGCACAAAACCTCTGTTGCCTTCTGAAACTCTTGCTCGTCAGTCTCATCTTCCTCCATCTCATCATCCTCATCTTCGTCTTCGTCCTTGTCGCGGCCACGGGGAGGCCTATCTCCTTGCCGCTGCTTGGCCTTGCCGCGGCGCCCTCCCCGGGCGGGACGCTTGTTGCCGGATCCTCCGCCACCTTCCCGGGCCTTCTCCTTGTCGCGGCGCTCGTATTCAGCTTTCTGTAGCTCCGCCATCTGCTCAACTTTCTTGCAGGCTTGGAGGTCATGGCCCTTGGTGCGGTGGATCTTGCAATACTGCTTGCCGGAGCCATCCTGCTTGTCGGCGGCCACCACAGCCTCGCCGGAGTCACCAGCTTTGGCCTTGTCGGAGCCGCCTCCGCTGCCGGACTGCTCGACAACTAGCACATCCTTAGCCTTTCTCTTTCTGTTATTCCGCCTCCGGTTCTTCTTTGCCGGAGGGACGTCCTCACTGTCAGATCCTTCTGCTCCTGCAGTCTCTTCGGGGATTTTCCTCCCCTCCTCAGCCCGTATACACTTGTCGGCCAGAGCGTATAGCTCGCTGACATCTCTGATCTTGCACATCGCCATCTCCTCCCTCATCCTGCGATTCGCGCGTTCGATGGAGCGCGCTAATAACCGTGGCGGGGTCAGGCGTCAGGATGTTGCGCTGCACTGGCTGAATCTCTGTATGTACTTGCGCGGGGTTCTCCTCATACGGGCGGCAGATGAAGATCGCTCTCTTGGCCATGGGGTTTGTGGCCGGCTGACGTTGGGCTTGAGCACCAGCGGGAAGTAGTTGGCGAGGATCTTCTCGTCACGCCCCCCGGCAGCCTGCACCGCGATGGTGTAGACGCCGAGAACTCCGAGCGGATGTATCCCGCCATCGTACTTCTCGCACGCGTCGGCTTGAAGTTTTTGGTCTTGAGCCTTTGCACTGCCGCAGCTCACGGGTGAGCGCAGGGCAACCTATCGCGTCTGACAAGTCGCTGGTTCCCTGGCGCATGCATATCGACATGGGCCCGGTAGCGCTGGTCGATTGACGCGCGCTTCTCTTCGACCTTCGATGCGAGTCACGGCGTCTTCGATGTCGTCGTTCTTGGAGAACTTGGCATTGATCGCAGCGAGCTCGCGGGTCCGACAACGCGGTGGAGTCGGTGTCGAGTTGCCCGGCGAGTCGGCGATCTTGGCCTTGGCGGGAGTGCAGTGGTGGCACCCCAGCGGTCTTATCAGCGTCGGCTTGCGCTGGGCGTCTTGCGGGCTTCGATGTGCTTTCGGTTGCGGGGCTTGTCGCCGTCGGGCGAAGCCAATGAGGCTATAAATGGCGGCCCTCCGATCGTCGATCTTGTCCGCGCTGGAGGGTAATCTAAGCAGTGGGCTCGGGCGGCGCTTCTTACGAGTCTTAGGTGGCGGTGGCTAGCGCGCGAGGTGCGGACATGCTCAAACTCCTAACGGTGTTAGAAGGAGCAACATCTCGTCCAGCGACCGCGATTGCGCTCGTGCGGCGTGTTGGCGTGTATGTTGGCCTTGGCGTCCGCGACCCACCAGCTTGGCCTTGTTCCAATGCGAGTACGGTGCTAGGAGCACCGTGGCATTGTCGATCCTGCACCTCCTGGGAGGGGTGCGGTGGATGTGCAGACGTTGAACCTTGCGGGGCCTTGTCCTTGGACCGGGTGACGATGTGAGTCCCCCCGGCGGCGCCCGCTCCTCTGCCGGCGTCCACCTCACCGCCCGTTTGCTCCGGTGGCGGTGGGATAGTCGTAGACGGAGCGGCCACCTCCGAAGTCTTTTTCTTCGGTGGCATGTCGATGAAGATGTTGATGTAGTGCGTGCAGACGCCGGATCAGATACGCACGACCTCGACGCCCCCCTACCTGGCGCGCCAAAGATGTCGTGGTTGGAATGGGAGCACGAGCACCTATGGGGTAGGGGGTCCCTTCTGGTCCGGCAAGGGAGCGGAGGGCGCACACAGAGCAGATCGAGGCGAAGGCACGTGGGGGATTTTACCCAGCTTCAGAGCTCTCCAGAGAGATAAAACTCCTACTGCTGCTTTGTGTTTTCTATTATGTTCTTGCTCGAGAGCGTGGGTGTGTTGTGGTGTTGAATGAGTCGAATGAACCGAACCCACTGCCGAACCCCTTCTACGTGCGCATGGGCCTCCTTTTTATAGGTTAAAGGGGTCACCGACAGGTGGCAGCATAGAAAGAGGGGTAAAAAGGTAAAAATGCGGGTTGGTACAACTACTACCAACAGTGTCCCCTACCTAACTCTGACGGCAGGGGACAAGGGCATTTAATGCCCGTCCGGTCGCCCCAACAGTGCAGGAAGCGACCGTTAGGGGCGCCACCGATCGCCACGATGGCCTCCTTGCCAGCTTCGCTTGCCACCTCGCACCGCATGGCTGCACAACTACCCGTCACGTGCACTAGGAGCGATCCTGCGGCGACACGTTGTTGGATGTGCTGGAGCCTGGGCGCAGAGTGGCAGCCTTGCTGCGGCAAGCACCTTGCCGCGGCCGTTGTCTTGTCGCACCCGCAAGCTTGTCGCTCGCCGTGCCTTTCCGGGACGCGCAGGGCGTCGCGGCAAGTTTTCTGAAGTGCCTTGGTTGGCCTTCCCGGCAAGCTCCTCTTGCTGGGATCTTTGTCCATCCCAGCAAGCTCCTCTTGTCGGGGCCTTGTCTTCTTAGTTAACACTTTGTTCTTGAATGGCAGTAAATAGGAATAACGGAGGATCTTGGTGGGCGCCCGGCAAGCCTTGCCGCGGGGCGCCGCGACTGTCCGTGCACAAGTTCGGGGTACTAAGGTACCCCTACTTTAGTACACCGACAAAGTACATGACCCAGCCGTCCGGCACTTCACTTCCCGGGGAAAGCGACCGGTCCTTGCCCGTTTTGGGCCCCGGTGCCTCTGTCCATTCCGCCATGAAATCTACAAGCGCAGCTCCCTTAATGACCTTGGTCGTGCTGAATTCTAGCTGGAACGCTTGCAGTTCGATGTTCCATTCGGCGACCCTCCCAGCTGAGTTGGGGCTCCTGAGTACCCTTTCCAGGGGGTAGGCTGAGACGACCTTGATGGGATGGCCTTGAAAGTAGTGTCGCAGCTTGCGCGAGGCCACTAATAGTGCAAGGAGGAGTTTTTGGGGCATGGGGTACCGCGCCCTCGCGTCCGGCAGCACCGTGCTAACGAAGTATACCGGGTGCTCGACGAGGTTGAGGGTGCTGGCGTGGCCCACTTCCTCTGGAGGTTGAGGTACCTCCTGAGACGACGTAGCCCCCAGCGCTTGGTCGCCTGAGGGGGCCTCCTCCGCTCCGGGTGCGTTCCCTTGATGAGGTTGATCCTTTTCTGCCACGGTCGTGGTCTTCGCGAGGCCTTCCTGGCCTTGCTCTGCTTCGGACGGGACTATGACTGCGGCCATGGTCCGGCGCTCCTCTCTAACTGCCACCAGGACTGCGCTGGTGGAATAGGGGGTGGCTGCAAGGTAGAGCACCAAGGGCTCCCGAGGGCGCGGAGCTACCATCACCGGAGGGCTGGTTAGGTACCTCTTGATATCTTGGAATGCCTTGTCAGCCTCTTCAGTCCATTCGAAGGGGCCTTTCTTCTTCATCATCTTGAAGAAGGGCAGTGCTCGCTCCCCTAGCTTGGAGATGAAACGTCCTAACGCGGTTACAGGCCCGGTGAGCTTCTGCATTTCTCTGAGGGTTTTCGGCGGGCTCTTGACTACCTTGACCTTCTCTGGGTTGGCCTCGATGCCCCTGTGGGACACGAGGAAGCCCAGGAGCTTGCCCGAGGGGACTCCAAACACGCACTTCTCCGGGTTGAGCCATCGGTACAATTCATTGAGGCTCGTGAAGGTTTCTTCCAAGTCCTGTATCAGGGTTTTCGCCTCCCAAGACTTCACCACAATGTCATCGACGTAAGCTTCAGCGTTCCTCCCGAGCTGTCGGCCCAGGGCGATGTGCATCAGCCGCTGAAAGGTCGCGCCTGCGTTGTGCAACCCAAATGGCATGCAGGTATAGCAGTATACTCCACACGGGATCAGGAAGGCCGTTTTCTCCACGTCCTCTACCACCATCTTGATCTGATGATA